>JAQPZY010000819.1:0-517487 GCA_029931535.1 Margaritifera margaritifera
CAAACTAGAGACTTCGGTTCCGATCCAAGTTATGAAATCAAAGACCTAGTTCCCAGGAACAGGGGACCAGTGTGGATGTATACAGGACATGTCTTTAGTTTTAGTGGAGAAAATGATCAATTTACACATACACACACACACATGACACACACTAAAATCACACACATATATATAGATATTTATATATATAGATAATATAGTATATATATATATATATATATATATATAATATGGCCAGCTTGGGATACATCCATGGTATCACACAAAAGCAAAAGTTAATTGGGTAAAAATATTGTTCCAAAAAAAAAGGAGAAAAAAAATTTGATTTAAAATCAGCCAGAAAATGTGATTATCCCCAAATTTTTAATTTGGCACAATAACTCCTGCTGTCCACCATCTACAGTTACCAAAATAATGTGGATGGTTTGCACTTGAGGTAAGGAAGAATCCTATCTGTATTGGGGTAAAATGGTCAAAGGTCAAGGTCACTGTGAGTGACAGAAGAAACATTATTTCTGCACAATAACTTGAGTTGTCCACTATCTACAGTTACCAAAATGTGAAGATCGCTTGCACTTGGGGTAAGGAAGAAGCTTACTGATTTTGAGATCAGAAAGGTAAAAGGTCAAGGTTACTGTGAAAAAAATACAAATGGTTTCTCCAAAATAATTTCAGTTCTACATCACATACCTGAACGAACATGTGTGGATGGCATACACTTGGGGTAAGGAAGAACATTTTCAAATTCAGTGTTTAAAGGTCAAAGGTTAAGGTCACTAACAGAAAAAACTAAAAAGATTTCTGCACAATAACATAAGTTCTGCATCACAGACCTGAACCAAACCTTATGTATGGCTTGCATTGCGGGGAAGGAAGAAGACTCTTGATTTGGGGGTCAAGAGGTAAAGAGGTTAAGGGTTAAGAGGTTAAGGGTTAAGGTCATTGTAACTGAAAAGAGTAAAATGGTTTTTACACAGTAACATCTACATCTCATTCTGGACTCAGTTTTGTGTATGATTTACACTTGGTGCAAGGTAGAAGTTTAATTGGGGTTCAAAAGGGTAAAGGTCAAGATTACTATGACTGATCGGAAAAAATAGTTTCCATACAATAACTTCCATGCTGCATCTCGGACCTGGACAAAAACTTTGTGGATGACTTGAAAATTACTGTAACTGAAAGAAGAAATATGGTTTCCGCATAATACCTTTAGTTCTTGACCATGTACATTGACCAAAGTGTGTGCAGGACTTGCATTTAAAGTATGGAAGAGGCCTATTGATTTTAAGGCCATAAGTCCAAGGTCATGGTAATTAAGGCTCAAAGAATAATGTTTTGTTGTACAATAAGTTCCTTGACCACATTTTGCAGCTGGTTTGCACATGTGGTAATACGAAAACCTCTATATTCTGGGTTATAAAGGTCAGAACTGATGGTTATGGTAAGTCTTAGAATGAAATAAAGGTTTCTACACATTAAGTTTTGTTCATGACCACATACCTTGACCAAACGTCAAGGTCATTGAGACTTGTTGATCAATAATCTCCAGGGTCGGACATACCCTACTACTGTATAATTTATAATAAATGTATAATGTGCCATTCAAGGTACTCGTGTTTCACTTGTTAATATTTTCCAAACCCCATTATAGATTCCCATCATGCTTGGGATGAATTATTATGAATCTAAGACAATTCATTTGGTGACATTTGCCCCTTTGACCTTGGGTTAAAAGTGACTGTCATGGAAAATTAACAGGATGGATTTGGCTTATATTGTTTCATTTGCATATATTTCTGAAACAACTTCATGGATTTCCTTTGTGCTTGAGATGAATCAATATGAAGCTAAGACAATTAATTCAGTGATGTTCACACTTGCTCCATTTACCCTCAGGTCAAGGTCATAGTTATAGAACATTTATATTAAATGATTGGTTCATGTGTTTTCGTTTGCTTATATTTCCTTAACTCCTTAATAGATTATCATCATTCTGGACACAAATAATCATGAAACTAAACATTATTTCTATGACATGCACTCTTGTCCCCTTTACTTTGAGGTCAAAGTAAAAGTTATAGAAAATTTGCCTTGAGATTTTAGTTAGTGATTTTCATTTGCTTATATTTGCAAAACCTCTTGTTAGATTTTGTTCATACATTGGATTAATCATTATGAATCTAAGACAGTTAATTTGTCATGTGCTTGCTAAAGCTTTTACCATGGAATCAAGATCACCCATTTTACATCAAGCTTTAATCGTGGGCTAAACATGCAGCTCTGACCTTTTATTTTTTAAGTTAGAATTATTTCACACCCATTTAAATTAGGCTTATAAACTAGCAAAAGTATTTCAAAATTAGTCAGAATTCTGTATAATTGCCTTATCCCTGTTCTAGTACTGTTTACAACTGCAATTTCATCATACCTTCTACGAACAATTTCAAAAAAAGAATGCTATGGTTAAAGGTATTGATTTTATTGGCAAAGTCTTCTTCTGCAATGATGAAATATGCTAGAGGTCCTTTCAGCTACTAGGTTCTTTAATTCAGCCCTTGCCTACATTCATGTGTCTTTACAATTATGAGATAGATCAAGCCCAAGAGATTGATTTTGTGAATGAACTGACAAGTAAAATAAAGCAGTGGGATTCACTCTGATTAAATGATGAAATGATCTTAGAAATTAAGGTACCCACCAAAGATTGTAAACTTACATCAGCCAATTCCTAAAACTATGGTTGGTAGAGAAGGACGTGTGTATTCAGCTGCTAGTGGATAAGCTATGTCAGAAACAACCACATGCATTCTTCATGATGTTCCAAGAACTGTTAATGTTAGATCAGCTGTCAGTTTTAGGAAGATAAACTATGGAAAGGTTGCCAAAATTATGGTCAAATTACTGGTAAACATCTATCAAGGTAACAAAAAATTCCTGCACATACTCTTACATGGAGATTTAATTACCATAATTTGTCTCTCTGTAGACAAATTTTGATGAAAATCTGAGCAGAGAATGTTATAAAATTTCATTGATTAAGTTTGGTACATTGCATTTGTATTTTTTAAATAGGGCATTTACTCTGAGCACACTGATTCAAGTTAATATATGCATTTCTGGAATCCTCTGTAAATACAATATTATCCCATAGGCCAACCTTAGAATTTACCATTTTAATACGAAATTCAGCCCTGTGAAACATTAGAAAACTGATTTGGAACCTCATATTGTTTTCATGAACACAGCATCCTTTAAATAGCAGAAAATATGCCTCTGGAAGTGTTTAATCTGACTTGATTAGCACATATCATGCTATGAAATGTGGCAGTGCATACATTTTCCATAACATGATTGCGCAATTTTAAACTTCTATAATAACTTCTATAATATTACTCCTTTTCTAGGACGCCCCGATGTTCCAAAGGATGCTCACATTGTATCAAACAAAATTGCCACAAGGTCTTTGGACATAGAATGGGTGTCTGGTTTTCATGGAGGATCAAATCAAACATTTGTCATCGAGTACAAAACCCAAGTGGATGTAAGCTGGAATAATTATTCTCATGATGTGTTTGGTGGAATGATGCAGCATAAGTATTACAACATCACCATAGATAATTTGCATCAAAACACTTTGTACTTTTTCAAGTTGTATGCATGGAATGTGTTTGGTAGAAGCGAATACTCTTCAACCATTAATGCTACAACCTATGATGGTAAGCATATATATATATATATATATATATATATATATATACAAACACACACAGCGAAGCCCCTTAAAACTGAACCCATGGTATACCAGAATTCCATCAAGATAAAAATTTGTTTCAGGGGGTCTCGAATGTTTCCTTCATTAATAGCATAATTTTGTTTTCCCCAGTAAACTGAAAGCTCTCTACTCTGAAAACCGAAAAAACATTTGATCCCAAATTTCAATTTTCACTGAAAAAACCCATAAAACCGAAACTCACTTTAGACTTGAAAATGTATTTTAGCTGCTGAATTCCTGACACATGCTGGACCAGATTATTTATGGCTAACAAATACTGTTGTAGGCATATGGGTGAGAAAATATCCTTTCAGCATTCCAGGTTAAAACAATACTTGACGTGTGTGCCGACACAAATTAGGGCAGATGGTAGGCTAACCCAAAGTCTTTACACCATAACAATGAGCCAGATTGTAAGGTAAATAATTAATAACTAAGTGCTTGTAGATAATCAATTTAAGAAAGATTATGTTTATCTGCTTATTATCCAATTGTGATCTTTTTTATTATACTAAATACCTGGGCTTTATTAACCAGACATGCGGCTTAACTTTTGATGCTGTGCTGACAGACCGGCAAAACAGTATTTTAACAGTCAGATTGACTCAGTTGATTTTCAAAGGATAAAAATCATTACATACACGTGTTTAAGTAGCCACGTCTGTCATTTGTCTTCACTATCATGTCAAGTTGTCAGAATGACCAGCTAACCATCACATGGTTGAACTATCCTTACAGGATACAATTGGTCTGATCGATGAGTATGAATCTGTCCCAAAGCATGTGTTGAAGAAACTAAGAGAAGAATTTGGCATAAGAACATTGTGAATTATACAGAGTATTTACACATTATGGATTATCATTCATAATTCTAATGGACTAGTAAGGTATGAAAAGTATCTCATTCCGTAAATATTTCTTGAGATGACGACTATATTTCTATGTGGAACAACTGTATTTATTCATATGACCACATGTGATTTAGAGAAGAAACATATGTTCTATAGCTAAATTTCCCTTAGATTTTAACAAATATCTTTCATAATTTGTGTACTCTTACACACACACGCACATATTCTCTCATAATGACATTCTCTCTCTCTCTCTCTCTCTCTCTCTCTCTCTCTCTCTCTCTCTCTCTCTCTCTCTCTCTCTCTCTCTCTTTAAAGTCACATTAACGCTTACAAAAAAATGTATTTTTTCACATATGCAAAACCTTCATTAAGCCGAAAACCTCTTCCAATGTCCCAAGGTTTTCAGTTTTGAGGTGTTTCACTGTTTTTTCTCCTACATTTTTTCAGTTGTTTATAAACCAGAAGAATTTGTTAATTAGCAGCAAGACAATAACTCGTAATTCATTTTTAGGTATAATGGTCATAGACCAGAAGAGCTTATGGGATGGTTTTCAAGCCGTCAGCCATCTGCTGTGCGTCTGTTCGGACAATTTTGTTATTGCTACTCATCCTAATCTATTTAGAGAATTGCTATGAAACTTTACACACTCATACATTCATCCCATGGTCTAGTTGGTCCTAAATGAAAATGGTGCTGCTTGGATATCTAATATGGCCACCACAGCAGCCATCTTGAAATTATTCTTATCACTACTTCTGAATGGATGGTTGTATCAACATGGGACTTTCACTAAAAGACTTCTTTTGATTTCTGGTTGGTCGTTAATAAAAATTGTGCCAATCTGGCATATAGTATAGCCACCACAGCAGCCATGTTGAAAATCTTATCACAACTCCTCTTGAAGGGAAAGGTGTATTGATATTGGGTTTTCACCAGAAGACTTCGTGTGATGTCTGGTTGGCCTTAAATAAAAATGGTGCCACCACAGCAACCATCTTGAGAATCTTATTATCGCTAATTCTTCTCCTTGGATGGTCATATCAACATAGGGTTTTCACAAAAAGACTTCTTATGATATCTAGTTGGTCATAATTGAAAATGGTGCCAAACTGACCGCCAATATCGCAACCACCTTGGCAGTCATGACATTCTTGTTATCTCTACTTCGTCTATATGGTTGGTTGTATCAACATTGTGCTTTCACCAGAAGACTTTTTATGGTGTATAGTATGTTTTAAATGGAAATGGTATGAATCTGATATCCAATATGGCCACCATGGCAACCCTCTTGAAAATCTTACTGTTCTCCTCGAAAACAGTAAGTCAGATCAACATGGGGTTTTTGCCAGAAGACTTCTTATGATGTCTTGTTGGTGGTGCTGATCTGATGTCCAATATGGCTATCATGGAAAATCTTGCAAATCTTGTTATTGCTAATCCTCTTAAATGGAAAGTAATTTTCACGTGGGGTTTTCATCAGAATAGTTCTTATGGTATATATTTGGTTGCAACTGAAAATGATGCAGACTGACCCTTGGAATTGCCCCCATAGTTTCCAACTTGAAAATATAGCTAGCTCTACTCCCTCCAAATGGATAACCATATGAATATGGATTTTTCATCAATAGACTTCTTATGATACCTAGTTGGTCCTAAATGAAAATAATGCCAGTCGTACATCCAATATGGCTGTGGTGACGACTATGGTAATAATCATGTTGTTACTACTCCCCTGAATGGATGATCATTATGACATGGGATTTTGACCAAAAGACTTCGAATGATGTCTACTTTGTCCTAAATGAAAATGGTGCCAATCTGACATCCAATATGTACAGAACAGTAGCTAATTTGACAATCTTGTTATTGCTGAAGAATATCAGAGATTGTTTCAACACTCAGCAGTTACAAGGGAAAAAATGGTCTTATATGAAATTTCTGGAAATTCTTTTCACGCACTAGAGCATCATTCCCTTCAAGAGATTCCTGTGATCTGTTGACATCAAACTTGTAATGTATTTGCAAATTACGTACATCACTTCTTCCTCACTTCTGTCTTAAATTCTCACTTTAGAACTCTGTTTTATTTGAAGGGATAAGTTACATTTTTTTATTTTAATGACCCTAGTTTAAGCCCATCAGAAGTATACAAAATTTAAAGAGGCTAATGAAATCTTTTATATAATAACATACTTTGCTACATTGTATTAAATGCTGGAGATATTGACTCCTGTGTAGAAGTGCTGTAGGTTAGTCATAAATAGGTAAAAATGCACGAGACTGCAGGAAATGATGGAGATAGAGCACCTATGTCATTTAAAACAATCAGAATATGAGGTTATTATAGGAAACTCCCAATGCTTAATTTTGTCATTTTAGTCATTCAGAAGTGAGTCATATCAAAACATGTCCAGCATATGAGACTATTTACAGAAGCCTATAATGCATGGCTATATTAAAGCATATTTCTAGCTACTGCAGTTGCATGCTTGTAGTAACCCAAATTCTAGGAATAAGATAAAAGAGGGACAAAGCTATATATTCATAAATATTACAATGGATAAAGGAATGAATACATATTAATGGATTTCTAATTTCATCATGCTTAATTGTAGCAGGTGAAGCCATAGTTCCATTATAATTTTACGTCTATGTAAATATATACACCAACCATGAGCGAGTTGTCAATCGGTGATCATGTATAATAATATCCTATTGTTTTACAGAGAGCAATAAACAAGAAATAACAGATAAAGTTATAATTGGGGGTGCAGTTGTCCTTCTGTCAATCATGGTTGCTGTTGTGGGCATTATACTTTACAGAAGAAGAAGAGTACAAAAACCCCACAGTGATGGTAAGAAGAGCGAGAGAGAGAGAGGGATCACGCATTGTCATTTATCACATTTAATTAATTGGGCATTGATAACTCATTGTACTTAACAATAACCTAGTCTGCCATACCCAGTGATATTGTGGTGCAGTTAGCCTTGTTTGTGTACCAGTTGCTGAGACTGGGAGGTCATATAAACTTGTATCTCACATGAAGAGAAAATCCTGTAAAATCTCCATTAGTCCGATAATCTCCTCCTCACAGCAGATTTCTCTTCCAGTGTTTTTAATTTCAAATATCTCCTGTTTTTGTTTTTTTTTTTGTTTTTTTTGTTGTGCACAATCGATATAAAATTTTCTTTTCAATTCTTTGCATAAAAAGGCTACAATTTTAATTGGATTAAATATTTTTAGACTAATTAGCGAATGGTTCGAAATCAACCTACTCCAAGAACCTACCTCTTTTGACTACAGCAAGATTTGTATTAATGATTCGTTACATAAATTAAAAATTGTATAAAGTTACATAAACTCAATATTGTATAAAGTTACTGTTAGATACTGATTATACATGTACTTCCTCATATGAAATCAAATTATACCCAAATTAAATCCAGACTTTCTAACAGATATCATGACTTCATGTCACTTTTACACTTTTAACCCACTCTCATCTTGTTGCATAACTGGACTTGACTAAATGACTCAGGTATGGATAATTACTGCTTTCACTAATGATGAACTTATAAATATGGTGACATCCTATGCATCTAGGAAGTAGTTGATTGTGGAGAAGAAATTGGAATTTGTGCACATTTTACCTTTAATTAAAGTGACTTGTCACAAGCAGCTTATTTTCCTTTAACTGCACTACATTATTTCGGGTCAAGGGAAATAGGTAGGTAATGAATGCATCACGTGTAATCACAACCCATGGGTAATAATGAGTTAAACAACTGTTTCTCAAAATAAGTCAACATAATTTAATTAGATTTAAAAGTAAGTATCCTTGTACGTATGTACATGGGATTCCCCTCCACTGGTCCTAACAATGTAATTACAATTAGTAACTGGAATAGGCCAATTAGAGGAGGAGAATTCCATGCAGGTGTAAGCTTCCATTCCCCTTTCTCATGTCTGAAATGATGCATCATTTTCACTGTGACATTTAGCAATAAAAGCTGATGATTTTGTTCACTGCATGGCAGGAGCTATCAGAGTGGACTATACTGACTGGATTTAACTGACAAAAATGCGACAGCAACATTATGAGCAAGAGTTATCTTCCGATATTATTCTACTGAAGGGAAGAAAATATAGGGGCTATATACTTTGTACGATCCAGAACAGATGTAAACACTATCTAACTTGGGCTTCTGTGACCTAACTGTCCAAATATCTCAAAATGGGGAGGGAAAGATCAGAGGAAGCTTGGACTAATTACCAGAAGAGCTTAATATGTGGTGGCATGTCATCGGTTGTCCATCAGAAATTACGTCATAAGGAAGGTCATTTTACTGACACACAATTTAACTCTAAGTTTTAGTTCAACCTTGATGACAATGCTGCTTTTTGGACACTCAGGATAGCTGTCATGGTGGCCAGCTTTAAAATCGTTATATTGTTGGTTCTCCAGAATGAATTATCAAGTTGACAGGATTTTCACTGAAACACTTCTTGTTGGTGGTCATAAATAAAAACTGTATAGATCTGACCACCAAAGGCAATTATCTTCAGGGCATTGTTATTGCTCTTCCTTTTGAACTGTTGTATTGACATGGAGTTTTTACTTAAGTATTTCAATGATATTTGGTATATCCTAAATGGAAATAGTGCTGATATGACTGCCCGAAGTGGTCACCAAGGCAGCTGTCTTGTAAGTCATGATATTGCTACTTCCCCTGACCAAATAACCATATTAATATGAGGTTTTCACTAGAATGCTTCTTATAGTGTGTGCATGGTTCCAAATGAAAATAGTGCATATCTCACCCTTAACATTGACCATGGAGTTTTCACTAAAACACTTCTTATAGATTATGTTCTGAATTAGAATAGTGCTGATCTAACCCATACACTTTATACTCCCTACCTTTATGGGGGACTCCCACAACTTCAGTTCCCTTTCTGCATGCCTGCAAGGGGGGTGGGGATGATTTCTCTTGCATTTTGAAGAGAAAAAATGAAAACAAAAGTGTAGAATGAAACACTGACTAACTGAACAAATGAATGAATAGGATTAGGATAAAAATGAGTATGAACATACAGGTAGGAAAACTTACAACCAGTCATTACCACATCTGATATTGCTTGTTGCGCATATAATGTACATTCTCAGAATTGTTGGTTAGTTTAAACATTTTATTGCCAGAAGTGAATACACATATATATGGTAACTAGATTGGCAACAAGTTCTTGTAAACCACTAGTCCTTCTCCAGTAAATAGATACACTAATTGGTAACATCTACACTTGACGAATAAAAAACTGAAATATTATTTGTGATTTAAACTTAGGATATTACATTGTGATCAAGAAGTTATTTTAAACTTCAAAAATGCCTATTAGGTATCATTTAAAAAGACATATATCATGTTTGTTGTGTGTATTTTTGTAGAATACAGGCAAGTACTTCACAATAACAGTAATAACTGGCATTTGAATTGAATTAAACTAGCTAAATATTGTTTTTAAAAGAAGAAAAAAATAAACTGCGATTTTAGAAAGCTTACCATAACTATGCCAAATTATTTTCATGTACAGTATACACGTATGTTCTAAATCATTATTATTATTATTATTATTATTGTCATTATTATTATTATTATTATTATTATTATTATTATTATTATTATTATTATTATGTGCTGAACATTTTTGTGATTCTTCGTTCAAATGATGAACTGTCTTATAGTACACATGTCGTGGATTATGGAAAATTCACATTCCCATGGTGGACCTTAATCCTTTCACACTGTTTCTACCACTGATGAGTTTAATATTACCAAATGGACCTGTGAAAGTGATGAAAAGTGTAATCACCTAAATATTTTTGGTAGGAGATAAACTTGTATGTATTATCTTCACTAAATGCATATACAATTTATTTGGTACAGTACATTCTTTCACTCCACGTGATAAACACTGTCAAGCGAATATTGTTTATCAGTTAAGTTACTAATTTGTTACATTTTGATCAAATCATCCTCTTTAAGTTGTTCATGTGAATACAAATAAAACATTTTATCGTCAAAGAACAAGGACCAAATGCATATTTATACAGGGTTTAGCAATTAGGCCAACAATGTGAAATTACTGAAATTATGTCCATAATCTCCCAAACGGCATTGAATCTTTGGGAACCAAAACTAACCTTAAAGTCACATGAACACAATTTGGACTAGTTAAATTAAAAGCAATAATAATCGAGGGTTAACTGCCTAAAAATATAGAGAAAAGGGTGGAGCCAGTTAGTACTTGCAGTTGAGGGAAATATATATATATATTCCATATTGAAGTAGCAATTAATTTCTCCTGAACATCCATCACTATCATCATCATCTTTTGCAATTAAACCGAAATGCCTACTATTATGCAAACTTAGTTGTAAATTGGGTATCTGCGGTAGATACGATTTGTATTTACTGTATAATAAATAGCCTCCAGATTTGTACGTCGGTTTGGTTTTAGCTGTATCTAAGTGGAATTTCTTCTTGTTCATACTTTTTTCCCCTTGTTTAACTTAGTGTATTACACATAAGCTGAGCACATCATATCTATCAATAATGCCTTGTATATCGCCCGAAATTGCTAAGCCACATGTTTGCCAAGACTATAAAATCTATATCTAATTGCATATATTGCTATTAATACGTGGCTTCATGTTTTTAATGGCTTTAAACTGGTATCCCTGGAAGAACGTCTTTAATTACTCCGAACTCGAGGTAGAAGAGGTTCTGGCTTCAAAGGTTGTAAATCCCAATTATTTCCCGTTTATTTTGAACCGTTTATATTTATTCTAAGGCTGTTGCGAATATTGTCAATGTGTTCGCTTTGATTATTGCAGTACTGGTCACACATTCAACTTTCAGTCTATTGAATATCTGAAGCTTTAAGTTCGTACATGTTAATTGTATGACCAGATTAAACAATAAATTATACGACAATAAGAAAAACACACTAATAGCAGGTTAATAACCCAGTAAATTCTATAAATTCTTCTTGAATACTAAATGAAGTGCTAAACAGCGATTTACCTATTTACTTATTCTGAAAAAAGAGAGGAATCAATTTTTTTTTCTAAATTTTGTCAGTAGACGAATACCAAAATGAAGGTAATTGCTGCTCATTTCAAAAATGCACTCTCTAATTATCAATGCCTGTTTCTGAGTTAGTGATAAAAGCAATGAGTAACGTCAATCGAAAGTAAAGATGCATAATCGCTCTCTCTCTCTCTCTCTCTCTCTCTCTCTCTCTCTCTCTCTCTCTCTCTCTCTCTCTCTCTCTCTCTCTCACGTTCTGTCTCTCTCATGTTTGTATATTGTAACAGAATCGAAACCGAGTGGGCCTTGGACTAAATGAATACAACAAACACAATGTATGTGAATGATGATATTTATGTAATGCACGATATGTCGATGGCATGAAAAAATTAAATGAAACACAAGCTACACAACATCAGACTCTTGCACATGCCGTACACACATTCACAAAAAAAAAATATGTATATATATATATATATATATATATATATATATATATATATATATATATATATATATATATATATAATGATAATGACGAGGATAGTGATAATGGTGACACAGAACTGAAAATAACCATGATAATGATGACGGTTCATATAACCGATATGATATGGTCCATAAAACCAAGATGACAGTCTAAAAAAACAAAATATCACAGTTTCAAAACACTTTGTGGCTGCGATGCCTCAACCCACGCCAGGTTCACTCTGGTTCAACTTCTCAGTTTCACTCTGGTTCAACTTCCAAGTTTCACTCTGGTTCAACTTCCCATTTTCACTCTGGTTCAACTTCTCAGTTCCACTCTAGTTAAACTTCCCAGTTTCACTCTGGTTCAACTTTACCTTCCACCAGTTTCAGCTACAAATATATGAAACTGGTAGCGTATAATACAAAATAAGCTATCACACAAAAATACTAAAATATATCTATATGAAATATACGTATGCTCCACTCAAAAAATGTCTATAAGTTCATTATATCAATATCCCTAATGAGTTATACAAAATACATTAAACCCGCAGTCTACGTGTAACTTTCTACTCGAATCCTACACGTGAAAAGGAATAAATTCTAACAGTGAATTGTCTATTAAACGTGGTTATTTTCTCTATCGAAGCTTTATCCAATTTACGATAATGTTAAAAATAAGAATGTCACGAACACAATAAAAAGCATAAATGTACAAGCGAATCAAAGTTATCTTAACAGTTATCACTTACCCTTATGGCTGTAGTTTTGTGGTTCCAAGACTGAAACTCCGTGACAAGATCCCAGCGATGATGTCCTGCTTATAGTAAAAACCTACTATTTATAATATATATGAAAAAACAAGACGTTCAAGACCCAAGGGTAAAGTACCCGTGCATGTCGAGAAACATGGGTATCACGCTGCAAACGACCTACAACGAGATGTACTCATTCAGTAACTATATGTCACGGTAGAAAAACAAGCTACTCTAGTTAACGCTGTACGCGTCGACAAAGTGAAATATACGTTATCAACGTTTAATGCAATACGAAATTATTTTCTTGCCTTATTCCGTGACAATACCTTCCCCCTAAAAATAAAATGGACACATTTTGCGCAATACACGGAATATACGAGTAAAAGAGAATAATCATTACTAATCTAGATTTGATAGAATGGGTAAAAATTTATCAAAATTGACAATCATGCCCTATTCAAGTAGTCTGCCCCTATATTTTCAACCCCTCGTATTGCCTCTACACGGAAGCGATAAGGTTGTAGTGTCAGCGCCCAACGCATCAATCGAGCGTTAGCGACCTTGCTCTTGTTTAAATACAATAGGGGTTGATGATCAGTACCGAGAACGAAATCTCTCCCAAAAAGATACGCATGATATTTCCCAATCCCCCACACTACGGCCAAACACTCTTTCTCAATTACGGAATAGTTTTTTTTTCTCCCTAGGTAGCAATTTCCTACTCGCATAAGCTTCGGGCAACTTATTGTTATCTTGCTCTTGCAGTAAAACTGCTCCCACCCCAGTATCAGAGGCATCTGTTCTTAAAACAAAGGGTTTGCTAACATCTGGCAATTTTAATATAGGTGCACTGATTAGTTTCTCTTTCAGCACACAAAAAGCTTTATCTTTTGGCAGACCCCACTCCACTCTTTTGGCTGCCCCTTCTTTGTTAGAGCAGACAGTAGGCAGGCATGGGCTGCAGTGTTTGGTATAAACTTTCTATAAAATCCTACTAGACCTAGAAATGAAACGAACTTGCGTCTTGCTGTCTTACATTGGTGCGTTTCTAATAGCTTCTACTTGCTTGGGGTGAGGTTTCAACTGTCCCGAACCACTGACAATATGACCCAAACACTCTAAATCTGCATAACCAATAATGCATTTAGTGGGTCTCACTGTGAGGTTCGCTCTGCGGAGTCTATCGAAAAGTTCCGTCAAGATGGACACGTGCTCACTCCAAGTATCCGTGTACATAAATATGTCATCAACAAAGCTATCAACGCTTGCTAAACCCTTTAGCAACTTGCGCATCAAGCGACAACAGGTGGCACTGGCACCTACTAACCCGAATGGCATTACCTTGAACTGATATAATCCTTGCACGGGACTCTTGAACAATAGGTACCTGCCAATATCCCTTGGACAGATCCAATTTGGAAATATATCGGTTGCCCGACAACTTCGCAAATAGACCCTCCATATCTGGCATTGGTTCTGCATCGAACACCGTGATTTTATTTAACTGTCGGAAGTCGATACAGAATCGGTTCGTCCCGTCTTTTTTTCTGACTAGCACTACGGAAGAAGAATATGGCGAGTTGGAGGGTTCAATCACCCCTAAATCTAACAGTTTACTCACCTCTTCGTCCACAGCTTCTCGTGCGTTATATGGTACCGGATAACCTTTGATTCTAATGGGGTCAGGAGTATTCAGTTGAATTGTGACGTCTACCAAGGTTGTATAACCTGGTCTGTCGGTGAATACGTCTGAGTATTTATCCAAGACCGCGTTGATTTGTTGACGCTGATCTTTGGTCGACTCCGCACTCACATTGACTTGATCTACCCCTTCCCTCGCAACACCCAAGGGACACTCAGGGGAAACCTCGATTTCCGGGTCTACAACGTCATCGTCGACGACTGCCATACAAACGATATTTAAAACCCCTTTTTCTAAATTGTCGTTCTGTCTTTTGATGTATAGCTTAAGCATGTTAACATGGAATGTTCTTAAATTACCGTTCATGTCAATTTTATAGTCCATGTCACCTTTGACCTCTTTAACTTCGTAAGGACCTTTCCACTGAACCAGTAACTTGTTTGTGCTTGTAGGAAGAAGCACTAGCACCTGATCTCCAACAACAAATTTCCTATCGCGCTCTGCGGTTATAGTACTTGGCATATCTGCGCCCCGATTTCATTATTTCATCACGTGCCATCCGGCATATACTCTCTAGTTTCTCGCGCAAATCTAACACGTACTGGTAGGTAGTTTTTATTTCCTCGCTCGCAACGTCACCTGCCCAAAGTTTGCGTTGTATCCGCATCGGGCCTCGAACTGGTCTCCCTTACAGCAATTCGAAGGTTGAAAACCCTAAACTTTCTTGCCGTACTTCACGGTACGCGAACAGAAACGCGTTCAAATAACGGTCCCAGTCTTGCGGACGTTCGGCGCACATTTTTCGTAGCATATGTTTAAGAGTACCAATAAACTTCTCTACCAGTCCATTGCACATCGGATAGTATGGTGTAGTGTTCAGCTGTTTGATGGACAACATCCTACTTATTTCACCCATGAGGTCAGAGGTGAATTGGGCACCACAATCCGTAAGGATTTCTTCTGGCACCCCTACCCGACTAAAGATATCAACCAATGCTTCAGCCACCCGTTCCGTTTCAATAGTTGGTAACGCTACGGCTTCGGGGTATCTGGTTGCGTAATCCACGAGAGTAAGAATATACCTGTTCTTCCTTTTGGTAACAGGCTGTATTGGTCCTACAATATACACCGCCACTCTTTTAAACGCCGTGTCTATTAATGGCATCTGTCCTAAGGAAACTCTTGTGACCCTTCCCTTTGATAGGGTTTTCTGGCATACGTCACAAGACCGACAGAACCGTGTGACGTCGCCATTAACACCAGGCCAGTATAATTAAGCTACTACTCTGCTGGTGGTCTTCGCCTTATCCAGGTGTCCTGCCATGCTAGACTCATGTGCCACCCTAAGTACATGCGATCTGTATCTCTGGGGTACGACTACTTGCCAATACCTCTTACCCTCTGGAGTGGTAAACTCCCTATGAATTAGCTCGTTCCTTCGAACGAATCTCGAACTACTCCCACCCTTGCAGTGTTTAATTGCGCCGGACGCGATTTTCTCTGCAATAGTTTTGATGGATTCGTCGCGTTCTTGCTCTCGTTTGAATTCGTCACGCGAAATTCCGGTGATCGACTCAGGGACTTTTAATTTCTGAAACGCGTTTTTCTCTCGCTGGGTTTGTGCTCGCGTTTCGACAGCCTGGGCTGAAGGTGTCCTGAAATCTGCCATGGTCGGAAGACGGGAACCTTCAACATTACCGATCGTCAGATCGTAAATAGGGTTTTCCATACAAAGGGCATCAACAGTTCCGGTTAATAAAGCTGTTTCTACCGTGATCCGTGCAACGGGGATGCGACCGATCGTCTGATCAAGAATCATACATGGGGACTCCCACCCGAGCATTTGGTTATCCTGCACCATACTGTGTTTGATAAATACACCCATCATTTATCTGTCAGCTAGCACAAGTTTGTTGTTGCTACTACTCCAAAACTACTTGGAGGATTGCCATGAAACTACAAACCCATGGTCTGGATGGTCCTAATTGAAATGGTGCTCTGAGACATTCATTATGGCCGCCACAGTGGTTATCTTGAAAATATTATTATCACTACTCCTCATGAATGGACGGTCATATCAATATGGGGTTTTACTATAAGACTTCTTATGATGTTTAGTTGGTCCTAAATGAAAAAGACGGTGTCAGTCTGATACCCAATATTGCCACCATGGCAGCAATCTTGAAAATCTTGTAATCGATACTCCTCCTGAATGGATGGTCATAATATCAACATGGGGTTTTTATTTAAAAAAACTTCTTATGATGTCCAGTTGGTTCTTAATGAAAATGGTGCCAATATGACATCCAATAGGGCAACCATGGCAGTCATCTTGAAAATCTTGTTATCACTACTCCTGAATGGATGGTAATGTCAACATGGCGTTTCCATTTAAAGATTTCTTATGATGTCCAGTTTGTCCTAAATGAAAATGGTGCTGATTTGATGTCCAGTATGGTTGCCAGGGCAGCCATCTTAAACATTTTGTTATCACTACTCCTCTATAATGGATGGTCGTATCAGCATGGGGTTTTCACTTAAAGACTTATTTGATGTCCAGTTGATCCTAAATTAAAATGGTGCTGATCTGACATCCATTATGGCCACCATTGCAGCCATCTAGAAAAATCTTATCACAACTATACTTGATTGTGGTTTGTGGTTTTGTGGGTTTAACGTCATGTTTCAGTACATGATACTATATATGACGGACAATATATCTGGTGGAGGAAGAACCCGGGAAAAACCCGGGAGGAACAACTGACCTACGAAAAGTTACCTGCATGCTATCTCAAATACCCATGTTGTCCGAGCCCAAGACTCGAACCCACGCGGAGAGAGGTGAGATGTCAGTGATCGGTAATGGCGAGCGCCTTTGACCATCCAGGGTCCCCACAACTCTACTTGAACAGAAAGTCATATTGACATGGGGTTTTCACCAGAAGACCTTTCATGATCTCCAGTTGGTCTTAAATGAAAATGGTGCCAATCAGATATCCAATATGGCCATCATAGCAGCCATCTTGAAAATCTTGTTATTGCAACTCCTGAATGGAAAGTCATATCTTGAAAATATTATCTCTAATCCTCTCCAAATGGATTGCTATATCAAATTTAGTTTTCACCAATACACTTCTTATTATGCCTAGTTGGTCCTAAATGAAAATGGTGCCAGTCTTAAATCCAATATGGCTGCCATGACAACTGTTTTAAAAATCTTGCACTACTCTCCCAGAATGGATGATCATTATAACAAGGAATTTTCACCAAGTCCTAAATTAAATGGTGCCAATGTACATCCAATATGAATGCCATGATGACTGTCTTAAATATCTTGTTGTCACTACTCCACCCTGAATGGATGATCATTATGATATGGGGTTTTCACCAAAAGACTTCTAATGATGACTACTTTGTCTTAAAATGAAATGATGCCAAGCTGACATTCAATGTGTGTACAACAGCAGCTAATTTGAAAATCTTGTTACAACTGAAGAATATCAGAGTTGGTTTCAACACTTGGCAGTTAAAAGGAAGAAGTGGTCTTATCTTGAATTCCTGGAAATTCTTTTTGCCCAGTAGAGTTTCAGTCCCTTCAAGGGACTCTTCATCTTCTTCTTCTTTATAAAATGATTGGAATGTAAAACACTGTTACTGTTAAACCAGAATTAATTTGCCTATTACAGCATTTCTTCTTTGCAGATTGAAAATACTGTAGATTCATTTGCAGGGCATCATACGTAATAAATTTGTTTTTATTTTATATCCCTTATTCATTACAGGTTTTTTTTATTTTTTCCTTTTCTTTCTCAGGTATCACATCACATTAAGGACAATGAAAACCCCTGTTTAATAGCACTATTCATGTCAACATAGTAGAGGCCTGGCAGTGACTCTCATATGTTAGGATCCAAAACTCTTTTGCCTGTTTAAAGTCATGGTGAACTTAGCTTACATTGATAGGGGTGTAACTGTTATGGTGAAGATTCTTATGTGTATTTTTATCTTTATTTTATCTGTAATTTACCTACAGTGCATCCACTGAATGAATTTAGTTCCTGTCTAAAAAGTGCATTAAAGTTTATGTTCCTGGAAATAGGAGACGTGTGCTTTGTATCAATGTTTGCCTGTATCATATTATTAATAACAAGTTCAGTCTTTTAAAATTTTCATCTGAAGGGAAGAAATCAATTTTTATTCTACCAACTTTAGTAGACTTTGAATACCTAACACTCTCAGGAACTCAGCTATTCCAAATACCATGGAATCTGCTACTGGCAGTTTCACAAAAAAATTGCAAACTTGAAAAGCATTATTTTTCTAATTATAAAATTTGAAATAATAATAATAATAATAATAATAATAATAATAATAATAATAATAATAATAATAATAATAATAATAATAATAATAATAATAATAATAATAATAATAATAATAATAATAATCCCTTGCAATGTGTATTGGTTGTTTACTTGCTATTTATCTTTTCCGTTCACTAGTTGTATATACATCATGACTAATCCTTCTACAATCAAAGGGAAGATTTATATGTTACAAAAACTGTTAAGGCAGTTGGAATATCATATTAATAGGGTAGATGGAAAATAATGTTTTAGCTTGAATTACTGTTGTTAATAGTTGTGATAGAAGTATAATAAGTATTGAAAATTAAAATAGAAGTCATGTCAGCGTATTTCATTAATGTATTTATTTTTTATATCTTTAAGTTCAATTATATTTAAATTTGCCATTTTGGTTCTCATTCGTGAACAAGGTTTTTCATGGAAGGTGCACTTTCTCAAAGATTTTTAGCTCTATTTGTCATAAACCAGAAGAATTAACAGGACGATCCATCGTCCGACGACAGAAAGTCATATCGATATGAGGTTTATACCATAAGACATATGATGTCTGGTTGGTCTGAAATGAAAATAGTTTAGCTCAGACAACCAACATGGCCACCACAGCGGCCATCTTGAAAATCTTGCTATCGCTACTCCTTCCGAATAGATGGTCATATCAACATGGGGTTTTCATTAAAAGACTTGTCATGAAGTCTACTTGGTCCTAAATGAAAATGGTGCTGATCTAATATCCGATGTGGACGCCACTGCAGCCATCTTGAAAATCTTGTTATCCCTATTCCTTCTGAACGGAAATTTATATTGGTATGGGATTTCAACTAAAAGACTTTTTATGATGTCTGCTTGTTCCAAAATGAAAATGGCGCTAATCTCATGTCCTAATATGGCTGCCATGGCAGCCATCTTTAAAATCTTGTTATCGCTACTCCTCCTGAATGGATGGCTATATCAACATGCAGTTTTCACTAAAAAACATCTTATGATATCTAGTTGGTGCTAAGTGAAAATGGTGCCAATATGACATCCAGTATGGCCACCACAGCAGCCATCTTGAATTCTTTTTTATAGCTACTTTATTGGAAAGTCATATCAACATGGGGTTTTCACGGAAGATTTAGTATGGTGTCTAGTTGGTCTTAATAAAACTTATGCTGATCTAATATCCAATATGGCCACCACAAGGGCTATCTTGAAAATTCTATCACTACTCCTTCTAGATGGAAAGTCATATCAGCATTGCATTTTCACCAATTTCTCTTTTAGATGTTTCATATAAAATAGCCACTGCTTGTATCTCAAATAGGATAACAATGGTTTTACCTCATATCATAATACAAACCAGTTGGGCTTTCTTAAATGTAGATATATCTGTGAAAATAACCGCAGTTTATAATTTATTGTTCATACAAAAAAGTGGAACAAACCAAGTCTATACTTTTAATAGAGCTTAAGAAAGCATTTGATTCTTGAGTATGGTCTTTTATAGAAAAAGTGCTACTCTTTTACAATTTTCGCTCAGATATTATAAAATGGATACAACTTGTACAGTAATATAAAAACTTGTGTCATAGTGAATGATCAGTGTTCTTCAAAGTTTGACATAAAAAGAGGTTGCATAATCTGTGCAGAGAGTTTGGCCCATATGATCAGGAAGAATCCAATGTATTGAAGTAAATACTAAAACTTATTTAAGATCTCAATATGCAGATGATACTTCCCTTACTTTAGATGGTTCCGAAAAATCACTTAAAGCTGCAATAGATCTAATCTATCAGCTTTCTAAATTTTCTGGACTTAATTTAAATATTGAACAAAACTAAAGTAATTTGGTTTGGTAGTAGAAGAGGCTGTAAAAGTAAAGTACAATCTAGACTGGAACTCTAGTGAATTCACTTTCCTTGACATAACATTTTCTTAAAATTTGAATGCTATGTTCAAGTTAAGCTATGATCCTAAAACTATAGAAATCACAAATCTTCTTGTTCAGTGGTCAAATAAATTACTTACACCGTATGGGAAAATAAGAGTTATAAAATTAACGCACTTGTTGCTTGCACTATCAAATCCTCCTCAAAAAGTGTTGTGAGAACTTGATTCGCTTTTCTATGGCATCCTTTTGAATGTTGCAAAGTATAAAGTGAAAAGAAATATGATAATTCAAGTTTATAAGGAAGTAGGTATGAAAATGGTAATTAGAATGAACATTAATGATTCTGTTAAACTGACTTGGCTGAGAAGGCTCATAGTAACGGATGGCAAGTGGACAAATATATGAACTGCATCTTCGCCGTATATTAAAAATTTCTTCTCTTTTGGAACAGATTTTGTTTTTAAAAGTATCTAAAAAACTGAATAGATGTTGGACAGATGTTTTTACTGCATATAGGGAACTAGTAATTAAATTTAATATAAATTACAAAGAAGATTTACCGCAGACACAGATATGGTATAATCCAAATTTTAAAATTGGAAATAATAGTATATTTTTCAGACATTGGTTTCAACAGGAAATTATGTATGTGAATGATTTGCTTAATGTAGATGGAACTTTGATTAGTTATGATACCTTTATAAACACATTCCAAGTTAAAGCACATTTTCTGGATTTGTTTTAACGTGTAATAAATACAATAAAAGTCATACATGCTATAACACGACGTGTCACGCGAAAACCACAATTTTGGATCCCCCACCCCACGACACGACACAGTCATGTTTAAAAACAAAACATGATTTTTAGCAATCTTAGCAACAACAAAATTTCCCACACAATAAACAGAAGAAAATGTACATTTCTTTATCACAATCATATATGCCTGTAATCTGTGTTATGCATAAACAGTAAACGGTCTTGCTCAGAGATCATGTAAAACTATCCGTGGGGCAGTTGATACAGCTGTTTCAGAGACAATTAAAAGGTAAGGTGTTCAGAGATAAACAGACACATTTCAGAGATTTACTGCATTGGCTCACAATAGCAAGGGTGATGTGTTGTGCCAAATCTTTTGAGCACTACTGAGGGAGAGCCCATTAGGCTAATTTGCATAGGTAAAGTACACTAAGTAGAACAACCCAATTTGTCTGAAGTCAAGTACACCAAACGGATGCGTGTTGAAAAACAAATGGTATTACACATCACTGACTGCATTGAATGAGAATGCTGAAGCCATCTTTATTAAAGTTTGTGATGAGCGGCAACGTTTCTTTGAAGTCGGATTTTTACTCCATATAAAAATTCAAAACATGATTATTTCGGTAGGTTGAACAACAGCACCATTCAATCTCTAATGCAGTGTTGCACGTAGAATCCAAATGTCAGGGGACACTGTGTCCCTCACGCTCCAGATTTGGGGGACACACAACATTTTAAAGGGACAAAGGAAAATTGTAGTATATAATGCACTAGAAGTGCTAAAAATTAGATAATCTTATTTGCTTCGACAGTTTTGCCACTTAACTTTCTCATATTTTCCTTGGATGTTTACATTATTGCAATAAACGTTTTATCAAGTAATTCATGAAAACATTAACATGTTTGAATATCTGGTTAACCTGAAATAAACTGCACCATGGAATTTTAATAATTTGGAAGTATTAAATCATTAATCTAAGGACAAATTGTGTATTTGCATAAATTAGTACCTTTTTTCATTAATTCAGCATTTAAAAAAAGTAAATCTTCACTGCTGGTGGTGTGACTTTAACCTCGAAAATACGTTACAATAGTGGTGATCAGTGACTTCAGTAACTCTGCTGAATATTACAAACCTTTACTGTTTTCATTGCCAGATTCATTGTTTTGAAATGGATATTCATTGACATCTTACAGGTTTTATCACTTTTAGCGACTTTGGCCATTGCTTGTGCCAACATAGATGAGGGTGCACATTAGCGAAGGAAAAGTGAAGGCATATTTGTGAACACAAATGACACTTGCATTACCTTCAAACCAACTACTGTACTATTGAAAGCAGCAATGAATGCATGTAATTAAAACTACATTCCACTGTCCAATGAATTTTAACGACAGTAACTTGGTGTATTTTTGTATTTAATGTCTGTGAGGTTGTGACCATGTTTATGGTGATGTTATTTGACAATGTTAAGTCTACCATTTTTTTGTTTGTAAGTATATGAAATGCTTCAGAGAAGACAGGTTGTATTTTCTTTTATTCCGATTTGAATTTCCAATCATTTGCTATAGTCTGATTTGAAAAGATTGCTTATTCTCATTTTGATGACGTCTCTTTTGGGGTGTCACGCACACTGACCCCCGTTGGGACCTCAAAACACACTCGTCGAGTCTAAAGAAAACCGCCCAACACTGTCTGGGAATATGGCAAGTATGTCAAAGTGTATACAAACAATTTTTTGATATAACTATTGACAATTGTATACAACGACCCATTTTTCATCCGTCTGCTTAGCTGTTAATTGGAGACAAAAGGGTAGTTGAAGAATCTATCAAGAAACTTATTTCAAATGCATGTGAGCTTACATCAAAATTTAAATGGAGTCTCAAATTAAATAATACATGCAAAGTTACTATTGCAGATTACAAAATGTCTAAAACTACATTGATTTCAGTGTAAAACCTACATATAATTTGGGTTACAAACAATTTTCTTAGTACAATTTGAAAAGTGAGAAAAGTGACAACTAACACATGTTGTTTCTGTAAGAATGTAGTAGAAATAGTAGCTTGCATATTGTGGGATTGTATGAAAACAAATGCCTTTTTCATAGTTTTCTGGATTGGAATAAATACAAATTTCACCATTTGTCTCATTTTCTACTCAGCAAGAACATATTTTTATTTGGGATAATTGACAAACAGGTAGATGATGTCCTGAAAGTTACACAAGAGTTGTTAACATATAAGTAGTATCAGCAGGGCTACACACACTCCTATGCTTGCTACTACATTACTGGAGATGTGCTTTTGTTACTTGTATAAGTTTGAGTATGCATTAAGCTTTGCATAATATTTTTGCTCTGTTTCACCATTATGTGTGTTCTTTTTTTTCTTCAAAAAATAAAGAACTTTAAAAATAACATAGATAAATAAATAAATATATAAATAAATAAATAAAATATTATGATTGTCCAGAAAGGTTATATTATGTTACTCCTGTAGTTCATAAATTCTTACCCCAGATTCTCTGCAGTAGAGGAATAACAGCCTGCTAATAAATCTTAGCTGTCTTACATAGACATATACTAATCAGTACATGTACTTTCAAAATTGAATGTAGACACTGTACTAAATATACTTTTTTGTACCTAATATCTCTGTTTTATACCTATTCACAACAAATGCCATTATGTACCGGTGGCCACTGTACCCTGCTACAATGTCAAGATATTAATGCTGGAATTGCATATATATGTGTACGTGTGAGAGAGAGCATTATGAGCGATACTGGTATAAGTAGACTTTGTTGTATATATATATATATATATATATATATATATATATATATATATATATATATATATATATATATATATATATATATAATTTTGTGACTTTTCAATGATGTATATGCGTTGATTTAAGTAAACATGTGTAACTTGAGAAAAAGAACAAACCAAATAGACTGACAGGGGATATCTTTCTGAAGTAGTGTATAAATTGCCTTTAAAAAAACTGACAATACACGTGTAATGTACTTAAAAGATACATGCAATAAACTGACACTAGATTGCTGATATGATCTTTTTATGAAATAAAGGGAGTCAAACCGGTATGTTTTATTACTGCGAATATATTACCTTTATCAAATAATATCACTTTTCAAAATAAGATTATTACCAGTATATACATTTAGTGTTTTGCAGGAATTCACTAGTAAAAAAGTTCACTATTCAGTATAAAAATGATGACATTTGTTTATTTAATGCACACTAGGAATTGGTAAAACAGTGGCAACACTACCAGTGTATTGTCAGGAATTAAATTTTCTTGCCAGTGTCATAGCAGTCTGCTGTCAGTCTTTTCTCACATGTGATTGTCAGTGCAATGTCAGTGTTGTCGTGTATCTGTCTGAAAGCCCCTTCTTAAGGGTCAGATTACCTATGTGATATGCAACAAAACTCATAGCAAGGATTAAAATCTTTAAAAAGGTTTAGCAAAAATTGCACATGTGCATGAATTTTTTTTTTTTTTTTTTTTTTGCACAAGGTTGATCGATTGTGAATACTCTATTGATGTTCTTCTGCATCATCATAACAGTTGGACCATATAGTGTTACCCTTTTTCTGTCCATCTATCTGCCCATCATACATTGGTTAAATTTTGCTTTAAGGTCATTTTCAGTCGCTGTGGTGGAGCATCAATTATCCATGAACACATTTCTAAGTTGTAAATGTTTTTATATTGTCTTTATACAAAAGTTACCATACCTACAAATAAGTCATTTTAAATCCCCATATTCCAGCTGTATAGAATAAAGTATAGTTTTGAGTGTCCACTGGGTCTTCATATAACTTGCTAATGTAATTTTGACAATCCAAATATATTTAATTCCAGGTACACTTTTGGAGCTTGTTGCAAGGTAAGTGGACATTTATTAGCATTCTCTAATTTTACTACCTACCGCCTCAACATCCCAATGATTAGAATTAAACAAGATTTCAGAAAGTGACATTGTCAGAGGGTGGCAAAATGCAGTCACAAGATAACATTTGCCAACCAAGAGTTTCTACATTAATATGTCTGCAGTTGTGATACTATGGACAACAGTGGACTTTGATCATGGATGTTCATGGTCTATTCATGATAAAGACCGTGACAACAAATCTTCCTACAGTGATGCATACATGTATTACATTAGGAAGATTGTATTTTGCCAATGTAGACATCACTAACATCTGTGGGTGAATAGTGGTATACATTGAAACAGAACCACCTGATAATAGTAGCAATTTGTATAAAATAAAACAATAAACAGTTTATGTTTTGCTTTGGACTAATTATGTCAGCACTTTTGCAGAGATATTGCAATACATCATGTCCAGTTATCCATGTGTCCATCCATCTCTCTATGTGTTTGCTACTGATTTTCTTGCAAGTTGAATTCCATCTATACTGACTGATTAAGAGCTATCGTATTTTGTATGATGTTTCACAATGATGAGTAGATGACAATGACAGTTTTCAATCCTTGGTATAGCCCGTAGTGAGGATAGTCAAAGTTCATTTTATAAGTAATATGCACTCTTCTTATAACTGGAGCTCTGTCTATACTGAATGAGGAGAAATTTTCATATTTGGTATGGTGTTTCCCTAGAGTAAGTAGAAAACAATGACGATTTTGGTTCCCAGATGCAACTATTATAATGGAGGTTGAAGGCTGAATAGGTTAACAAAAAGAAATAAGTGTGGGTATTTGTGATGGTATTTTTCTGAAGTTCAGATTTTAACTGCGTCTCAATGATCAAAAACATATTTCATTTTGTCACATTTGGGATCCCTTGAAATGTGTACTGCCCATGTGCTGAATAAAGTTCCAGTTTTGTGCAGAGTGAAAAGATGTGGTCTACTTTCTGACTTGATTATAACCATTTGCTACAAGAAATATCCATATATACTGGTTATTTTCAGACTGAAGTTGTTCGTTATCTGAGTATGCAATTATTTTAGCATGATATACAGTATCATAGATTTTGCATTTATTAGGAGTCTAAGATTGTGTATCTTCACCTACACATTTTTTTCATGTCCACCTTAGTGAACTAGGTAGCCACTTTAGTTTATTATATGCATATGTATTGAATGATACAATGTATCAATCAATAGTGTAACAGTCATACTAAAAACATTTGCTGAAACTTTGGTTATAAACTACCTTCTTGATATGGCAGAAGCTATCATTTGAGCTTAGTAAGCCTGATAAAGCAAAGTCCGCTGTTGTATACAAAGGTCAACATTCTACATCTAAAACGTACGGGGAGAAGGAAATAAAGCAAAGCAAAAGCACCATTCAAAAGCTTGAACAGCTTGATTTGTAATAACCCTTTTTCAAGGAAACAGAACAAAGCAAAAGCCCCATTCAGAGTTCGAACAGCTTGATTTGTAATAACCCTTCTATACATCATGCTTGTATTATACACGATAAGACTGAACCTACCCTCACAGACCTCATGTCAATTTCAAATGGAATGAAAAGCAGTCAAGCAGCACAAAGGGCTGAAATTGAATGTGAATGTTTGGAGGTTGTAAGATACAAATTGCATGTATATTGGCTGAATGTGGGTTCATATGTATGGGTGAGATCCTGTGTGTGGAGGGAAAGGAAAGAAATCGAGGATAGTGTTGTACAAACATAACAATAATAATAATAATAATAATAATAATAATAATAATAATAATAATAATAATAATAATATAATAATAATAATAATAATAATAATAATAATAATAATAATAATAATAATAATAATAATAATAATAATATATTTCCAGAGGGTACAACTCATTTAGCCAATGAGGCCTTCAATATTCTATACATGTGGACAATATTTTTAAAAGAACTTATTTGTGAGTTAATGTCACACAAATATTTCACTTAAAACTTATATAATATACACAAAGGAGAAACTGATGGAATATTTGGTGAATTTTGTTATAGTTACAAATATGAGTTTATTATCAGTAATACAAATATGTTGCTGTTGCCTAGCTAACCTATCCAGGACAGAAACTACCCTCATCTATATGATAAGAATTCATCCTCCGATAGGGTTACATTCTGGAAGATTCCAGAAGCCTACCCTATGACCGGGTGCATGCCTAATAGTCATCATCTTTTTCTCCAGTTTACGCTATCTTAATGATTGGAGAATTTGCACTCTACAAAAAATTGCTTTCAATTCACATCTATTAGCATGAAGTGGACACTTTTATTACATATATCATAATTATTGAATGTATTTGCCCTCATTGTTTTCATGGTTGGAATTAAGCTGTCTTGAGAGTTCTTGGCAGTTTCGGTCATGGTTTTTTAACCTTGCCATTAGGTTACCCACCCACATTGTGTTTTGTCCTATTCCAATTAAGTTCTTTTGTCTTCCTTTGTTTTTCAGGACTTCAGGTAGGTATTAGTCTCCTTATCCCTACCAGTCTGGTTTGTGACCTCCCTTGCATTAATTATGTTGAGATACGAATCTCCAAAATTTACATTATATTCTATACATACATTTTTTGCATAGTTCTACTTGCGGAAGGAGGTGTCACACCAACTTGCATATTATATTGTGTGTTTAGTCGTTCACACACCTTTTTTTTGGTTTTTTGCTTTCTTGTCTCCAATACTTAAATAATTAGCTATTGCTGACATCGTTTGTATTAAAACTTCAGTTGTTGTTGTTTTGATTTATATTAAATAGAGATTCACTTGGCAGGTGAAATATTGCTGTTTTAATTTGTATTCAGTCTAGTTTCCATGCAAATTCATAAACATTATTTTGTTATACAAGATTTGTTCTTGTTTTCAGATACTTTTCTTTACAGAAATGTCTCCCTCTTCCACCCGGGATTCACACCCTACCTGCATGGCATGTGTCAGTTGTGTAAGGACAGATGGTTGTCCTTTTGTTGTCTCTGGTTGGACAAGGTCTGAGACTTCACAGAACAAAGATGTACCTACAAAGGGAGAAAAAAGGCATTCTCTTCTTCTTTAGAATTTTCAGGGTTTTCCATCGCTGAGACCATCGGGTCTCAACAAAGAATTGGTTCAGACTCTTCAGAGACACTTAGGGCTCATAGGTCCCCTCCCAAGTGAGTTGGTCAAGGATCTATCGCTCATCCCCTCAGGGCTCAGATCATGACTGGATCAGTCACTTTGGAGACATTTAAGGCACATGGGATCCCTTTCATGGGGGGGGGTACAAAGTATCCATCACTGAGACCTTCGGAGGAGGACTGGATCAGTCTCTTCGGAGATGCATGAGGCCCATGGGAGGAAATAAGAAGTAGAGAGTGAGTTGTGCCCTCCATGAGGGAGGAGCAGTACCCTATAAGCTCTCGGAAACAGGATTGAGCCACTCAGTAAGGGAAGAGCTATGATCCAAGTCTTTATGATCTGAGGAAGGATCGTTCTATGAATCAGAGTCACCTGACTGGTCACTGACTGGTCACTAGTCAATGGCGGATGACCAGGCATCGGACACTGCTCTTTAAGTAGCGTTTTACTGGTCATGGGAGCCACCTCGCTACAGGGATAGTAATTGGGTCAAGACTACCCTCAACAAACTACCATTGAATCCTGCTAGGGACTGAGAGTTGGCGATCAGGAACAAGACTATAGAAGGGAATCGGATTAGCATCCCACCTTTCCTATTATCCCATGGATGCATACCATTCTTGGGATGCATACTTAGGTACCCATCTTTGTTCACAAATGCATCATAACTGGGGATGGATTCTACCAGTACGTCATATTCCTTGCTTATCTTTTCCAAGGTGCAATTTACTGGCCACACATCACAGTCTCTCCTGGTAATGATTTTCGGGTTCTTATTGGTGCATCACTTTTGACTGATAAAATGTTATCAGTTAAATCCATGATGTCATTCAGAATGCCACACACATTATGTACACAACATTATTTCTACATATTAGGAATTATTATGGTCGCATAGTAGTCCAGTGCCATTGTTCTCCTTTTTGTATCCAACTTCTTTATTGTTTGCTCTTTTGATAGTCTGTACATCCACAGTCCTTTCTAGGCTTTTTGTTTAGATATGCTTGAATTATTGGTGAACTAATTGTTCATTATGAATTTGTTGATCAGGTCTTCTGCCATGGTTCTTACTGTTGATTTGGGTCTGTTGATCGGGAATTTATGACACATTTGCATTATATTGGAGTTTCTGTTCTGATTGTTGCTCTGTATGCAAGGAATTAGTGTCATGATTCAGCATATTATTGGCTTGCAGCACATTATCGCCATAGACAGTAGGTGTTGACACCTTTACCCGTACAACTTAAATGTTTATATTTGAAAGTTAGTGTCCAACTACAATACTGTAGTGTACCTTACAGTACTATGTCAACTGGCCCATGCCCATCTTGAGTTATATAACACTTGCGTCTGCATTACTGGCTACATTCTAAGAAGAAAAAACGAAAAAAAGGATTGTTTCAAATTTTAAGCAGTTTGGTAATTCCATGTCTATATAATAACCTTAGAACATGAATTAAAGACCAAATATGGAAATTTTATGGGGTTAAATTTTCATGGTAAGATGATGGAGGGAGCGGGAATGGATAGGGAAGGGTAATGTTAATGTGGGATTGACAAATGCTCTTAATGGAATGAATGTCCGACAATGGTTGACACATTGTTCAAAGGTCTAGCATTATTAACTACTGTGGGATCTTGAAAGCTTTATGGAATATAGATCTGTAATTTTAACGTCACGTGTGTAGTAGAGGTGGGCTTTTGTACTACCACTGACATCTTTTCCTAGGTCCTAGTCTGTAGTTCGTTTCATAGCACCTACCCCAGGGGAGGGGGATAACTTTTTGCATGCATGTATATTATTTGTAAATGCTTGGTTAAGTTTTGAAATTAGCTCCTACTTTATTTTTTTATTTTTGTTGTTTGTTCTTTTTTTTGGCATACTGTATAAATATTATGCTTTGAATCATTAAACTTGGGGAGAGAGAGTGCATCTTGATGGGTAGTACACCAAATTAATCATAAATGTATGTCACTGTGACCTATATTTCATGCTTAATTGCATTTGGTTTATTATTTTGGTTTTAGTTTATTTATATCTCTATTAGAATGACACCCGTACCACAAGGGAAGGTCTTTGTGAGCTACATTTAATATTTTACTGGCTTAGGTTAAGTTTATGCATTTAGCTTATCACCATCATGACTCCTACACCCTCATCACAAAATACAAAGACTTTGGTGAACTTTTTTGTTTTAAGTTTATATTTTGCACTCTATTCATCCTACAATCATCAAACTAGATGATTGTTTGTATCTCTGTTAAAAACACACCCTTACCACCAAAGAATGTCACTGAGAACCACCTTTCATATTTTACTGGTTTAGGTTAAGTTTTTGCATTTTTGTTCATAGCCAAATAGGTATTTAGCACCATATATACATTCATACTGTTATACCAAGATTCATAAAATTTGGTGAGGAAATGTACATGTATCTGGATGAGTACTACACCCTTGTGAACTATATTTCATGCTTCACAGACATGAGTTCATTATCAAATTCTGCTCTTGCCATAATTATCAAACTAGGTGGTTCTATGCATTTCTATTAGCACCACACCCTTACAACATAAGAAGATAATTGTGACCTACATGTACATTTCACATCACATTTTAATGGTTTGTGTAGAATTTCTGCATTTAGCTCATATCCATATTGGTGCTATATCAACTGTATAATACTGTTATACATAAAATCATGAGACTTGGCAAGAGGATTCATCCTAATGAATACTACACCCTCATCTTCAACATAGGTCACTGTGACCCATATTTCACATTTCACTAACTTTGGTTCAGTTGATGTTTTCACTGTTCATGCTTTAATTATTAAACTAGATACTCGTATCCCTCTCTCTTAGTACTACACCAAGAATGCTGGCTGATTCGGACCATGGCTGATTCGGCTTAAATTATGGGCTAATTTGGGCCAAATTAAGAGCTGATTCAGCCTAAATGTCAGGCTGATTTAGACCATGTGAAATATTTTAAGAAAAACAATGGAACACACATACCTGATTTATTTTAGTAGTTATTACTGTCGCAAACATAGTAAGAGAATGTAAAAGGTTGATTTTCAGCGCTTAAATTTATATTAGATAATTATTAGCAAATTTCCAGCCGAAATCAGAACAAAATAGATATGCGTTATTGCATTTAGATTTTTTTAAACAAAATAACTTTTCAATGTTTACAATAAAGAAAATATCAAGTTATTATTTGAATAAATATGTCTGAAAAACATTTTGAAACTTTTCATAAATCATGTCAGTATTGCTGACTTTTTACACTGTCAAACAGTAATGCATATAAATTTACCCATGTTTTTTTTATTGATTTTTCGAAAAAGTCGTGCTTTCTTTGCATTGTATTTCACACAAAAAATTGTGTAAAGAACTATTGATGAGTAACACAATAGTATAACGTACTTTATTGTTATCGTTGAATTTTTTTCTTTTGAGTAAAATCTCGAACCAGTAAACCAACTTATTTTCATTTTAACTTATGAAACATTTAAAAATATATAATTTAAAGCACATGTTAAATCCATTAAATATTTATTTCTAAATATATATTTTATTATATTAATACATATATAGTATAATAACACTTCCATGTAACCAAACATCACAAAGTTATTTCAAGCATTATATTTTGTGTTCTAAATGGTATTAAATTAAGTAAATTGTCAAATAACATCAAAAGTGCTTTAATTATAGATGCGCTGATCAAACGGTTTTTTGCCAGTTCAAGCACAGATGATCCCATTATTAGAGTTTGCAATTATACTAATTAAGGACGCACTGATCAAACAAAGTATTAAACAAATGGTGATAATATGATGTTTAATTATAGCGGCATTAATCAAACAGGTTTTGCACATTGATGGTCCGATGCTCTCACTATTATTATTTGCAATTAAACCAATTTAATAACAATATACTTCTTTTATCTTTGCTATTGTACAGTATACACTTTCAATAATAATGTGCATACAATTAAATATAATATTTTAAATTCAGCGAACATAGCAATGGTAGCCATGAAGCGACAAAGATGGAACTCACCTGACTGAGAAGATGCTGGAGAAGGCACACGCAAATGAGAAGCACGTGGTGGTGGCATGGGGGTCTCAATGCCAAAAAACTCACGGGGTTATAAGCCACCTTCATAGTGAGCAAGAAGAAGCCAGTACAAAAGCTGCTGCTGTATGTTGCTGTTTCAACAGCAAGTGGGGCTTCCAGCATCAGCATTCACTCACCGGATACCAAAACCTTTGTGCTGTCTATCTGACGGTATCCAGAATTATGCAATGACACCAACTTTATAACTGGAACAGATCAGAGGCACCACATCATCCCACTGAGACCCATCTATGAAGCCATTGGACTTAGTCAGGTTGCGACCTTGACAGGATTCCATGCCATCAGTGGTGTCAACCATACAAGAGGTTTTGCCGTAAAGGGAAAACTAGCTTTCTGGAAGGGTTTCCAAGATGCCAGTGATGACAGTATAACTGCACTAACAAACTTGGGCGCAACATCAGTGCCTACTAATGACACCTTTGCAGCTATCGAGCAGTTCATCTGTATGGTGTACCTACTTCAAACTCAAACCTCAAAGGTGGAGAAGTTGAGGTGGTGGAAGTTCACAAAGAAGCAGGCACAATCAGAAAGACAACCACGTACACAAGATGTCAAGCAATTCTACAGGCTCACTACCAGGCCTTTATCTGGAACAATGACACCACAGCAAACCCTGAGATCCTGTCACCGCAAGAATATGGCTGGAAATTGGAAGGAGAAGATTCGATTCTAGTCCTGACCATGCAAATTCCAGCACCAAAGTCTGGACTGCACTTGGTGAAGTGTCACTACACCAAAAGGAGATACCAAACAACAAGGTGCACCTGTCAGAAAGCAGGGTTCAGCTGTGCTGACATCTGTGGCTGTTCTGACATTTGGGAGGCGTGTGGCAACATGGAACAAGTGAACCCAGTGCATGAGGAGTAGGAGGAGGAGGGAGAAGATGATGACATGTTCATGTGGACTATCTTGTGTACTTGCATATGAGGACATTGCTAGTGTAGTTGCATTACACTCTTAAATATCAAGTCCACATTAAATCTACAGTTCCCTATAACACTGTAACATCTATTAACAACGACTTATGTGTAGATCGGTCTACACATGTGTTATGTATGATGTTTATATAACATTATAAATATTTTAGGAAATTATAAATGTTTCTTCACTTTAATATTTGCTTAAATCTTAATGTTTATCATGAAAAACATGTTTAACTAGTGTCCTTGAATTAGGTTGTTTTGATCAATATGTTTTCTCAATTTGAAGGTCAAGGTTGATTTTGTTTACAAGTAAAAATTCCATTAAGATGACACACATTCTAGAACATTCTGTCATGTGACCATTCTAGAACATTCTGTCATGTGACCAATCTTTATATATATATCATGTTTGGTGGACATTTATTCAGTTTTGACATTACCATCAGTCTTGTAAAGAGCTATTACAGTTGTGAAAATTCATTCCAAATTCTAAGAGAGGAATTATTTTAAATATTCATTGGATTATAACAGTGCTCATAAACTTTTGGATTTTGGATTTTTAATTGATGATTTTGGAATTTAAGTGAACTTATTCAGATATTTTGGAATACTTCATTTTGACATCAGCACATCAAGATTACTAGTACATCGGGACTTTGGAGACCATTAGCACATCATAACATTCAAGGACACAGCCGTGAATTCGGAACATTCTATATTTAGGACTTGTGATTAGAACAATCATTCTTATTGGATTATTAGGATTTCAAAACACATTACTGTAAGTGACATTTTGATTTTTCATTTTAATTATCTAGTAATAAATTGCTTGTTGATTTTTACTTGATTTGTTGGTTTCACTTTTTTTTCTGTTACATTTTTCTTAGACCATAGAGTCGTAACAGAAATTGGGGGCCGTTCCGGGATTGAATTTCTTTAAAGCATATTAAAGATATTAAATTTATCTTTGAAATTCATATTGATTTTGTCTCTGAATTTTTTTTTTTGTCTTTGGCAACGATTTTTAATAGAGAAATTTTTTTTGTGTGAAACCAACAAGCATTTACAATGGCATCTAATGTTCAGAATTTCATTTCAAAACCTACTCAGGAGGGGTTAGGGTGCATGAGAAAGGATGAGTTGCTCGAGCTTGCCAGAAAATACAGTCTATCTGAGGCAAAAGTATCATTGACAAAACAGGAGATAAAGATTATTTTAATTCAGTATTTAGTAGGAAAGGGAATTTTTGAAAATAGTGCTTTAAGTTTGAAGAGAAAGCCTGTATCTGGTTCTGACAGGAAATTAAGGGAATTAGAGTTAAAGAACCAGATTGATTTAGAATTGGCAAAGCTTCAGATTCAGAGAGAGAGAGAGAAGGAAGAGAGGCAGATCCAAATGCAGAAGGAAGAGAGGCAGATCCAAATGCAGAAAGAAGAGAGGCAGATCCAAATGCAGAAAGAAGAGAGGCAGATACAGATGGAGAGAGAAAAAGAAGAGAGGCAGTTGGAGAGAGAGAAAGAAGAGAGACAAATGCAGATACAGATGGAGAGAGAGAAAGAAGAGAGGCAAATGCAGATGGAGAGAGAGAAAGAAGAGAGGCAAATGCAGATGGAGAGAGAGAGAGAGAGAGAAAGAAGATAGACAAATAATAATGCAGATGCAGATGCAAAGAGAAGAAAGGGAAATGCAATTTAAGCTAAGAGAATTAGAACTGGCAAACAGAGCACACTCCACTCCTTTAAATACAAGTTCAGGTTTTGATGTTACTAGATATATTAGGTTAGTACCCCCTTTTCAGGAAAAAAAAGTAGATAAATACTTTCTTCATTTCGAGAAAATAGCTGAAAACTTGAAATGGCCCAGAGAGCATTGGACTTTGTTATTACAAAGTGTACTTATTGGCAAAGCTCGTGAAGTCTACACTTCACTGTCAGTACAACAAAGCACTGATTATGATGTGGTTAAGGAGTACATCTTGAAACCTTATGAGTTGGTACCAGAGGCATATCGACAAAGGTTTAGGAATTGTAGAAAAGAAACTGGACAAACTCATGTCGAATTTGCAAGGGATAAAGAACAACTATTTGATAGGAGGTGCTCAGCCAAGAAAGTTGATCAAGGTTATGATAACCTCCGACAGCTCGTATTAATTGAAGAGTTCAAGAGGTGTATCCATAGTGATGTTAAAACCTATCTTGACGAGCAGAATGTGGAAACTTTGGAAAATGCTGCTCGTATGGCTGATGATTATTCCTTGACTCACAAAATTTCATTTGGCAATAAGTCGTCCTCTCAGCAGTTTTCTGGTAAAAAACCATTTCAATCTCATTCGAGTACTTCCAAATTTCACAACAGCACAACTGTTAGGAATCAAACATCTGATAAGACTGATCAGAAATCCTTATCTCTTCCTACGTGCACTTATTGTAAAACGAAAGGGCACGTTATTTCTGATTGCTTCAAGTTGAAAAATAAGCAACAGAGTAAAGACAGAGCTTTTCCAAATGCTCTTATTTCTACGAGGTCAAGGTCACGGTCTTGTATTGAAAGCAATACATTTGTTGGGTCAAACAAACCCCAGTCTGATTCTATTTTGGAGGCTTATGAACCATTCATGTCAGAAGGTTCTATATCACTTATTGGTGATTCTGCCAAACCTATCCCAATTAAAATATTAAGGGACACTGGAGCTTCTCAGAGTCTTTTATTATCAGGTACTTTGCCTTTGTCTGAGGAGTCTTCTTCAAGTGAAAGTGTTCTTGTTCAGGGAGTAGAGTGCGGCTTTGTAAATGTTCCTCTCCATTGTGTAAATTTGGCATCAGACTTAGTTTCTGGACCTGTGACTGTTGGGGCAGTGACTTCTTTACCCATAGAGGGTGTTCATTTATTACTAGGCAATGACCCAGCTGGAGATAAGGTTGTGGTTAATCCACTTGTAACTGACAAGCCTTCTTTGGATCAGAAAGTTGATCCTGTCGAAAGTAAAATCCCTGATTTGTACCCTGCTTGTGCAGTTACTAGAGCTATGGCAAAAAGAGCTCTTGAGAGTGATGTTGATCAGGATATTATTCCTTTAGCTGACACATGTATTGGTCAGTCTTTTGATGAGGTCACCTTTTCCTCAGGTATTGATCAATCAAATGGTATTGATCACAGTGATCCTCTTTTGGCAACTCATTCTCCTTGTTCTAATCAGGATGACAAACGACAATCCCTTGTCGTTGAACAGGAGCAAGATCCCGAGATATCTTGTTTGTTTCAGAGGGCTATTAGTGAAACTGAAGCCACACAAGTTCCAGTGTGTTACTTTGTGAAAAATGGGGTCCTTATGAGGAAATGGAGACCACCTGATGTACCCGCTGGTGACGAGTGGTCAGTGAGCTATCAAATTGTTGTTCCTAAGTCATATAGACAGGAAATTCTTAATTTAGCCCATGAAACTCCTTTGGCTGGTCATTTAGGAGTCCGTAAGACTTATCACAAGATCTTGAATCATTTTTATTGGCCGAAACTCAAAAGTGATGTTTCTAAATACTGCAGATCTTGTCACACTTGTCAAATGGTAGGAAAACCCAATCATAAGATACCGAAGGCTCATCTACAACCTATTCCTGCATTTGATGAACCATTTAGTAGAATAATAGTAGACTGTTTTGGTCCTTTACCTAAAACCAAGTCAGGCAACCAATACTTGTTGACCATCATGTGTACATCTACAAGATTTCCAGAGGCAATTCCTCTGAGAAATATAAAAACTAAAACTATTGTGAAAGCTTTGGTGAAGTTTTTTACACTTGTTGGCCTTCCCAAATCTGACCAGTCAGATCAAGGGTCAAATTTTATGTCTGGAATTTTCCAACAAGTTATGCATGAATTAGGCATCCAACAGTTTAAATCTTCTGCCTATCACCTTGAACGTCAAGGTGCTTTGGAAAGATTTCATCAAACTTTGAAGAATATGATTCGATCATATTGCTTTGATACAGAAAAACACTGTATCAGTATCGCAACAAAAACCAAAAATTGAGCTTAGTGGCAACATCATGCAAACATCATTGTGACCATCAGTAAGAGCTTGCCTTGTTGCAAAGCCAACATTATAATCACGATTTTCTGGATCTATAAAAGCATTGTGAATGGTTGTACGAATTTCAACTGCAGTTGGTCCAGGCATAGCAGAAACAGCATCAGGGAGAACTTCAATGCGTTGACTATGCTTTTTGCTATCTGCCGCATTGCTCGTAACCTTATACCAGAACATATTTGTTGCTGAACTTCTGCTGTGGTTGTCGCTCATCGAAATCAAATTCATAATGGTGCTGGCAGCTGGCAGATAGTTGCTAACGTCTTCAACTATATAATTAAGTTGATATCACGCCGTCTTAAACAGATTCCAGCCATTTTTTAGCCCTATCTGGTCACCAGCAGCAAAACTGGCAGGCGGAGCAGCAGTTGTCTGCAAATCACCTCTGACTTTAAGAAAAGCTTTATGACGCAACAAGTAAACATCTTTATTTCGTGTATTAATAATTTTTGTTCCAGGTTTGTTCATTTGATTTGAGTCTTTGTCAAAATATTCCACATATTCGTACTCAGTTGTTGCTTCGTCAATTGGTACTTCATCAACGAGCTTAAAATACTGGGGTAAATCTAGACAGTATGTTTATCCATCCTTATTACATACAAAATCTCTTTAGACCAGCCCCCACCATAATATTTGACAGGTTAGGGAGTGATACTGGCGCATATCGCATATCTAATTCGTTCATAATTTCTTGAGCATGCTTGGACAATATTTGTTTGGCTGTACTAGTCGTCACATGCTCAGCTTCTTGTGTTGGCGTGATTTTAATTTGATGATTTTTTTGATGGGCTCCAACGCAACGGGAAACTTTGGCGCTGGTGCTACAATAATCTTTGACACGATTTATTGTCCAGCTACTGATCCTTCTGCTGAATCGGCACTTTTTGAAGTGCTGCTGACTAGTGGAGCAATTCGTTTGACTAAGCCTGGCACAATCCTAAAAAGATTTGAAAACAACATTGATAAAAATCCTCCTATGATCTGTCTGCGCTTAATTCGCACGGGCTTCATTTATACAACATGGTTACATATTTTTAGTTTCGCGCTCGGAAATGCAGATAAAATGTTACTTGCTCATTATTAAGGTTAACATTGTTTCATGATTGGTCCATAATTGACATTGCGATTTCTGGTATGTTGTAGACATTGTTGATGGGATAGTAAATTAGCGGCGAAAGTATTATTGTCATCAATGATCCGGGCAGTGCATTAGAACTGAGGCTATCGATAGCATGACTATGGCCTCCTCGCATGTCAAATGATCCTTCAGCGATGGAACAGTTTATGTGTTTTTTTCGCTAATGTTTACTGAAAAGTCTCCATCGTTAACAACATTTTCTTGTATTATTTGCGAACTAAAACCTAGTAAGTTTCTTAAGCTGTTGTCAATTGTTGAGTCAACTCGGTAGCCACCCTTAAACGTCAATCGTGTTTTAGGTATGGAATAATTTGGCTCCATGATTATGTTATCGCGAATATGACCTTTCTCGCCAATCATTCTTTTTATTTCATCAGCGATGTCGACAATGTTGTACGCACCTGGAGTGACAATGAGCAATGTTCCTGCATCATTACCAGAAATAAGATATCTGAACTTGTTGCTACTAGTTATAACATTATGAAATGAGTTCCTTTTTTCTGCAGAAATTACTGCGATCTCATAGTGCGTATCCTGCGATAACTCTGGTGGGCATACTATATCTGACAGTAAAAGAGTTTGCAACATGGCTATATCAGATCATTGTACAAAACTCTGTAATCGGCATTACTAAGTAAACTTTGCTGAAGCAGAATGGTCTAGTATTTCAGTGATCTCATTAGCAACTGCTATGCAAATGTTTCCTGCTTGTTTACTGGCCACAAGCAACTTTATCTTTCTTACTAAATTTTGTATTTCCTCCAGCAAGATCCTTTTTCATAGACAATATTTCTTGATATTTGCCAGAGGATATGGATCGTTTGTTTTCAGATTTTTTATTTATAGTACCAGAATCCTCAATAAAATATTTGTACTCTAACGCTTTCACGACTTTGACCTGATCACGTGACTATTTTTCCTCTTCAGAAGGTGGCTTCAATGCTGCTGCTTGAGCTAATAATTCTGATTGCTGCAGCTTCTTAGTAGGTAGACTTATTATCTCTTCTGCATGTTGTTATTTGTCCTGGTCTTCTTGGACACATCCGCAACTCTTGGTTCAGATTTTTCGTTTTTTGCAGCTCGAGTTCAAGCTCATCTTATTCATCTGCCCCATTTTCTGTTAAGCTCATTTAGCTCTTTTCTTGCTTTTTCTATCTCTCCAACCACATGAGAAGGTAGCCTATCCTCCCCTGTTCTTACGAGGTACTCATACTGATCTAGTAATAAGTCAACGTCTCGTTTTACCATCAAATATCTTCTTTTTTCATCAAACATTTCTTCTAGTCCAGCAAGAGGCAAGAGTTGCAGCCATCTTTTCTAACACATCTTGTTTATCCTCAACTATTTTTTATTGTTGCTCACTTAGCTCTTTAATAAGCAAATCTTGCCTAGCATCATGCACTGTCGCAGTCGGTTCTAGTTTTCTGTTATTGGCTTAAACAATGTGTGTGCTACATCGCACTGAAATTCCTGCAATCGTTTCTGCTATAATACGACCATGCAATGCTCTTGCTGTTCTATGTACTTGCACATAGCACATCGCAGTAAGACTAGACCAGGTAAATATAATTGCAGCGCTTGTTTCATGACAGACAAGAGTATTTGATTTTATTCATGTTGTCGCAGTAAATATGTATGTCGTCAAATACAATGACAATCGCTGTCGCCATCAAGTTCGTCTACATGCGTTATTTCTTCTGGCTCTAATATTGTAAATGTAGCGGTCTCAGGAACAGCAGAACTGCTAATGGCTCCGTCAAAATCGGTAAGTGTCTTTTATTTATCCTGACTTGGACTGAGCGTGTAAATGACTACTTTGTCATAATTGAGCCCATTGTTAAGCAACATATCCAAAAACAAGTTTGTTTTGCCGCGACCTGTTGGACCAACGGTCATGTAATGACAATCTGGAAACAAAAAGTGATGTCTTGATTTCTTGACGTCTTCTGAATCAGAGTTAATGATGATCATTTTTTATAAGCAGATTATACATAATGAGTAATTACACAGCTTTTGGCACAGTTATTGGCGGTGTTGAATCGAGCATCTATATATGATGCAGAACTCAACAAGCGCTTGTTAAAAACTGGTGATACTATGGCTGGAGCGCTAAATATGTCTTCGTTAAGAGATTAAAAATGTGGCTACACCAGCAGATAACGCAGATGCAGCTAATAAAGCTAATAAACAGTATGCAGATAAGTACGCAAATGCCAAAGTGTTGTTAACTTCCTTGAGGGCACTTACTTTCTGTAGGACAAAACTTGGCATCAGTAATCCTTGGCAATGAAATGTTACTGTTGGTGCCCTATGTTTTGCTGCTAGCCGGTGGAACTATGCCTGTTGACATCGACATGAATTCTAAACTATGGACAAACTTAGCCGTTCCAGAAACTGTAAAAGATGTGACCACCAAAGAGTATGCGGATACAAAACTTAGCGCAGATGGTGACATTTTGGCTACTGCACCTGCAACAGTAAACAGATATATTGGAATGACTGTGGATCTGCCAGTGGGTAAATCACTGTGCGTCGTTTTTGTTTCGCCAACAAGGCGGATTTTTGTTTAAAATATCTTATAGTTCTATCATTATTCAAGTGCCAGAATATTTTAGAATTACCAACCATGTAAACTCAGTTATGTTTGAAGTTATTGGCACTGTAATCAATGTAACTTCAGCACAAATTAAAAAATGTTTGCGTGCCTACAGATAATGCATATGAGACAACTAAACTGTATTTATTTTTCAAGCGAATAAAAAATAACATGTTGCATCGCTGTCGTCCAACTCTGATAATCGCAATGGATTTGTCTGTATCATTGGAATATTCAGTAGCCTTTAGAGCACATCTAGCTTTTGCTGACCACATATCTACTAGTGAATGGGTTACAGCAGGCGTTTATAATAATTTTTGGACCAGCATAGATTGTCCTGTGGCGGTTATTGCTTGGTGCTTTCAACTTAGAGGCAGAACAGTTGCAATTTAATACATCAACAATTGGTGTCTTGAAGCGTTCAATGACAGCGCTAACTGGGCCACGCTTTACACAATTACGGCCACATTAGGGTCAGCTCTGACTACGTTTGACATTGTAAGCCCTATATCGCCTCTACAGATTGTATTGTGTTTCTGAGATGCCAATCAATCCCAGTCTGACTTATTTACAGATTTTTACGCTAGATGATCTTATGTAAACAACATATATAAAATGTCAGAATTTGTGAGAGTTCCACGCGAATTTAACACGCTGTTGTTTGAGGAAAAACATGACCTGGTTTTTGATAACGTGAGAACTAAGACATATTATGATGAAATTAGTCAAAACAAACAACTGTATAAAAAGTTGTTGGCTGATCCAGAGAGCGTAAAACTAGATGATATTATGCTCAATCTTTGTTTGGTAACTCAAATGAGAGCATCACAGGTGCGGGACGAGCTGGACAGATGTGAAAAGCTAAAAACGTTATGCAATACAAGGAATCTGCCAGCACTGCTAGAAACATAGGAGTGCTCTTTAAAACCATACTAAATGAGTTGAGTGTTGGTAACCTACAAATTAAACCCCAAAAACTGAACTAAAAAGATAAAAAACAGTTCTAGATGCTGACTATGCATGTATGTACAATCACGTCCAGCAAAAAAAAACTTGAAAACAACCAAGAAAGGCTTCAATATCAAGTCGACAAGCAGTATTTTTTCAGAATTTGGTTTGAATTATGACAACGTAGAAACGATTATGTGAGCGATGGCACTACCTGATATAAAAGATTTTCCTAATGATCCACAGTCACAACGCAAAGCAGAAAAGCCGTAGCCACAACCTGAAGCAAAACCACCTGAGCATGAAGCAGAAAAACATGTGCCTGAAGGAACAAAACCTGGATCTGAGCAGAGAAACCACAATCAGAGCCTCAAGCAGAAAACCACAACCACAACAACAAGACGTTATAGAAATAAAAAAAGACAGCAGAAGCACTTTACAACATTTTTAAGTATATAAGAGACCCTGGCAAAAAATGTTCTGTTGCTGAACTATTTTTGTACTAAAAGAGAACTGGCAGACTTCAGATTTAATGACATTGATGTTTCAGAAACATCTGCTGGCTATATTGATGAACCTATCCCAAACAAAGAGCAAGAAAAGATTTTTGAAAATACACCAGGATTCCCTGCTCATTATATTCAATTAACACAAGCTCTTAATCTTGTATTTTAGGTGCAGGTGCTTAAACATTTGGCATAAGCATAGTTGAATATGTTGTTTTTGTATATAATCGTAATCAAACACAGCCTGAACATGAAAGACACAAACAGAAATAGAATGCCAACCTCTTGCTTCTGCCACATGACAAGGTTGGTCAAAAAGAAGGCTTACAAATTCTCTGGCGCTTTGGGACATATCTTCAAGTGGGGGCCTCGAAAGTGGCCCAATTTGCTGCAGATTGACTCTGACTAGGAATTTATGGGTGCCATGTCGCAACTCTTAGCCGAGCATAGCGTGCAGGTGAGGCAGTGGATTTTGGGCACTAGTACACCCAAGAGATGATTCTTTCCACCATCAAAATCACTACAAGCATGCGTAGCGCTGAGTGGATTTGGCAACTTCCAGCAGTTGTAGCAGCCCAAAAATATCAAGGTAACATGGCTTACAGACAACTGACCTATTAATAACATTTTCTGTTGCAGGTGGAACTGCAGTTATTTTGCTATCGCTTAAGTAGGAGCATGTCTTCGAACTTGAGCAGGCCTGCACAGGTTACATCATGGCCACGGGTCTTGTCCTTCTACCTATATGTGATAGATTTTCTTCGAGACAGCCTTGTGGATTTTCTGCTCAATAGGCACATGCTTAACCTCGGCCACATCGGCAGTGACATGAGTTGAGACAGGTACTCCACGCCAAATACTCTAGATTGGACCATTGGACATAGTCATCGACAATTCATACCTTGCGTGGTGTTTTTGATTGCAAGTCCCTGAGAGCTGTGCGCAGTAATTATATAGTGAAAAAAGCCAGTCTGTGCTGTTTGCAGAAAAGACAGTGTGATTGGCAGCTGCTGTATTCACCTTGACAGTATCATTTAGCACAAGCTCTCGCTACTCGTTTGTCCCTGGAACTGTAACAAGGATATTTTGGCGCCGGGTATTCTGTGGGTAGTACAGTAGTAGAACCAGCATGTCTGGAAAGTTTTTTGTGTTGTTCGAATAAGAGTTGCTCGACCCAATCACACACCGCTATGCGGGGAAATCACATGCACGTTAGCAGGCTTCCACTGCCCCAGAAAGGAACTCCAGGTGCAACAGGTGAGAAGGGCCTTGTGCATCTCTTGACATTGAACCCTGTCAGATATGAGGTGCATCCTACATGTTAGGTCTCTAAGGGCCTAATTCTTGGCACAGTAGTCTTCCCAAGCCTCTTCATAGTATTCAACATATTCGTGCAGCCAGTAATGTGGCAACTCTCTGGCTATGAACAGTGGCTGGCCCTGGTCACCACAGCAGACCACTTGAATGCCCCATATCTCTAGCCACTCGAAAAAGGCCTCAAGAATGTGGTGAGGGACTGTCAAGTCTCATCTCAAAATAATAACCCGCAGAATGCATTTTTGATCATCGTTCTGGCGTCCATTCCTTTTGTCATTCCAATGAAAGATGCGGTTAGTTTGTACATGGATATGACCATCGTACTAACACCATATTATTTTTTGCGAGTTGGTGGGTCAGGGTAAGAATGAGCAGGTTGTATTATTGAAAGATGTTGATTGCACGTGTCATTTTGCCAGAGCCTTCTCAACCACCGAGATACGAAAAGTGGTGCATTGCCATGTGGGGATAAATGGGTAGCAGTCATAGCAAGAGTGCAGCTATGCAAATCCCATGAGTTCTTGAGTAAGTAGCCAGCGTCATTCTGTTGCATGGGTGACTAAACCATTAAAAGTATGGGGCACCCTCTTCCATACCCAAGAAGCTGCGGGGGTAGCAGGTGGCCATCAGGGCTATTCCAAAGACTGCCATGTCCAAAGTCAATGCATGCCCACTGTATGTCCTCCAGGATAGCAGCAGGGTGGTCTTCCATCCATTTTGGTCTCGAGTATCACTAGCGGAGGCCTCGCTAAAGACTTTGGTTGCTAACTCATCAGGATTATGTGTGTAATTGCTGCAGGCCTTGAAAACCTGCAGGTGCTTCTCCCGGGTTCTGAAGCACCTACATTCAGCCATCATAAACCACTCCATAAGCTTAGGGTCCAGATTTTTTAAATTTCCTCCAACAAGAACCCAAACTGCCTTTGACTCGCCTCCCGTAATCTGCTGAATGTTTTCCCAGGCATCACCCTTGTAGTACTCTACTCTGAGTTGCTGACAGAGAGATCGAAAGCTTGGAGTTTTTGGCCAGGTGTGGCTATTGTGAACTATAAATTATATTGATTGATATTCAGCATGATACTTGAAAGTTGTAAATGTCATTCCTGGCTATACCCTTTAAGATAATTGCACACATGAGAATTTATAAAACAAATAAACCACATCATCAATGGTTGGACCTGTCACAAGGACTCGCCTTTCCCATTCCGTTATATTTTTATTGCGGCCTCAGAGGGCATTTCCAAAGTGTTCTACTGCATGATATGCAATGCATTTCAGATTCCAGTACTCAAAAGATAAGGTTGCTGGAGTCGGGCTCTCAAATGGGGTAGAGGCTGTACACTGCTGCAACCAATACCTGTAAGAAGTCCAGGTTTCATAAGTTCAGGTTCCATATGGGTAGTTTCAACTACCTTTTTGCCCTTATGCTTTTCTGTCTTTACCAGGTCGGTCTTGTCTATTACCATCCACTCCCCATCCTCCCTCTTATAATCTCCATCATCCTGAACGATAAACTTGATGCGAATGAAAAACTTTTCACCTGTTAGAACAGCTCCAAGAAGTACAACCATGCGTGATTCGGCCATTTGGTTACTTAAGATTAGACCATTGCCTAATACTTGGTGTCTCTACATAATGTAAAGGTCTCCAAGTCTGAGGGGGTCTTTTTCTTCAATTCAAAATGTGCTAAAGACATACGCAGCACCATCGACTTCAAACTCTTCCCCAATGTGTCACAAAGATGATGATACCAGTGAAAGTCTAAGTTTTTGGGAACAAATGTAGTACTGCCTTGTCAAAAGCAAAGAGAACTTGATGCTCGATTTCACTAGAGCCAAGGCAACCAAATTCCTGCCTCGGTATATGCTGCCTGCTGTGCTGTCATAAACCAAGCAAACACTGAACGGGTCACCTGTTGACAGTCAAGTTTCTGATGCAGTGCTATATGACCCCTGGGATTAGAAAGTCTAACCACTGTCAATTTGTTGTATTTGTCACGTAATACGTGTGCTTGTTGTGCATGAGCGATTGAGAATGTGTGTATCTTAGCATGTAAACATTTTAAAATTTGTAAATATTAATAGCAGCTAGCTGCAGAAATTCTTCCCAATATGATCTAAGTGCAATGTTTTTTGGGCTTTTTTTGCCCCAACACATCTTAATAGGTATGTGAAGTTGGTTAACATATCTCTAAATGAAGGATTGTAACAAGTCAAATACTATCCTAAGAATATGCATTGTTTTAATTGCGATCTAAAGTATATACGTTCTAGAGACCCAGACCAGTGAGGAGAGTAGGTCTATATTCTTTAAACATACCCAGTTTTTGTGTTGATGGTGGGGATGAGATGGGACATTTTAAAAAGTATAGTTGTGCATGCTCTGGAGGTCGAAAAGGGTGGTGGCTGGTTCGGAGGAGGGTGGGGGTGCAACCCATTTGTTGTTCCATCATACACCCAGCTGGTATTTATTTCCGGCATGGTTGATAATGTTTATGATGGCTACTGGAGACTAGTAAAGGTAGAGGTGGGCTATATGATCAGTGATTACACTCTGGAGCAATATTCCAGCCCGACTATTCAGTCATCAAAAAGGAAAGCTGAGCTATTCAGGTAATGATTATTCATTGGAGAAAGATTACTTACATTTCAATGTTGTAGTTTGAAGTCCATCAGTATATTTTCTTTGAGTAATACTGGGAAATGAGAGGTTATAACGCATACACATGTGTATGTATATATATATTATATATAAGTGTATATATATATTATATATATATGTATATATATATTATATATATATATATAGTTTGTTTCAAAGGATTTCAAGTATTAACAAAATATCCATTTGATGATCTGAAAATTAAAACCTATTTGTTTTTCTCAATAGATACGTGTACATTAATTAGTTAATCAATTTATTTTGATCAATTAGTCAGTCAATCAAGTTTTATTTCAATGTTTTTCTTTTTTAAAATCTTAAAATGTTTTAAATGAAACATGATGAAACTCTTGTGTGTGTGTGTGTGTGTGTGTGTGTGTGTGTGTGTGTGTGTGTGTGTGTGTGTGTGTGTGTGTGTGTGTTGTTTATACGACGTATTGAAATTGACAAATATGGTGGGAAGTTATGAGTTTTGGAGAAAACAAAATCATAGTAGCACCGTTGTTGAACTTGGATTATTAATTTGCAGTAAACCTTGGATTTTAGACTGTATTTTGAAGTAAACTGTTCATCAGAAAATGATAATGTCCATGAACTTACAGTTCACTTATACTCAACTGACAAAGGCTTATACCACCTATAAATGACATATGTCACTTATAAAATAGCTGAAGCATGGATCAATATTGTTTTCACTTATACTGTACTTATACTCATACAGACTAACATTTCACTTACTTCATTAAATACGCGAAGTATAAGTAACTTAGAAGTGACCTATAAGTACAGTATAAATTACGCATATATCACGTATAAGTCAGAATAAGTTATTTCCATAAGGATGCCTCAATATTAAGTTTATGGCTAGAACATCTAAATATATAAAAAGTCCAGGAATCTAAAATGGTAATATCTGCATAGATATTTCTCAACATTCCGCAATGACTTGTATTATTTAAAATACATAGATTTTGTTGACTGGTTTGCCTTTTCATGCCAATTCTGACACATCCAATCCTTTTAATGGCTGAAAAGTTAGCGCATGAAAAGTTTAAAATCGCGTATATTTTTTGTGTGTGCTCAATACAAATTCCAATAATCTCTAGGAATTCCTCCACTACGGCTGTATCAGATTAATTATACATGCAACTATGTGTCGTGAGATTTCTCTGATGCATTTTTTTCGTCTAAATAATTATTATTGAGATTGTCATTAATAATCTAATTCATTTAGTTTATGATTTCACCAGTCAGTCTTATTAAAAGAAACGGATGAACAAACAGAGGAAGGTCCATATAAGTTTGTAAATAAAAGAGTAGACTTTACAATAAAACGAATGAAAGAATCAATAAATGAATGAACTAACAATATATGAATGTAAGAAAAGATAGGCAAAAGGGAGAATTGCAAAATATTTGAATTTACACACGAATGAGAATAAACAAGAGGATAATAATTTCGACAGAAAGGACATTATAATTTTACTGAAACCAGGAATGGAAATACAAGATGCAAATTACGACAATGAACGGTTGCTACTATTGAATGTTATATATATATATATATATATATATATATATATATATATATATATATATATATATATATATATATATATATATAGCCAATAAATCCTTAATCTTCCCAAATTATAGGACTTAAAGACCATAAAACTAGTCTGTATGTTTTTATCTACTAAATCTAGTTAATATTTTATCTTTTAGTGTTATTTTCTACATTCTGATATGAGCAGAACAACATAGTTCACAGAGTATAAGACATAGTTCAGCATAAGCAACACACTGTGCACACTCTGATTTTGTTCTTTTGTCCGAAAGCATTATGGTGGTACACGCCAAGTCTTGTGGCTAAAAAATATCAAATTCTATTTATAGCAAAAAAGTGAATTCATAACCGGACCTATTGTGTTGGATTCTAAGTATATTAATAATACCATAGCTATATTTTCAAAAAGTACACAAAAGACAAATAGTGGAGGTATATTTGACTTAAATTTCAGAGGTAAAAAAGGTGGGAGTCTTTGTGACGGTATGTGTAATTGACCAAAAATGCTCTTGACGAGTATCTGACTACAACTCACAAACTTTCTGAAACTCTGACATCCAGATGTGTCAGTCAGTTTCTATCAGTAATGTATGTGCCCTTGTAAGAAAATATCTAGATGCTTCAAGATGTTTTGTGTCCAAATGAAATCACAATTCAAATAGCTGGTTCAAGAATTGTAGTTTGTGCCTAATGTTAATCAACTAGAACACAGAACAGGTCAGCTGACAGGAAATAGTATAGCTGGATTTAAGTACTGTTGAAACTCTGTTGACTGATTTAAGAAGCTCTGAGCAATTTCTCAAAGACAATTCAGTAGACTTTTCAGAAGATCATAAACTGCACATCCACTGAACTCCCACTGAGAAATTTAGTTGCAGATTTAAATAAAACCTGATGTGAATATTAAAATCATGTTTAATTTTCAGTAGATCTTTAGCAGTAGTTGTGCACGGTTTAAGCAATTAAAATAATTTTCACTTAACTTGAGTGAAATGCACATATCAGCTTATAAAAGGTTAAGTATACGCTCCGTCAAATAGTTTCAGCTTAAAATTTATCTAATTATGCATTTATCTAAACTTAGCTTGTGGGTATATCATGTGAATTATTTTGTTCTAAGTTGCTGAATTTTCACTTGTATAGGAAGAGCCATGGTAAAGAAGTGGAAATTTCCACACATAATGATTCTTAGATATTGGTAATTTTCACTGCCCATTTCACAGCAATATGGACTTAAAAATTTTTAATGCCTGTCTAGAATATATGTGTTAGTATGAGTAAGCACAATTAAACAAAATCTATTTCATACATAGCTGTGGCATTGAAAATACATGCTCATAATAATTCAGTGATAAACTGATTTGATTTGTATATTTTCAGTGCCAACTTTGTTTATGTATGTTCCTTTTTATCAGCAATTTAACGTTATGTTCCATCCTGAAAGAATCTAAGTAACATCATTTCAGCAATATGTACGGTATGTGTTGAGCTTTACATAGCATTACATTATGAGATTGATACGTATAAATGTATATATTTAGTGTTAATAAAAAAATCTACATACATTGATAGTAATATTTTCTAATATTTCCTTCCAGGTCTGAAGAAATAAATAACCGTGAAAGTGGTAAGAACATGTATATTTTTGTGTTTCTCGTCAGCTTCCATGTTAGATACGCATTCTTTCTACGATAAATCCCTGAACAATATTTTGGTAATAAAAAATGTACCGGCTAAAAAAAATTAAACATGAACTGGCTTAAAAATTTTATATACCAACATATTAGGACAGCACATGCAGGGATAATGACGAAACTAAAGTAGACACAAAACATAATATATGTCTTCCGTTGAGTCATCATATTTCGTTTACATCTTTGGTAAAGGCAGATCTAACTGTAAATCTTTTCTTTCTGTAATTCCTTCACCTGGAAATCTAAAATTGCAAAACACTATGGATAAGTAAAGTAAAATGCTTTTCTCCAGCAAACATTTCCTGTCTCAAGTATACCCCCTCAAATTTGAAACTATCCTAAAAGATTCTGTATTGATATTGACCATGAGAGGTAATCAGTCTATTTTCTGAATATGAATATGTCTGACTTCAATTTCAAATACAAATATGGCATCTATCCAGCAGTTTTTCTAACACAGCCTTGCATAAAAGTATTGTTATTACAAATATCTATCAATTATATATATATATATATATATATATATATATATATATATATATATATATATATATATATATATATATATATATATATATATATATATATATATATATATATATATAGTCATGATGCAACAAATATATATGTAGGCATACATTTTGGCATAACATTTTGATTTGACAATTTTGCATTTCGAAACTAAAAATCTTTCCTGAATATAATGCAGTTTATTGCATATATATATATATATATATATATATATATATATATATATATATATATATATATATATATATATATCACAAAAATTTAAAACCGCGCAAATTCAAAATAGTTTCCCAACGTTTCGAGCTAAACAAGCTCTTCATCAGGGGAAGAATCAATTTACATCCAAACACAAATTGTTAAACACAAAAGCCAAGAAGAATGTTTGACTCCTTATATGAAGGCTTGGTTTGCTTTTTCAGGAGTACCAACCGAACCTCTCAAAATCATCCAAGCATATGTCTATCGAAACCTCATTTCTAAATTGATAGACTTAACTGTGTTTGTGACTCTCTGGTAGATATGTACATTTGATCTCAAACACATTGCCAAAATTCTAAATAAATATGATCTTGCCATTAAAATCCCACTAAGTGAACATTAGTTGGGTCAATGGTGAAATGTCAGTATTGACGTTTTCCTTTCCTTTTGAAAAGTTAGCAGCCGCACTAACTCATCAACTAAAGGTAAAACCAAACTAACATCTAAGTATATATCTATGTCGATATTACAATATATTGAATCTATTTCATGCTTAACTTAAGTCTGCAATAATCTTCCCGTCATTTGAGTCTTTGTTGGGAACAGAATTAAAGGTGAAATAACAGCATCACAACAGAAAGGGCTATTCCTAAAGGGTCCCACAATGGACTCTGTTAGTAAACTAGCCTATGTATTTTTAGGAACTTCAGCTGCTTCTGTATGATTTTTGCTCTTTTTCTTTTTGGAGGATCACCTACATGCAGTATTAGCTTACATAACTCTTCATCAGCATAATTTTCAAGAACCTAAAATTCTGTATACCAGATCATACACAAAGTCATGATCGTCTATGATTTCTTTAAACTTTATACAATTCAGTATTTTTAACTGATTTAGCTTCACTAAGTTTATATCCTAAAATTTGAACATTCTAACAGTAGAAAGATTCCTGGTTTCATTTCCAGAATATGCAATGGCTAAATTGACACTATCATTAAGATGCATTTGTTAGGAAAACACAGTGTACATGTATATGATTATTTCTAGATGTTAATACAATGGAAAGGCAAATACTACAGAAATATTTGCAAGGAATTGTATGGATATGTGGGAAAGTAAAACTTTACTCATGCAGTTTAGACCTAGAAATAATGAACTGACGATATGTGTAGAAAACAAAATTACTATCCATATACACATAATAATTATATTTGGCTGAGAAGCATAAATTATATTTGATTTTTAAACAACTATTTTTCCATCAAAAGTCTCTATTTGGCTGCTGTGGTAGCCAGGAACACTCATCATTTTCATTTACTTGTTTTGCGTGTTTGCAATCTGCATGCATTTATCACTTTGCACAATTTCGCCATAATCTTAACATAAATACTAGTTGTGCAGCAGTTGAATTGATTTGGCTCAAAAAGTCAGTGTTGTTCTGAAATGACTCAGCATACACAGATGGGGTAGTTGGAAACAAATTACCATAGGTGACAAGACCATGCATCATCGGTGGAGATATTCATAGCAACACACATACTAATATATTTACATAGATATTTTAAACAAAAGGTTTCGTTCACAAGAGAGAGAGAGAGAGAGAGAGAGAGAGAGAGAGAGAGCGTAGGTTGTGAGGAGTCACTGAAAAAATGTGCTGCAGGATACCGAATTATAGTGAAAAATGAGTTTCATTATTTTAGATTGGCCATGATTTGGAAAAGATGCATACTTAAACTATAAGAATAATAGAGAGAAGGAATAAACAAATAGTGAATGAGAAGGATTAAAGTCGGGTGGCAAAGAAGTGGGTGCATGCAACTTCCACCCACAGCCCCCTTTCCTGGGTATTCGCTGACAATTTCAGGTCTTGGCCCAAGACCCTACACATAGATAGATAGATAGATAGATAGATAGATAGATAGATAGATAGATAGATAGATAGATAGATAGATAGATAGATAGATAGATAGATAGATAGATAGAGAGAGAGAGAGAGAAAATGAGATCAGACACATTAATATTTATTTCAGAAATACATTTAATTAAGTTTGTATAGACAACTATCAAACAATTATCAAACTTGCGCTGTTAATTGATGTGTTACAATTGTGGCTGCTCAATACAATGCTCCAAGTCAGATGGCTCCATTTAATATAAATGACACCTTTCCCAAGCTGGGATCTGAATTGAAAATCATCAATTGTCCAATTATCAAACTTCCTCTGGGCTAAAATTAGTGCTGTTAAATAAGACACTCCAAGACATATGGCTTCATGTAATATACATGACAACTTTCCTGTAGTTAAATTTTTTGTGTAAATTCAGCGTGTTTTCCATTCTTTTCCTTATTTTAAATATCATTTGGAATTTAGCTTTCCATATCTCGTCAGATTATTTTCCTTCATAACAATGGGATAAATTTATGTAATTCAAGAGAAAGCCGTGTCTCGAGTCAGTGCACAAGTTCAGATTTCTTTGAATAAACTAAAATCATAATATTCCTAGAAGTGTGCGTATCAGTGATATCTACTTTCTACTTATGGACCAATCATTCAATTTTCAGGGTTGGGGGATGCCTGGGATTTTCTTTTGAAGCAGTTTGTTAGCTCTGCTGATCATAGACCAGAAGAGCTTATGGAATGGTCTGTCGTCCATCCATCCATTAGCACTAGTTAGTTGTTGCTACTCCTCCTAAACTGATTGGAGGATTGACATTCAAACTTTACACACACACAACAGTGGCCATCTTGAAAATCTCATCGCTATTCCTCCTGCACAGATGGCTATATCAATATGGGGTTTTCACTGAAAGTATTCTTATGATGTACAGTTAAGCCTAAATGAAAATGTTGCCCATCTGAGGTCCAATATGGCCACCACAGCAGCCATCTTTGAAAAAATATTATTATCACGTACACCTCCTGAACGTAATGTCATATTGGCAATGGAATTTTCACCAGAAGACTTCTTATGATGTCTAGTTAGTCATAAATGAAAATGGTATGGCTCGCACATCCAATATATCTGCCACAGTTGCCATCTTGAGTATTTTTTTTGGCTATTCCTCCTGAATGGATAGTCGTATCAACATGTTTTTTTAATAAAAGACTTCTTATAATGTCTAGTTGGACTTAAATGAAAATGGTGCCTCTCAGACATCGGGTAGGGTCGCCGCAGTAGCCATCTTGAAAATAATGTTATCATTACTTCTCTTGAATGAATGGTAATATCAGCATGGAGTTTTCGCTGAAAGACTTCTTATGATATCTAGTTGGGAATAAATGAAAGTGGTGCCAATCTGGCATCCAATATGGCGACCACAATGGCCATCTGGAAAATTGTATTATCGCTACTTCTCCTAGATGGCTGGTCATATCGACATTTGCTTTCTCCAGAAGACTTCTTATGATGTCTAGCTGGTCCTAAATGAAAATGGTGCAAATCGGATATCCAATATGGTCACTATGGCAGCTATCTTGAAAATATTGTTATTGTTACTCCTCCCAAAAAGAAAGTTTAAATATTAAGAAATTATTAAAACTTATAAATTCAATTTTCAGTAAAAAAAACAGACTAATAAATTGTAGACAACAAAGTTAACCAATTAATCATTTCTAAGACAAGTGGTAGCTTGGGCCTTTGCAACTTATAACATTTGGTCCATGGGTAGTGAAGCATAATAACTCGGAGTGATTTTCAAGATGAAACACAAAATATCTCTTAAAATGTGTGCAGGTGCTCACATTAAAGAAAGACTGACAAGTGCTATAATACGTTTTTTTTAACTGTTCTCAGTCAGTTGTTTGGACAAAAATAGCACACTCACATTACCCATAGTGATGGGACAGCACCATGCTTAATAGCAAAACTGTAAAGCGTTCTAGTGTCAATAACAATAAAAGTTGGTCCTTTAATAGGAAAATGTAGTCATATGGCTGCTTTTCTACTCTGAGCAGTGGTGTTGATGTATGTGATGATAACCTGAGTAATATCGTATTCTGGTTGTATGAATTAATCATGGTGATTTTTGTGGGGTAAAAATTGGAGGACTTGCCAGGACCACCTGACTGCCACAGAACATCAACGCTAATCCAAAATATATGCCTTGTTCCCAATACTATGACAGACTAGAAACGAGACAGCATATGTTGCTATAATCTCAGATATTACTACAATGTAAGTAAATGAAGTGAAAAGTTCTAGATATGGACATTTTCCAATAAAATTAAATGTACAATCATAGAAAAATCAATAGTTTAAATAGTGACGGTCAGAAACGTGAAATGGCAAAAGAAAGTTTATTAAAGTGACTATTCATCTTCAAAATATATGAGGTTTTCAGGGGTATGCTGGCTAGATTATGTCCAATAAGTAATGAGGAGCACGAGCTATTATAAAGTTTGTGGTGGTTTCAGAGGGGGAAGAGGAGGTTTAATCATTTGCTCAACATTGAGTATAGAACATTATACATGGAAGTTGAGTGGCAAAGCAGTAAACTGAAACATTACTAGAAGGAAACCAATTCAATATTGTCATAGCATTTCCGGATATTTAAAGTGCATACAGCCTAAACTGGGCCTGTAATATTAGACAAGTAAACTTAGGTCCTATAGCCTCACACAAATTTGAAGACAGATACAATTATAAAGCCATGTATTATAAATAAAAAAGAACATTTCTTCATGCAGGATATGTAAATGTGTACTTTGTAAGATTAACGGTACAAGGTTAATTCCAAATAATCTTTCTGAACATTCCTGGAAGTACCAATTAATAATTATAAGTAACATGATTCATGCTAATGTGATATCAGCTTCTGCTACAATGCCGTATGTGGCAATCAATGACTCAACCAAAATAAACAATACAAAGGCATGTATTTTATGTTAAACATATTTCATGTTCTTGTTTTTCTACATCTAGGTTGATGAGGTACATGGAAGGGTACATTAAATACCTTTTACATATATTTGTGTTGACATCTCATCCACTATTATGACTGTTACAAATGCATACTAAACAGGCACAGAGTACTGTACTATAGATTCTTCATCTCCATTATCTCATTAAGTTCCATGTAACTGTGTTAATAACAATTTCATGTAAGCTATATAAACATACATTTGTTACTAGTATGTAACATCATGATCATCACATAATGTAACAGCTTGAATCTGAATAAGAAAAAAAACACAAAGTGCAAATGACCCCTAGGAACAAACTCAGCTTGAATCTAAATAAGAAAAAAAACACAAAGTGCTTGATCTACATGCAATTAGGTAACATTTTACATATGACTGTCTTCACTGCAGAGCAAGCAATGTTAACAATCTATACAGTTTTGATAACTTTAAAGTACAACCTCTTATTATCAACATTGCTTGTAACATTTAAAAACAAGTCCGCTGTGAAACATACCATTGAATATGGTACTATTACATTTATGTTAGATCAGTCGAACATCAGAGGTTCTGTTTCTTCCACAGGACCCAACCATAATGCATCCATTGGAAAAGCTCCACTTGGAAGTGTTTCAGTTATTAGAAAGGCTATGGAAAATAGAAACTTAACGCAGTCAGTTTCTGGTATTTTTTGCTCCACTTGGAGACAACCAACAGAGTTAAAATATCTCCAGTGATTGATGTGCTTTTTATGACTCAAACCAGTTCAATCCAATTTGCTCTTCTGTACATTTTGTTTTGGAATTCTTAGCTAACAGATTAGGATATAGTGCTATCAATACAGCCAAATCTGCTATTAGCACAGTTCTAGTTTTGTCAGATGGTTCCAATTATTCTCAACAGCCGTTGCTTAAATGTTTTAGGAGAGGAGTGTTTAACAAGAGACCTAAAATTTACTCAAAAATGAAGTCTCATGGGAGGTTGATATTGTGCTAAGATATTTACTATCGCTTTTACCGGTTAATAAACATAAAATTACTGTCATACAAATTGGTTATGCTTTTGGCATTGCTTTCTGGGCAAAGAGGGCAAACCATTCACTTCTTAGATCTTAGATATTTAGATGTAAATAAGTACAGAGTTATCTTTATAATATGTGATCGTCTTAAGCAGTCACGTGCAGGAAATCATTTGGGCGAAATTCGCATAGCAGCTTATGCACAGTCATTACCCTTGTAGATATTTAGATAGGACAAACAGTATTAGGAATAATGAAACTAAACTATTTGTTAGTTTCCAGGCCCTTTTGGGGCAGTGAGCAGGGACACTATTTCAAGATGGCTAAAATCCACCTTGCAAGCTGCTGGCACCATTACTGATATTTTACCCCACATAGAACAAGAATGCCATTCACTAGTGATACTTTTTCAGACAACAGCTGGTTGGAGCAAAGACTCTACGTTCCTGAAATATTATCAGAAACCAATCACATCTGACTTTACATTCCGTGAAAAACTGTTTGAATCAGCTCCAACCCATTGCTAGTTAATTCATTCAATGCATTTACCTTGTTCATTTGAATCTGTCTGCGTAAGTAATTCTCATAATTTACGATGCGCAGTGATTCGCCTTTGTACCTATTATACTTCTGTTAGAGGATACACTCTAAATTTGTGGGGTCCCTTAGGGTATGAACGGATCAATGAAATTGGAAAATTAAATGATACTTACAAAGTTGAAATTCGATGATAATTTTATTGAACCAGTAGTACCCTTAGGAATTACACACCCACCCACCTTCCGTGTCTATCATCTTGTATCCTGTGACCTCTCTAAAGACTGAGCAGTCACGTGGCTTATGTGCCATCTCGTGCGATACCTAAGGATACTACAGGTTCAATGAAATTATAATCAAACTTCAAGCATCGTATAAGTTTCCAACTTTGTCAGAATGTCTTCCTGATCTCAGTCAACCTCAAGGGGAGCTAATTGTGGTCTGAGGCCATTTAGATCAGTCATTCGCCATCTTGCTAAGACACATGAATCAGGAAGTTGTGAAATGGTCTAGCAAAACCCAAAGGGACCAAAACGGTACAGTTATAAGGATGGAATATTATGACGATTGTTGACATCTATGTTAAAAGATGGGACAGTTTTCGAAATCAAAGCATTAGTTCATGGTGAGCACCAACTGGCAGCCCTAGGTATATTTGTTAAAGGTGGTGGTTTAGAAATTTCATGCACCTGCAAAGTGTTTGGGAGGAAAGAAGACAAGTCAATTGTATGGAAGGCAATAAGAATAGGTAATATGAAAAGTACAAGTTTAATTACCTGTAAGTTTTCACTTTTCGTCTCATCAGCGGTCAACTATGCTGTGGATAGTCCTTTATTAGAGGATGTATGAGGTGCAAATTTAGACCGAATGATAACCTATTTTGAGACAGTTAGTGGGAGATGGGCATTTATTACAACTGGTATGGTACATGTAACTATACATGTGACATATGCAATAACTGACACCAAACCCAGCTGCAGTTATACTAGTGATACCTTCATCTGCAGTTGACTCGATTTATGTATCATGACACATAGAATTAAATCAATTTTTCTTTGTAACATATGCACAAATGTTTAAAAAGTTGTTTTTATTCATGTATTTAAAGGCTTTTAGGGTTATCATACTAAAGAATATTTTGTTTTTGCCTAACAGAATTTTCTGTACTTTTGACCTTTTTTTCCCTATCAGTATATGAACTTAATAGATACCAATTGCAATGGATAAACTGTATTTGTGATTGGTTGAAAAGATGTATAATAAATACATTTATTGATCTATGACCCAAAACCAGTTTTAGAACAACTTTACTTACAACTAGTGCATGACACAATCTATCCTAGATCCATCTGTTTAATGGGTTTGTGAAATGGAATTCCAATTCTTAGATCATTGTCCTTCTCACAGTAACTAATATAGCAAAGAAAAAAACATACCATTAATACTATTTGTGTATTTTTATGTGTAATTGAACTTACCTAGTTCAGTAGTACAACAAGCAGAAATTGAACATATGCATAATTTAACTGAGTATCATTACCTAGGTTGCAGATCAAGTTAAAACATACATTGTTGCTACTGTGAAAATCTTCATCATCATCCACTTATTTGCCTTTTCTCCATCGAAGTTGTTTAAAAACTAATGCTACTTGTTTATCCCACACAGTGCATACACAAACACTGTTTCAAGTTGGGTTGCTACTTATCCAGATGTACTTTCATCTCAGTGCAAGATAAAACTATCATTTTAATTTTGCTAGAAGATGTTCATTTATGCCGAACCTTCCCATTTGAAGCTTTCATCGCCTAAGATGCAGTGGAATGGGAGATAATTTTGTCCGTGAATGCCATTTTGTGAACTTACTTCTGATAATTTCTGTTTGAATCAACTTGTGATGTCATGGTGGTAAGGGTGGTTTTCTCATAGTAGCTCAGATATAAGGTGAAAATACCTTGAGACAAAATGAAAGTCTTTTTCAAAATGTTTGTGGTAGTCTGGTGCTGGTGGAGTTAATTTAAGTTTCGAAAATGTGGAAATAGGTTCTTAGAGCACCTTGTAGAGCAAGGGAGATAAGTATGCTGAAAATTTGAATGAAATGCATGAAGTTATATCACTGCTCATCATCAGCTGAATAGAATCCATGAAATTTTGTCACACTGTTAAAGAAAAAATCTAGCCTTCAAACTTATATTCAGTATATTAATCATCATTAAATTCTAAGCTATTTTACCAGTTTTTTAAGTTGTGGCTAATTGGATAAGCGGCCAACATTTATTCGTCACAGTGCTGTGCCATGTTGACTCTGTTCAAGTACCGTTACTCACAAGTAAACTGAATTAACTTCTTTTCTCTTCTAGTAATGTCCCACCAGAACATATCACCAACAACAATGGATGGAATATACACGTTATTATTCGAACCTACATTCCTCAGAGTGCTTCTGTATATTTGTATTTACAAACGTTGTGCACACTATGTTTATTAAGATGGGTATTAATTAAAACAAATATGTATACAAACAAATTCTACATTTTGTGAGTGGTAAATCAATTCTTTTTCACATAATTTATACAAAATCTATACAAGGTCCAATTTTCTCAACAAAAATCTTATAAATGTCCGCATACAGGTAAAGAAAACAAGAAATCTAGTAATAAATAAGTTCATATATTTATGAACAATAAACAAGCACTATTAATGATATGGGTTTTTTTTTATCTCTTTTATTAGTTAGGGAGAATAGGCCTATGCTCAAAGATATTGAATTCACAAAGCCCAGTGAACATATTTATCAAGGATAGAATGTGTCATTTGACAAAGCGAACTTGTCTCATCATGCGCCCTTCACAATACGTGACCAAGGCAGATTAAATTTATGGATAATAATTCTTCATTCTTTACATCGTGTTTATTACTTCATAAAACCACATATCCAAACATTTGCAACATAAAATAGAGTGACCTCACTTAATTACTCATGCAGTTTTAGTATACACGTTTTCTCTCTCTCTCTTTCTCTTTCTCTCTCTCTCTCTCTCTCTCTCTCTCTCTCTCTCTCTCTCTCTCTCTCTCTCTCTCTCTCTCTCTCTCTCTCTCTCTCGAACACACATTGTTTGAATTTACACAGTAGCCATGTCAGTCACATGCACTTGGCAACTTACCTTTGTCCATATTGTTTTATTCTTTTGATTGTGATTTGAATTGAGGTACATTTTTTTTTTTTAGTGTTTCAAATAACATTTTTGAGAATTACGGTACCAATTCTTGCCCTGCATGTATTTGAAACTCATTGTTTAGAATGAAGCAATATGATTTAGATTTCACAAATTGCGGACAGAATTAATAAGTTTGTAGGCATAATTTATCAGAATTACTAAGATCATTGTCATCATCAAAATGTTTGAGTATTTAGTGAAACTGGTTTATTGGTAAAATTTTGCATCATATTCAGTCACATGTTCCAAACGGCCCCAAACAACAATTATTTTCCTACCTTTTTATGCAAAACTATTCATTTTTAGCTCACTTGGTCTTATGGTATGGTCCTGCATCTGTCATGCATCATCCATTGTGTTTCGTGAGGCATGTGTCATCTGTTGTGCGTGTGTCATGCGTCTGTCCATCACTAATTGTTTCTTATCACTCAGGAATCCATATTTCAGATGTGATTTCAATCAAACATGGAATATGGGTTTATATCATCAAAATCATGGATGAGTTTTGATAAGGAGTCAGATAAAATGCATACTAATGAGGCGATCTTGCATTTGATTGGTTGAGCTTGTTACGTTACCATACTGGAGGCCATATTTCTGATCAGGTTTTGATCAAACTTGGAAATGAATGTATGTTTCTAATTAGGTGATCTGGCATCTGATTGGTAGAGTTTGTGACCATTCATATTTCTGATCTGTTTTTGTTCAAACTTGGAATATATGCTTCTGTAATCAAGATCTTGGACAATTTCGTAATTAGCAAGATACATGCATATTAATAAGGTGATGTTGTATCTGATTGGTTCAGCTTTACTACCACTCTAGAAGCCATAATTTTGATCCAGTTTAGATCAGAATTGGAACAAGGGCATATATCATCAAGATTTTAGATAATCGAAAGTGAACAGTATTCATGCATATTTCTGAGATGCTCTTGCATCTGATTTGCTGCACTTGTTGCCACTCAGACACTTTTTTAATCTGATTTTGATCAAACTTCAGATATATGCTATATTAATGAGATGCTTTGCATCTGTCTGGCTGAGATTGTTATAAAAGACTCTTTAAATAAACTATGTCATTATCTTTAGAACAAGTTTTTATCAGGATACAGTAATATAGGTCCAATCAATATGATATAAAGTATGGGAAAACAGTTTACTTATGTTGTATTCTTACAGTACTATATAAGCCTGCTTAGTGAAATGGTCAACTGTTAAGTTATGTAAGTCAGGTGAGCAATGTCAGGCCTGCTTGGGTATCTTGTTGTAAATTTGTTACTATAATTGATACATTGTTGTAATTTTCTGAACACATTTACTCAACTTAGTGCACAAAATCCTGAAAGTTTCATCAGTGAGGTACAACGATGAAGCTGATGATAGAGGGATTTGGGACATAACGGGAGGGATTGGTCGTGGAGGGTAGGGTATGGTGGCTGTATGTGAGATACAGGATAAACATACCTGTATAACTCCTCTACCCTACATTCCTGTTATGCCCCAAATCTGTGTGCGTATCACAAGAATGCCAACAAAAGTGCCAAAGCTGTTGCTTGGCCAGCAGAAACCATCCTTTGGTAGTAATTCTATATGTTTCACAAGTATTGCAAATAAAATAAAATATCATGAGCATACGCTCTTTGCTCAAAATTGTTTTAAAAGTAGAATAACTAATCTGATGATGTTGATCTGATAACATATACAAAACAATACACTACATGACTTGAACTTCACTTCTAGATATACTGGGTAGTGAACTTCACATGCCAGTGTAGTTTTACATCATCTGATCATTGCCGAAAACATTGATGTCCTCTTTACAAATTTTACTTCAGCTATTCAAACGCAGGATAATGTACCAAGTGTCTTTTCTTATTTTCCTTCCAGATCTGCTTGAAACACTATTTTTTATGGATTGACTTTTATGCACCATGATGAATGCTGTTAACCTTGTTTTTCACATTTAAAATGTTGAACAGAAGAATTTAAAAACAATAGGATGAGATCTCTGTTTTTGTTTTCACCATGAAAATAAAATGTCATATACTCATTAATGCAATTTATCTGCTCCGATGCTTTCTTTGCAGGGGGTGGGCAACAGGTAGAATTGCTAAATTTCAAACAAGCCAGCGAGTTTGTAACTTAGATCTTAAATTACAACTTGAATTAAAGCTTAAGATATCCAGTAAAAAAAAGAATACTAGAAGAAAATAATTAGTCACAGCTTGTTTTTTATACTGATTTTCTGTCTTTCCCATAGGCTGGTCCAGCATTTAAAATTTCAAGAAACAATTATAATCCAGTGTAATGTGATACAAATAAGAAGAAAAACAGTTGAGATATTAATTTTGTTTATTTTACATAACATGTGTTAGCTGGTATAATACAGTACAAAATAGTAGTCCATGGTGAATGAAAACTGACCCATTAAAATTGTATGTGAGGAGTCAACTGACCTATATAATGTAAATCCTAGAATAAACACTGCTTGTAGGAGCAGAAAGTCATCATACAACCATGGGAATATGTTAATGTTGTTCAAATTCAAGCGATAATTTACAAACTATCGCGTTAAATTGTGCAATACCACAACAATATGAAAGTTGGTTTTGATCTGATAACAGGTTACAGTCTTGCTAAATTGGGATGACATCAAATAATTGTGGATGAAAGAAATTCCTTATTGATTGTATATAACTTGGGAAATCTCCCAGTAAAGAAGAAAAATTATCCCAAAAGGCTACAGAAGTTTCAAATGTATAGTGGATTTTATTCTTCGCATTTTACCTGGTCAAAGTTGATGTCTTCATTTTTGTACATGTTGCTATGCTTAATAATATATATATATATATATATATATATATATATATATATATATATGTGTGTGTGTGTGTGTGTGTGTGTGGTTTTATAATTTTTATATATGTTTTCTCCTTTATAAAAATTATTACTATTATTGTTATTGTTATTATTATTATTATTATTATTATTATTATTATTAAATCAGTGTCTTGTTAAAGGACTGAATTTGAACAACTCCAAAGCTCTGTCTCCTTCGAAAAATTATGAAGGAAAGCATGTACTGTGCTATGAGTTTCAAATTTAGTTAGATCGACCACAGAAAATCATATTTGTGTGCATTTCAATAGGGTTGGTGGACAATCCTTTGTATGTAGCCACAGTTGCCGAGTATGCTGCAGTGGTCAAGCCCAAGAAAAAGGCCGCCTTGGTGGAGGACCCCAGTAATCTGTATGCCCAGGTGGACAAGAAAAATAAAAATGGGAAGAAAGGTAAGTTGCCACTTCTTAGAAGCATAGCGTATTCTAAAATGAGACCAAATCAGTCGGGATAATTTTGTCTTGCCATCAGCAAATAACTTTCCTTTTCATACCATGTGGGAAACCTCTAGTGTTCCTTAAATTTTATACATAGAATCGATACCATCATAAATATCCCAATTTTTTCTTGCACTCACACACTGCACCCCTCCCTGAGACAACATTTAGGACTTGAAACCTGAGTTGTCATTTACTCATCCTCCCAAATCATCATACCATATATGATCATCCTACCTCACTTAGCATAGATGGAGTTAGGGTGCAAGAAACATCCCATATTACTGTACCTTTGAAAATGTGAACTTTATCCCCATTCCTCCTTCTGTGGGGGTGAATCAAGGTCTGGAATCTTGATTATCATCTTTTCATCTACCTACAACATCATACCATATATGACCACTCTCCCTCAATTAGTGTAGATGAAATTACTAGGATAACATTATGGCAGATGTACAAAAGGATGGAGGAACATGACTTGTCACAATATATCCGTAAAAAGCTAGGATATAATTAACTAATTTAAAATCATACACAATACTTTGACTTGGAGAAAGCTAATGACATCACATGAAAGTACAGCATAATAATTGACCTATCAAATTTTTAAAAGATAGATATTTTAGAATTAAGGTAGATACCGCCCTTTCTGAAGTGATCATCAAAATATGTGTGAACCTCATGGATGCATGTTCTTGGTTACCCTTTTCAACATCAACATTATTGGCATACTCAAATGCATTAATTACTACATCATATTTTGATGACCTCTTTTATCTGCTATGGATTTGAAGGTATGTATACTACTGAACATCAGCTACAAAAATAAATAGTTAAAAAATGGTCAAAAGAAAATGGACTAAAATGTTTTAAAATCAAAAACAGTTTACATGCAGTTTTTCCCACTGTACAGTATTTATGATGACCCAAAACTCATGTTGCGGAGGGGACTAAAGTTTAGGACATATTCTGGACTGGAAGCTAATTTTCCTTCAACATATTAGACATCTCATGAACAAATGCAAAAACAAATCCCCTAGAATTAATATGAGTTATGACAAACAGATTAGTGAGCAAATCAGAAGGTCTTACTCCAGTTAGATCTAACGTTAACTTTGACTAGATTTCCTGCAGATACTTGATCCAGTCACTGATTGCACTTTTTCTCAGAGCTTTTCAAACTTCTTTTTCAGAAAGTCTTTGTGTTGAAGCAAATGAACATCACATTACCTCAGACAAATGCAACTGGCTCTTTATTACCCAGGGGGTATACTAACAAACTATCCACTAATCTATATAATCTTGTAAGTAATTTCATTTTTGGGCCCAAGCACAAATTTCTGTATGAAATGAAACCAAATTTAATTCAACATTTTGGCATAACAATTTTCTCTCCTCTGCAGATATCAATCTGGCCAATAGTCAAAATTCTTATTCCCCTCAATACACTCAATACACTGTGGTTAACAAAACCACCAAAACTAATATTTGATCGTTGATATTTTACTAATCCAGTGATTAGTACATCTGGCCAGAAGATCAAGTGAGCTTATGGTTTGGCCATGCATCCAGTGTGCATCAGCAGGCATTCATCATGCATCGTCCAAATGTTTGTCGTTCTTCAACGTTGCGATTTTGAAAATTCTTCTCACAAGCCACTGGGGCGGGCCAATTTCAGTCAAACATAATGAGAATATTCCTCATGACATGTTCTAGCAAATTTATGTTCCTTGTAGCTTGCGTTACAACCAGCCTGAATTGTAAGACCTATTGTCAATTTTTCTAGAAAACCTGAGCCAGTTTTGATCAAACTTGTCAGAAATATGTCTTAGGACATACTCTGTCAGAATTATGTCTGGTGGCTCCTCTAACAATGGTGTGGCTTCCTTAGGAACATGTTATAAAACATATTTTTGACTTCTTTTCAAAAACAGCTGAGCCAATTTCGATTAAACTTGGTGTATTTCATAGGATCCAGCATTAGAAAAATCCCGTAGACTTCCATTTAAATAAAAATCTGTACATTATTCAACCATATCAGCATTTTTTTATAGGAAATTTCATAGTAGTCGCTTTAAATCAAACATTAGAAACAGCTTGGTCAGTATAAAATTTTCTAATTGATATGAAACAAAAAAGGTGATAATCATAAACAAAAGTTATTCCCTGTGCAATTGATAAATGTTTTCTTTCAAACTCTGCCATAATCCGTAACCGAGCCATGGTTGTTTATTTCTTGTATTTCCCTTCCGCATATGCCACAAGGTATGGGTAAATGCAGCCATTTAAAAGGCTGCCTGGGAAACACTACACATGTTTGGCTTGTACTGCATGTGCAAGCATGAACAATTGTCCTATTAGTTGCCATTAGCCTAACGATGAATGGACTTAGCGGAAAGTCGCCATGCCTATAGGGTCAGGATGAAGAGACATGCTTATCCCTCTTCATCGCTGGAAGACCCTCGGCATTCCCAGGAGAAATCTATGCCACTTTCCTATTTAAATAAGCCGACAGATGTTACAAAGGAGGATCTGTGACGCCTTCTGGGGTACAGAAAATGCCCACTTTTGCATGGGTGGGATCACTGACATATGGAAGAAAGCCAGTGGAATGCAGTGCCATCACCCAGTAACCAGTCCCGTCTTCCTGACGTAAGGGAAGCGCGGTCGTCTTGCTGGAGTAGACCCGTGTTTAAATCGAATGGATATCATTCATAGGAGTTGCGTTCCCCGAACAGAGACTCCGTAATAAGATCTACATTGTGTAATCAATCATTGCCCTATCACGGGGCAACAGTTAATGTGCACTGGGCAAGGGTCACTGGCTAGAGTGTCAAGTGACACTTACTGAAGGTCTGTCTCCGGGCATTGAGCACCAGGTAATGTGTTGAATGACAGTCATAGAAGGTCTGACACAGTCACCAGTCACCGACCACAGGCACCAGGTAATATTCCAAAGTGACAGGCACCATGTGCCTGTCACTGGAGACCACACACCTGTGCCAGGCACCAAGTCACAGTGCACTGGTCACCATTCACTGAGTGCCAATCACTGGGTACTGAGATTGGTACTGATCTCCCATATTCTGTCTCTGGTCACAGATCACTGAGTACCAGGCACCGAGCATTGGTCACCGGTCTTCAGAGCAGGCACCAGGTTTTGACCTCCAGTCTAGGGTAAGGAATCAGTTCAATAATCACCCTTTCTCTATACTTCCGTTTAATCCATTGGGGAACTGGCTCCAAGTTTTGATGGCCTGTCATGGGAAAAGCTCAAGCTGACACCCATCCTTTCTCGATAATCACATTCAACACCTATGCGCCTGTGAACTCCCACCATCTGTTGGGGAGTCAGCCATATCTCTTTTTTTACCATAACACAATGGATGACTTTGCGATGGCTCCATGGATCAGCGGATTTCCTCCGCTTCATTGTCGAGGGAAGGGGAAGGAGACTGCCACTTGCCTCATCCTGCATTGAGAGGAAGTCATCAATCGAGGTTTACCACCTCCTTCCCCCAGATCTGTGTATAAAACCTTTGGGATCTTAAGACACATGGGTTATCTCTGGTTTGGAGAGTCTCTTCTTGGGCACAGCCTAAATCAACAATGGTGAGCGAGCTAATTCAGAAGTTGTATCGAGACCAAGTGGTGGTCAGATAGCAAAAGGTTGATCTGTCTCTTCATCTACACTTCAGGCCCTGGTTTCATCCTCCATTTCAGGGTCCATGTGCCTCTTTGGCCCCTTAAGCTTCCCACCTTAATGCTTCTCATGTGGGAATTTCAGCAGGGACCTGGGCCTGTCTCTTGAAGCTTGTGAACTGAAGGCTCGAGCACTAGTGACCATGGCCTCTCATGCTGATCTATTTTCAGCTGCTTCCTTCAGTCTGTTGACGAAGGAATCATTGCCAAGACATCAAGACATGCGCCTTTGATATCCGTGGATGTTATTTGGAGGGCTCATCCCTACAGTAGCCTCAAAATACTTGAAGGATCAGCAGCAACAAGTTCTAGCCATTCTACTGAGCCAAGCCAAATCAGTGAGAAAATACTCCTCCTAAATGTTTTAAGCAGAGGAACCAAAAGATACATCAGTCCCAGTTTAAAACTCCTTTGTACCCATCTTTCTCATGACAAGGTGGCCAGTACAGGAAATTTACAAACCCTCCCCCTTTCATAAGAAAGGAGGCAATTTTTCCTAGGGAATAGCACCCTTTCTTGCTAGGAACCCTTCGTCTAAACATTCTAGCAAGTGCCATATTGAGCCTTCTTTGGAAGCTTGGTTTGACCGCAAGGATGATGCATGAGTACTTTACATTATACAGGAGGGTTACCAGCTTTGCTTCTGGGACTATTCACCTCTTTCAAGGACACCCATTTGATTTCACCAGTCCCAACTGGTATCTCTATGGGAAGAGGTGTACACCATTCTAAGGAGGGGCACGGTAGAGAATGGGTTACGAACATTCAAAATCTGAGATTTTATTCCCAGATCTTCCTGGTTTGAAAAAAGGAGAAAAGTTTTAACTCATTATCAGTCTTTCCTCATTTATCAACTTATTTCTGGAAGAGTATCTCAAGAATGAGACATCTGCCTCAATCAGGAATGACATGACGCCGAATGACTGGGTAGTGTACATAAATCTCCAGGAATCCTATATTCACATCCCCATCTTTCCAGCCCATAGGAAATTCCAGCAGTTTTGTCTTGGACAGGATTTCGTTCAACTTCAGGCTCTTCCTTTCAGTCTAGGTTTTGCTCCAGAGCCTTCATCGTGTAATAGCAATTTATTTAAAATGCTTGGGGGTCCCCATCTGCCATTACTTTAATGACTGGTTGGTGCACAATGTCCTCAGATTGCCTTCCTGAAGGATCTGTCTCACCGCTGGTACATAGTGACTCATCTAGACCCAAATACCCGATCACGAGAAGCTGGAGCTGATCTATTTCCGAATTTCGTGTACCTACGAATGAATTTTATAACCTGTCAAGGGACAGTCCATGTTCCTTCTGATAGAATCTCACAAATACTTTCTCTCATATCAAGACTGGACAAGAAGACATTGTCAGCTCACCTCTACCTCCCTCTTCTGGGAACACTTAACATGGATGCAGACTTAGTTTCCCTAGGAAGGCCTCATATGTGACCTCTCCACTTCTTGCTTATAGCAAACTGAAGACCTCACAAGGACCCACTGTCAGCTCAAATCACCTTAGGATCAAAATGTCATCGGCATCTAAGGTGGTGGAAAAATCAGGACAGGTTTCTGACCTGAGTTCTTATTCATGAACCAAAACCTCACTTCTTCCTTTACACTGACATCTCAGATTCAGGGTGAGGTGCTCAACTAGAGCCCAATGGAGTAGTGCTGCAGTGCCTGTGGTCTTGAGAAGAATGTTCCCTTCATATCAACAATCTAGAAATGTGGACTATTTTTCTTGCATTTCAAGGGTGTGTCAACCACATCAGACATTGCTGTTTCATGGATGCTAAAGACAACCCGTCAGTTAAAGTATATCTCAGATGTCAAGGGGGCACTCATACACCTTATTAACGCTTGGAAGTCGAGAGTCTCTTTCATTGGACAGCTTCAGAGAGCACTCTCAGAATAATCTACATTCCGAGCATGAGAAATAATTAAGCTGACAGCCTGTCCAGGCATAGGCAAACTGTCCGCATAGATTGGTCTTTGTTCCAGTCAGTAGCAGAGACACTTTTTCATCTGTGGGAAATGTCAATGGCAGACTTGTTCAAAATGAGATTGAACTACAAGCTCACTTAGAGGGTACGGGTTTTGGACACCTTCTGTCTGAGGTGGGATCAACTGTATGCCTATAAATTCCCACCTTTCAGAATCATTCTTCAGGTTCTTCAAACATTCAGGAATTCCAAGTCATGGCTCATCCTAATAGCTCCCCTGCGACCCCAGTGATTGAGGTTCAACTTTCTCAATCTGTTGGTCGACAACTCCAGGGAATTACCAGTGATAAATGAGTTTCTGCCACACCACAGAGGGTCCCTCTTTCACAACACTCCTCAAATTATCCACCTTCATGCCTGGCTCATATCAGATGATCTATCCACCAGGACAATTTTTCAGGCAAGTTTGCAAATTGCATCTCTCAGGCTTGATGGTAATTAACTTCCAAAGTTTGCAGTGCCAAGTAGAGAATTTTCACAATTGATGCAGGAAGAAATGCATTGATCCTATATGTTCCCATAACTGCAGTTGCAGATTTTCTTTTTCTCTTCGTGGAAAAGGATTCCTCAGTATCCACCATTAGGTGCTATAAAGCAGCAAACTACCATAGTCATAAGTTCTCTATGGACTCCACTATAGGGTCCAATCCACATCTTTCAGAACTACCAATAATCAGGTACTCTGAGCTCCAGAAACAGTCGCTCATTCTTTATTGCCGATGTGGAATCTCTGGTGTGTTCTTTGGTCATTATCTAAACCTCCTTATGAACCTTGAGTCAAGCTTCTTTCAAGAACCTTACTCTTAAAACAATCTGCCTTGTCTCCATATTGTCAGCGAGGAAAAGGAGTGAAATTCATGCCTTTTCAGTGGAAAAGGGTTGTTTATCGTTAAATGGTGAAAATGATTTTGTCTCGCTTCTGGTTTTCTGGCCAAGAATCGGCTACCTGCAATAGCTCCTTTTCCTATTGAAATCCCGAGTCCCATTAGTATCTTTGCTGGAGATGATCACGATAGATCTGATGGCTTCTCAAAAACTGCTCAACAAATGTTGACCAGACTTGATGAGAAGTACTTGGTAATAAAGGTCTTTCAAATTTGTACAGAGTATGCCTGCCTGACATCAAATATTACTGACATTACTAAATATCTAAAAACCATAAAATAACTTTTTACCACTTTTGAAAGAAAGCATGCTGACAAGAAGACCTTAAAAATTTTGACAAATGATGATGATCTTCCATTCAATATGGTCATGATAACAAAAATTAGCAAAACCTTCAAATGTTTTTTTCAGCAAAAAACATTTCAACATAATAGGACCAAATTAGAGAGAAAACATCTTGGGATGAACGCCTGTCATGTTTCCCTTACAAAATTGTTGTCAGTGTATTACCAGGCTATTTCCATAGCAATACCAGTGTGTTGCAGGCTTCTAGGCAGTTTTATCGCCAGATATAACTACAGACCGGCCATAGTTGTCTATTTCTCCACAGTGTATTGACAATGTGTTAGCACTTTTTTAGCTCTGAAAATAAACTGGCTTGAGTACAAATTAGTAAAGTCTGACTATTATATATATAATCTTCAATATTTCGTTTTCTATCTTGACAGTATGACAGCCTTTTAAAAATGTATTGATTTTAGAAAGTACTGATCTTGGATAAAAATTGGCAGTTAACTAGCACTAAAGCAAGAATCAGGTAATACAGTTGCAAGACTGGCAACACTCTGGCAATACACTGACAACAGTCTGTATTTGGAATGTTTTCAGACTGTTCCCAGATACTGCTTGTGTCTTAACATTTAGTGTCAGTGAGTTGCCAGCATAGCTGGCAGCAATTTGGCAATATTTGCTGCAATATATGAAAATTCTTTGATGATACACTGGTGACACAATACTGTAACATAGTTTGGCAACAGACTGGCAAGAATGTTCACACACATGGCATAATATTGGCATTTGTGTATGTAAGTCATAATGACTGTCATCCATTGAAATTGTTAATTCCATGTTCTTTACATAATGAAGGATGCGTTTTTTCTTCAGTATGATAAAATAAAGAAGCTCATAAATTTACTGCAAAGAAGCAATAACATTGCACATTTTTCCTTCCTAGTTTATTGCCAGATTTATGTTGTAACATACTCTTGCATGTTTCTTGACAGAATATTACAAGAAGCTGGAAGCACTGGCAATATTGCAAGATTATTTATGGGGATGTAATTTTCATACTAGTCTCTTGCAACACTGTTGCCAGTTTATTATTAGATGTGATTTATTCTTGTCAGATTATTGTCACATTGTTGTCATCGTATTGCTGGTTTATTTGCCTGTGTCTTGCAAGAAAGCAAATTTCATGATGCTGATCTGCCATTAAATAATTAGCTACATTATTAAAAATTGAAAACCTTTAAATAACTTGTTAAAAACTGCTCAACAGAAGTTTGACAAAACTTGGCAAATAGCATCCTTGTTTGAATGTCTTTTAATATTCTACAAATTATGCTGATCTGCCATCAGATATTGCTGAAGATAGATAATGTAAGTAAGCAAACCTTTACTCAACTTTTTTCATAACCAATAAACAACATTTGATGATATGTTTGACACAGAGAATCTAGCTAACTATGTTGTCTTGTCCAACTGCTCTTGTATCTGGCTTTTAGTTACATGTCAGCCAGTCAAGTTGTCTCAGGCCTGCTTCGGCGTCTTATTTTGTTTCTCAATTTATCAGCGGATCAAGACATCTGATTTGTGCATTTGAAAGACTACTCGGTAAATTTCCCCTCAAATTGCCATAAATGTTGTTATTATCATGCAATCTCACCCTTTTATGTAAAGATAATGCAACAGGATTTGGGAGCATAGAGATGTAACAAGGCAGCGGAATATGAAATATAAATTAGAGTATGAAATGTAAATTGTGTGTACAGTTGGAATTGATATGATGCACAGTGCTTACATACATAAATTTAGAAGTTGCTAATTGGATTAAATACGTACCTGCTCGATACTTTTATCCCCAAAGTCCCAACACAGTTGTGTTTTTAAATTATGATTTCCAATAAATCTTATTTTAAAAAAGAGAGAGAGACTTTTTTTTACACTACTATAAGTATGTACCCATAACCTGTAGCTGAAACGGTAAAGAGTCATGGTTTGCAACTTCACGCTTAATACTGACAGAAAACCCTTTGGCAGTTTATACAGTCATTTGTGATAGAGTTGATTCAAAGGTAAAGGTGGTCGGAGATAAACAACCACCATTCCACAGATTACTTACTATCAAATTTTCTAAAGGCTTGTACGATTGGATATCTTATTTGCAATTGTACAATCTTGCTTACTTGCACACTGACCTACACATCCACTCCCCTTTGGGACCACCGAACCTACTTTTTGAATTGCAAGCAATCTGTCTGGAAGTTTCATAGGGATGCAAATATTGCAGCAAAAATCACAATAACAATAAAATCGCAAAACGTCCATAATCGTCATTGATATTAAATTTTTAAGTAGGCGAGAGACTTAAGCAATAAATAATAATTCATCTGTACATACATGCATTTATGATCTGGCTATGTCAAAATCAATGAACATTATACCTCTGTTGAAAATAATAGGTTTAATCTGTACTCTTCCAATATATTTTGTACTTACTATACAACAAGCAATCCTTGTCTCAATCAGAAATATGTATGTCAAATGTTTACAGAATAGTGACTTTTCAGTTCCGAAAACAAATACACGGTATATGATCAGTTTTTAGAACCAACATCTGATAATGACTTAATGCAAAAATTATCATCATAGTTTTAAGGAATCACTGATTTATCTATCTAGTTTTAATTCTTTGTCACACAACTTTTTCAGGGGTTATATATGAAAATATTGACATGGGAGGAAAAAGCACAACTGCAGACAGTGAATGTGAGGACACAAGTCGAACAAGGACAAAAACAGATGATGAGAATGTCTACGAAAATCCTGGAGCTGGTGCATCTAATGGTCCCCTGGTAGGTAGATAGTGTTGACATAAATTTGTGTAAACCGCCTTAATCTTTTATTAGATTCTACAGCCAATACTATAGAATTCTGAACATTTTTAATTTTCCATATACTTAACTGGGGGAATTATGTTACCTTACCTGTGTTTGCATGTTAAACTTAATGTGTGATACATTCGTTTCGTGTACAACTACTGCTTGTTTGAAACGAAAAACAAAATCTTAGATACATACCTCTTGAAAATCTTGTTATCACAGGGCTGATCAAATTTTGTTTTCATCCACTTGTCCTGTACAAGCGGTTTAAAACACTTCACTTGTCCCGCCTACCTTTTCACTTGTCCCAAATTTAAATCACTTGTCAAGATTTGATGAAATGTTTGCACTTTAATCCATAGAAAGAACAAACAAAATAATGTACAACATATTTTTTTCTTAAAAAAATTTAATTTTTCAAAAACATATGTTGATATTATACATTTTTTTACATCAGAGGTTTACAGTTTTCCATTGACCAGGTATCTTACATGCACAATTTCTTGCTCCAATACGGTAGCATCAGTACTTCCATCAGCAAGAATGGAAAGGAATTTGCTGGAATTCAGACTTCCCCCAACTGCACAGGCCTTGTGAGGTCTTGAACTATCATGAGACTTGATTTGTTTAAACCTGAATTTGTCAGTTCTATTGGCAAATACACTGGTTGAGTTTCCAACCTGTGACAGTGTGTGATATTCTTTGTAATTACTGCAAAACATTTTTATTTCCGGGTCAATGAAATTCAAGCCAGTGATAACTATCAACCCAATGTGGCTGAAAATGTCTCTGTAAAATGTCTTTGTCTCTTAGTAGTGTCATATTTGACATTTTTTTGTTGGAGAAATAGTTACCTCACACTCAGTGGCAGTCTTTTACCCCTCCACTTTCGCATTAATTTTCTTTCTCCGACTTTTCCTTATCTTCCCTCGAAGAACCACCGACCCACGGGAAGCTACTTGCAAGCTTTCTCACCTAACCACATTGGCTGAGCCCAAGACTCGAACCCACGCGGACGGAGGTGAGGTTGCAGTGATCGGAAAAGGCGTGTGCCTTTGACCACTCGGCCACCCGGGGCCCCGTAGGTTTATTAAGAGAACTAACACTAGTGTCGGTAAAGTACCTTTCATTAATTACATTGGATTGACTCTCAGGATTAAAATCATAGGGTGAGTTGTTCATGAGGATCTGATTTAAGTAAACACAATACAAGGAAGCCGTTTAAAACACTGCTAAATAATTATGCCAGCTTTGTTTTGTCTCACGTTTTTTGATTGGCCAATAATTTAGTCGCTTACCCAAATATGCAGTCAAGCAATAATATAACGTTCACACATTCAAGTGTCATCAAACCGACGTACATGGCCAAATGGTCAAGATAAGTAAGAGTTATCAATGACCACCGGTAGATGTGATACTGGATGTAAATAAATACATGGGAGGGGTAGAATCAAGAATTCAGTATGCCCGGAAGGCATAAACAGCCAGAAAAAGGTAGATAAAATGATTATGGCATAAAAAAGGCACTTGTCCGACTTTTCTTAAATATGCAAAAAATCACTTGTCCCATACAAGCGATTTGGAAAATTTTACTTGCCCGACTGAGATAATGAATATTTCGGGACATCGGGCAATGAGATTTGTTAAGCCCCGTATCACTATATTTCCTGAAAAATAATTGTATTGACATAGGGTTTTCATTACAAGACTTCTTATATTACATAGTTAGTCCCAAAATGAAAATGGTGTTGATGTGACCTCCAAGTTTACCACCATGGCAGCCATCTTGAAAATTCTACCACCACTTCTCCTAAACAAATGGTCATAACATCATGGGATTTCCACAGAAACCTTTCTTATATGTAGCTTCATCGAAATTGAAAATGATGCTGTCTGACCTTACAAAATTGCTGCCGCTGTGGCCATCTTCAAATCTTGTTATCACTTCTCCTCCTGAACACGAGGTTTGCACTGAAATAGTTCTTGAAATATATAGTTGCTCATAAATTAAAATAGTTCTCATAATGACCTCCCAAAATGGCCACCACAGGGTTCATCACTAAACTCTTGACGCAGCTACCACTCCTGAATGGATGGTCAAGCTGAAAACTTGTTTTAACACTTCCCACAGCATGTAGTTGGTCCTATGATGAAAATCTAACCTTCTAAAAGTCTGCCTTTATGACCATCTTACAAATCTTGTTAAGATATTTTGCCTCTATCTTGGTCATGTGTACATTTTGCCTCTATCTTGGTCATGTTGACACGAGTTTTCAGTAAAACACTGTGACAGTATGTAGCTGGTTCTGAATGAAAAGAGTGTTGATCTGACTTCCACATGTTAACCATAGTGGCCATCTTCAAAATGTTCTTATTACAAGTCCTGTTGAAAGAATGGTAGGATTGACATTGGGACTTTCATGAAAACACTTATTGGAATATGTAATTGGTTCTGATTGAAAATTGTGCATATTTGACCACCAGCATGTCTGATTTCTAGTTAAGGAATTTGAAAACCATACTTACTTGACCCTGAAGTCTAGTCAAGGTTACTGTTTGCACAGCTTATGCATGCCAACAATAAACAAGTTAATAGCTATCCAACACTGATTTCATGGTGAAATATATTTAATCTGATTTGTATCGGTAGTGGCTTGTGGGCATGAAAACTTAAACAAGTACATGTATTAGTGGATTTTATCAAATCCAGTCTGAAGAATACCTTAAATGAAGTCAGTTCATAACTTGATCTTGTTTAAAAACAAATGGATTTAACCAAACTTAGTAGGTGGTTTATCTTGACAGTATCTGAAGTGTGTTCAATTATCCATTATATTAAGCTGAACGTCAAAAGCCATGACAAAGAATTTTGTACTGCACTTATCGTGCAGATAATGTTAACTCAGATATATAGGAAAATATTTTTGTTGCAAAGTGTGATATGTTGGAGTTTTTCAAGAATATGAGATGGTTTCAATATTCATCTGTTAAAAAGAATGACAAAAGAAAGGAACTTATCATGAATTTATGGAAATACTTTTCCGCCAATAGAGTCTCAATCCCTTTAAGAGACTTTTGTCATGGAATTTACAGTTATATGCCTTGACAGAAATATTGGAAATTTTAGATATGACTTGAGAATTCCTGGCATTTTAAGGATTTTTAATTTGGACCAGCCATGAAAAGCAGTTATTTTACTGAAATATGTGAAATTTGAAAAAGACTCATATATTAGTCCAGGTTTTTCAGATTTTTGGTGGGGTTGCCAATTCAAATGTGATTTTTCCAGATTCTTTTAAGATTTTTTTTTTTTTGCTTTGCCAGAATTTGTCCACTTTTTTCCCAGCTCTTCCATGGCAGTTCCACTTGTATTCAGCATGCAAGTGTTATGAAGAAGGATATAAATTCTATGGTTTAAATATATGTTCTTCTTAAAATGTATTAATTTATATTGTAATGTCTTTCATTGCAGACATAATCAATGATTACTCGTTCTGTAACATATTGTACACATATTTTTGTTTACAAAGTTCCAAAGACAATGTGTAAAACAAAAATCATTTTTTTGTGTGGTGATCAAAGAAAAAGTAAAGGACCTAAAATTGAAGAGGACTCCAGAACATATATATGATTGTCAGTATTAAATTCATATGCATCAACATAATAGTGCCTGAAGTATCAGACACTGGTATAATATGTTGTCTTATCGGACTACAATTTTGTGTTGCATTAGATATCTCCTATGAGTAAATAATAATAAATATTACATGTTTCTTATAATTCAATGACTTTTGAAGTATGCTAAAATTCAAAAACAGATTGTTGCAAGATATTAATAAGCCTGATTCTTACACTTTATGATCCAGATAAATTATTACCTGATAGAACTTAATTCCAAATGAGTTAATGTAGTTCATTTGCTTTTAAGACATACTTTTTTCATGCTGTTTTCCTTAATATACCTTACTTTTAGCTGAAACTTTTGTGAAAGAAAAAACTGTAACAAAATAGTGTAATAAATGTAATTTTTTTTAAAATAATTACCATTTTCCTTCAGCTTCAGAGGTCTATATTTCAGATTTAAATATTCACAATTGTTATATTCCAATGTACTCCATTAACCTTAATCACCTTTATATTAACATGATGTATTGTTTTCTAGGCAAGCGAAATGATGTCTATATTCCAAGATTGATGACCAATATATGTACTAAGTGCATGTGTGCATGCTGTAGCCTCCATCAGTTAGCATTGGATCTCATCTCTAGTCATGCCAAGCTATAGTTGTTACCTTCAAGGATTTGATACTTCTGTTCAGGAGTACTGTGGAAGGGTCCCTTGTGAAACAAACTTGAAAAACATATGGCATATACAGATTTACTGGTAGTTACCATATACATTAACATTCGTAAAATAAAACAAAGAAAGATACCAAAGTATACCAAGCAATAGATGTGTAAAATACTACTGTATTTTCTGCTTGTTTCAGACAGAAAAAAACATAATTCAATTTGTTTGCTTTCTGGTAAATTAAAAAACATAACATTTTAGAATAAGCATAAAATCCAAGCCTAAGCAACCAGATCAAGCAGTATTAGGCTACTTCTTATGTTACATTGCAAAGTAATCACACTTTACATATACATGGCAGCCTTTCTGAAAATCTTGCTATTGCTACTCCTCTTGGACATCTGGATTTTACCAGAAGGCTTCTTATGATGTCTAGTTATTCCTAAATGAAAATGGTACAGATCTGATATCCAGTATGGCTGCCATGTCAGCCATCTTGAAAATCTTGTTATCACTACTCCTAAATGGTAAGCCATATGAAAATGGGTATTTCACAAGACAAACTCTTAGGGTGTCTAGTTGGCCCTCAGTGAAAGTAATGACTATCTGACAGCCATATGGCCAGCATGGTGACCCTCTTAAAAATTTTGTTATCCTAAATGGATGGCCATATTAACATGGTTGGTCATATTGACAGGCAGTTTTAACCAAAAGACTTCTTATGATGTATAGTTGGTCCCAAATGAACATGGTGCAGATATGACATTCCATATGGCTGCCACAGCAACCATCTTGTAAAAGACTTATCTCTCTCTCTCTCTCTCTCTCTCTCTCTCTCTCTCTCTCTCTCTCTATATATATATATATATATATATATATATATATATATATATATATATATATATATATAAATATATACTTAAAATTGTACACAAGATATCTTTTAAAGGGATTCCCTCTTTAGATTGCAGGTGGAGAGTAGATGGTCAGTTCTAAATAGTTTTAACAGAACCATTGAACCAGTCTCTACTTGTACAGTCCAGTACCAGAATGTATATAAGACTAATTCCAAATTTAATTCCATTCCAACACTTGCACAATCATAACAATATAAAACTGTGAAATAAGGATGTTTTTTTATGTTAGTTTATTTTTTAATAGATTATTATCCACTGAAACTAATTTGTAGATGCTTGACTGGCATGTGACAAGGTACAGGTGTTAGTTCTATCCATAACAGAGTTATTAAACAATATTTTCAAGATTAAAGCTTCGACTTTAATGCCTTTTTAGTATAGGGTAATCAAATGATTTTATGATTAAGATTTTCAGATAAGTAATATAGTTCACACAGATGATATGCATTAAAATCAGTGTAATCAACCTAATGAAGATTGAAGCATGGTTCTCCTAGTTTTTAACAGTTTGACTCTTAACATATCAAGACTATTTCCATTCATCCACTTTCTAAAAGTGCAATAATCTGTATCTCTTGTCTTGTCATTGTAGAACTATAATTGTGTCTGAAACTAACAGGTATAAATACAATTCTTTTTAAATGATACAAAAATTACAAGAAATGATGCAATTACTTTGGAAAACATTGGCATCTGAAAACATACACTTTTTGAAAACAAAGAGATAAATGCATTGTTTGGTAAATATTGCAGTCATTGCCTTAAGAGTCATTCCTACACAGAAAGAGAGATGATTTAATATTTAGGTCACCTATGATGTTAGAAGCAATAATCTTCAGACTGCAGATATAAATTGATGTCACAATGAATTCCCACAAGCTTTACCTATTTTGTTTAAAAACTCACCAGTCAAATGGAAGATATCTGAAAAGATAAGTCAAGCTAGTTCATTAAGTCCTATGAGTTTCCTGGATTATTGTCATTTCCAAACAGTTTAGATATATGTAACACAATGTTTATGTGTACATAATCATCATGCATAATTTCTAACATAGAGACCTTGACTTTACTGTGAATAAAATACACAGTTTGATTGGCTTATGATAATGGAGACTATTTCATGATGATTTGCATTTTGTTTTACTCAATTGAATATATGCATTGCTGTAAACATTGGTCAACACTTCATTCAAATTTGGTGCAATATGAAGGATGCTGGTATGTATTATTTAAGTATGATTGAAAAGATTGATAACTGATGATTTAAATGTACAAAGAGGAGAAAGTTATTGCAGTAAATATAGTAAAATATAAATTCTATTGAAAATAACGGGTAGCTTTTTTCTGGTCTTTGAGAGAAAGTTTCAAAATAAACATAAAAATGTTACACAATAAATAGCTAACCTCTTTATTTCTGCCAGTTTGTTTATACCCCCCCCCCCATCAGGTGGCATGTATTACATTATGCTGTGTTTTGTCCATCAGTCCATCTGTCTGTTACCAATTCTGTTTACACACAATAACTAGAGTTGTCCACCATCTGCTGTTAACAAACTTCATGGATGTCTTGCACTTGGGGTAGGGAAAAACCCTATCAATTTGTTTTGTCAAAAGGTCAAAGGTCAAGGTCAATCTGACTGAAAGAAACAATCTTTTTCTCACAATAACTCAAGTTCTCCACCATCTGCAATTACCAAGCCTTGTGGATGGCTTGTACTTGAGGTGAGGAAGAAACCTTTCGAGTTTTGAAGTCAACAAGTCAAATGTCAAGTGACTGAAAGACTAAAAATGGTTTCCAAACAATAACATTAGATCGACATCAGATACCTGGACCGAACTTTGGATGGCTTGCACTTGGAGTAAGGTAGAAGCCTATTGTTCTTGGGGTCAAGGACAAAGATCAAGGTCACTGTGGCTGAAAATTGCAAATGATTCTTGCACACAACTTTCGGTTCTCAACAATGTACTTTGACCAAAGTTTGTTGATGGCTTACATTTTGAGTATGAAAAAGCCTATTGATTTTGGTGTAAAAGCATCAAAGTTCAAGGTCACTATGACTGAAAGAAAATACTTTGTTTTGCATAATAACTTTAGTTCTAGACTTCATACCTTGCAGTGTCATGGTCACATGAGCATGCATTTATTAGAAAAGGAAAAATGATGTATAAAATATCAAATAAATCACTTCCTGAGTATCTACATTATCTTTTTAATCAACCAGAGCAGAGCAATACATATGCTCTTAATCTGAGATCCACTGTTTCAATAACTGCAAAATGCCAAAGCCAAAAAAATAAAAATTCTTTAAATTGTTATCATGATTTGCAGGGAAATACATTGTGTAGAGCACAATGGCAAGAATGATTGCATTCAAGTCCATATCTATAACCTAGGGTAAATGTAAAGGTACGTCTGACCATGGATGAAAATAAATTTACATTTGAAAGCTGATGTTAATAGAATGCAACATATTGTGTTGGTCTTTGTTCTTGGTCTTTGGTTTTCAATCTCTTGTAGTAAAACACATACAGAGTAATTTGTAATTAACATATAGAGTATGTAAATATTTAAGATGCAATTTTTCCATTCATATGTTACATTTTCCCCTATGATACTTTTTACACTTTAAAGTGCAACAAACTAAGAATGTGATGACACATCACTATTCCATAACCTGTGTGGTCACAAAACTGACACATGAGATGTGATTTCGATGTGAGAAGTATTTTCTGACCTGAAGTGCTAAGAATTACTTACAAAACGATCTACCGGTATTTAATTTATTTACAAGACAGGAAAAATAACTTAGACGCTCAATGCAGCACAGATTATAGTAGGGAATTTTATTATTAAATGTGTGTGCATATACTTATAGTCTATTAGTCAATGCCACAAGGGAAAATAGATATTAGCTAATTGTGTTACCCTCTTCAAATAAAGGATTATTATTATTTATTTTTATTGGCTGGTAAGATTAAATTAGCACATTTTATTTATTAGACTTCGTGTTTCTTTACACTTGATAGATGTAATAATAATAATAATAATAATAATAATAATAATTATTATTATTATTATTATTATTATTATTTTTATTAGTACATGTATTAAGCCATGGTGTCATAATTATCTAGCAGCTAACTTGCATTTATAGCCATGTAAAATGTGTTCAAGTTTGCTACACAATTGCTGAAAGGCTTGTGTTCACTTATTGACACTTTTTTTTACATATGCTGATATTATTCAGATTTTACAGCACTAAAAATAATAATAAGAGTCTTTCCAGCAGCTCGTTTTCCTACTTGTCCTACTTTTTCTATTTTTTTTTTTTTTTTTTTTGGCAGACTTCCTATTGTTCCCTACTTTTTCTGAAATAGCCATACTATTCCTACTTTTTTCAATTCAAAATCAATTACACACTGCATGAACAGACACAGGGAATCGAATTCAGATATGGTTTCTGTGGTGTGGATTAAGTGATTAAGAAGATAGAAGCAACCTGAACAGAAGAGACAGCTATTATGTGATAAGATTAGGTTGCAACATTTACAAGTGTAAATGGCTTACCGGTAGTTTTGTTCACTGACTGTAAATGTTTACAAAAGTGGTAACAGTGTAAACGAACATGCACATGGCTATCAGTGATGTGGGAACTATCCATTCTGATTAAATAACATTATTTCCACATCTCTGCTTAATAGGACTGTTTAGTAGGGTATTTCTGCAAATTCGTTTGTTAAAGAATGTATGATTTTCACTCTGAATGTGGTATATCAAGGAAAAAGACAAAAGATGACAAGGTTGTAGCGCATACTACACAACATTACACATGAGGTTGATTAGCTAATAATGCTGATAGAATTTTATTTAAACAACATTATTTACCTTTGTAAAATATGTTTGTTAACAGAACATTTGATTAGTAACATTTTATTTTAAAGAAACACCATTTCAAGTTTTTCAGCCACTGCACAGTCTCTTACTCATTGTAACTTCTACAAAGCATCCTATGCTCATGTCCACACAGTAGTTCTAGGGCAAATCGGAGATGGACATTCCATAGTATGGTCAATTTGAAGACAGACAATTCGGAGATCGTGAGGAATGATTTCATAGATAGAAAAGTCGAAAGACAGATGGATGTTGCGGATATATAAAAGTAAATTGTTTCATTGAGCACATGTTAGTTAAGTGTTAATAATACCCAGTGACGGCCGATGGTTTCGGAAAAAGCTATAACTTAAGAAAATATCTATTGCTTGTACATAAAAGAAGTCATATTTAGTAATTGTTAAGAAGGCACATACTTATATCAGTATGTAACAGTCTGTTTTTGACTGTGTTGCTGCATTTCACATCGTCTTTTCATGTGGGTGTTGAAAGAATGCGGTTGAACATCAAAAGGATTATGTCTTATTGAGTAGACGTTAAGACATGGCCTATGGGTTATGCTGGTATTATATGGCAGTTACTATTATTCAGTGATAGAATCTGGATTAGGAAAGGGTTTATAAAATGCATTATCACTGGTAACAGTTAAACACACACACACACAGTCATATGTTGTCATGTAACTGAACCCATAGACGTTTCTAAAAATAAAAAATTCATTTAATCGTGGGTTTTTTTTTTTTTTTTTTGTTTGGTCTCAGAATTGTGACCCTCTCCAAATTGTCCATTCTCCAAATTGTCCAACTCCGGATTGTCTGTCTCTGAACTGTCCCCTCTCTGAATTCTCCGCTCCGAATTGTCTGGATACCCCACACAGTACGTCCAGTTGCAGTATCAATTTGTTTCATCATGTATATGTATGTAGCAGTAGGAAACAAAATTCATGAATGTTATATCTAAATTGTCAGATATATTCAACAAAATATATGTTACCTACTGAATCCTGTCATAAAAAGCGGAAAATGACGTACAGCGAGGTAAGGTGTGCGCATTATAATAGCAGTCAATTGTTGGGTAAGCATAATGGAATAGATAGGCGGATAGGTTGAGTTTATAATTGTTTTGATTACAGGGCATCATTTCGGTTGTTATAAACTGTACACGTTTAGACATTTTGGTAAATTTACATTGCAACCTTAGCTAGGAGCATGCTTTTGTTCAAGCTTACGAAGACAAGTTAAGTAAAGGTTGCATTTTTTCAGTAATTTACATGAACTTAAACCTATTTTACTTTATAAAACATCATACTTTTTCTCTACTTTTTTTTTTATGTCTACGTATTCACAAAGGCTTGCTGGAAAGAATGTATTTAATAATAATAATAATAATTATTATTATTATTATTATTATTATTATTATTATTATTATTTATGCTAAAGATTGTTTCATATATTTTTTGAAATACATACATCCATGACACTGTTTAGCAATTCGTTAGCAGATCACTATCGAATACAAATGACTTTTGACAGATCCATTGGTCCATATATGCTCTTTATAATTATGGGTATAGCTTTCTTCGTGTATAATGTAGATAGAATTTGACACTGGTCATGGAAATACTGCTTACAATTTTTTCATCTCTACATACTGCAGGGTTCGCACGGTTCGTAAAAGTCTTTAAAAACTTGTAAAAATTGAAGGAGCAGTTTTAAGTAGTCCTTAAAAGTTTCGTAAAAACACGGCATAGGTTTGTAAAACTTTGGAAATTGTGGGAATGTGATTGCAATAAAGTTGTTACGTATAATATTTGTCCGACTTTTATTGATTAAAAAAATTTAACACGCAATCAACACACAAGGCTGACTAGCGATCAGTTAAGACAACAAAAGGTCAAACCCAGAACGGAAGTGTGCGTGAGTTGTTTCCCTTTCATTCGTATTTGTCGCCTAAAAAGTTTACACTGTCGTTACTGAATGTGTGAAACGATGCTGGGTGCTTATCTTTTTGATGATACATGGCTGTCAAATCCTGAGTACAGTAAATGGCTCAAGAAAGATTTAAACAACAAACGAAAGTCATTTTGCACCTTTTTTAAAAAGAGTCTAAATGTTTCAACTTGCATCCACGGGAGAAGCTGTGTTGGTCACTCATGCAAAAGGCAAGTCATTACCAATCCTTGTTGGCCATATTACAGATCTTATTGACAAAACTTTACAGTCAAATATTTTTCCTGATCGTCTAAAGGCAGCACAAGTAGTTCCAATTTTCAAAAAGAACAATCCTCTTGACAAAAGTAATTATAGACCTGTCAGCATTCTACCTATCATATCCAAACGAATCAGGGACGTTTCGGCGCAAGACATTTCGCCCCACTTCAATGGTCATTTCGCCCCACTTCAATAGACATTTCGCCCCACTTCAATGGACATTTCGCCCCACTTTAATAAAAATGAATGGACATTTCGCCTCACTTGAATGGTCGTTTCGGACCATGACATCGTTTAATAAATAATTATGTCCGTTTAAAAGGGTGTTCTTTTGAAATTATAATTATGTTTGAAACAATTCTTTTCTCCATGTATCGTGATGAAGAGTATAGAAAATAAGAGATAGTAAGACAAGTTATCCTCATGTCAGAATAAGATAGTTATAATGATAATAATACTAAGAAGAAGAAGATGAAGAAGAATAGGCTTATACTTAGACTATCTGACGGACCCATTTCAATTTGTTAGATTTACATTCGGCCTGACATTATATCTGACAATATTTTCCCCTTTTTCTTCGTTTATGTACTAAGACTGATCAGAAAATGAATCTATTGTTTACAGTGATCATTATTTTCTATACTGCGATATTTTTATTTTCGCAGTTACGAAAACTGATGAAAGTCCATTTTTGGTGATGGTCATTTGCAAAAAAGAAGTTCAATGTTTTCTTCTTTGTTTGATTTACAATTCTGATATTATTGTTTAAAATATGTCCAGAAGAGTTCAAAGGCATAATCTTTTATTCAAGAAAGAAACAAATGGCATGTACTTGGTGTGTAATAGAAAAAGATGAGGTCTCAGTCCAGCTTTAATGTTGATCAGTCTAACATGGGCCATACATTCTGGCACAGCATTTCAGTAAGGTGTTAGTGCTGAATTTCAAAAACAAACTTCAAGGAAATGCCTGGTGCTTACGTGAGTAAGTTTCGCAACCAGCGACACGTTCTTTAATCTCGCCGACAGAAGTCTCAGAATAATTCAAGATGACAAAAAGTATGAGCAAAGATCAAACGAAATGCCGCTTAACTACATTCACTTTAATATGAAGGGTAAACATATTTGTTGGGAATGATAGTTAAGAAATGTAGAAATGTACACTGAAGGTGGGGCGAAATGTCTTGGTCCGAAATGTCCATTGAAGTGGGGCGAAATGTCTTGGGCCGAAACGTCCATGGGGCAAAACGTCCAGGTACGTCCATGAAGTGGGGCGAAATGTCTTGGGCCGAAACGTCCATGGGGCGAAACGTCTCGATACCATCCAAACTATTTGAAAAATCGATTGAGACCCAGTTAGCTTCTTTTTTTGAGAACATTTTTCACAACTATTTGGGTGCTTTTCGAAAGGTCATGGATGCCAGACCACTCTTTTACGTTTACTTGAAGACTGGAAGAAAGCATTGGACGAAAACAAATATGTAGCTGCAGTTCTGATGGATTTGTCCAAGGCTTTTGACTGTCTCCCTCATGATATTCTCTTATGCAAGCTTAGGGCTTATGGTTTGTCAGATGGTTCAGTTGGACTCTTACTGAGCTATCTGTCAAATTGTAAGCAGCAAATTAAGATGCAGGGTGTCTTGAGTAGCTGGACTGAAATTCAAAAAGGGGTTCCTCAGGGGTCAATACTCGGACCTTTACTCTTTAATGTTTTTATCAATGATATTTTTTATGTTATTAAAAATGGCTCTTTATATAACAATGCCGATGATAACACTTTGTCCTTTTCCTCACCGGACTTTGACACTCTGACACACTTGAAACAGAATCCAAAACATTCTGATTGACTGGTTCACTGCGAACAAAATGCAAGCCAACCCTGAAAAGTTTCAAGCACTAGCTGTGGGTAAAAAGACATTCAGTATGAAGCCTGTACTAAACATAAGCAGTGCTGTCATAAATTGTGAAGAAATTGTTAAACTGCTAGGAATTGACATTGACTACCAACTGCGATTCGATCTACATGTAAAAATTTCTGTAGGAAAGCTTCAAGGCAACTATCTGTCTTGAAATGTATTGGTCAGAAGTTAACTAGACTCAACAAACTGACAATCCAACCGGTACATACTTTTATCCTCTCCAATTTTAACTTCTGTCCCTTAGCCTGGCACTTCTGCAGTGACATGAACACTATTAAACTCGAAAAAATACAAGAGCGTGGTCTGAGATTTGTGAATGATGATTACACATACAGCTATCATAAGCTATTACTAAAGGCAATAATGCCAGCCCTGTAGGTGCACAAACTTAGGGCTATGGCTCTAGAAACTTTTAAAATTCTAAACAAATTAGCCCCAAAATGTTTAAATGATTTGATATGTCTTAAACAAAATAAATATAATTTTAGATACTCAAATATTTTAGATGTCCCAAGAATTAAAACCTCAACATATGGTAAAAAATCTTTTAGATATGCAGCTGCTGTTTTATGGAATGAACTACCTAATCACTTTAGAGAACAGTCAAATTTTAATTCCTTTAGATCATTAATATTATCCTGGAATGGTAAAGACTGTAAATTTAATATCCTCAAATAAAGCCCCCCCCTCCCTCCCGCCATGATGACAACAACTAATACTTGTATTACCATTTCGTTTTATGTGTCCTTGTCTTATGTACTATCAGGTGCCAACTGTGAGCTCCTCGCTTTTAAGTAATGCATAATCTGCATCGTAGCCTGCTTTTAGTCCAAAATTGGTGCTTTTGCTTATTACATAATATAAATTTCGATTGTTAACCTGTAATTTTGTAGTACCTTTTTTTATGACTTAAATACTGAATTCACTACTTTTCATGACTACGATGTTAAAATACTCCGCTTATATATATTTTAAGTTATGCACTATGCGTTTTTTTTCCAATTGTATCTTTGTATTTTGTTTGTATGTCTTGCAAATCTTTGTTTTAATGTCATTATTTTTTTATTATGTCACGTTGGTAAAAGGGCTCATTAGAGCTTATGTTGAACTGTCGTTTTAAATCATGCCAACTTTAAATAAATCTTATCTTATCTACCGTATGGACAGGCTAATTACTGGAACAAATGCAAATACTGGAACAAAATAATTACCGGAAAAATTATTACATTATCGGAAATACTCAGTATTGCATTGTTTTCTGGCACATATATTAATTATAATTTATCTTGACGTAGTTTTGCGTGATGTTGCTTTATCTTTATTATCATTGTCATTTGTATCATTGTATGTAGAGTATTAAATGGGAAACAACTGTAATTATGAAAGCTTAACTCCCCTTATTTAAAATTTTATAACTATTCAACATGTTTACCATTTAATAGTTTTATGATGGTTGTTGACTTCTGATTAGCTCTGTGACTAAGAGTGGTTGATAAGATCATGTGGTGAGAGGTTCTTATTGCAACTTCTCTTGCCCAGAACTTTACACATGGATCATGCTGTTTCCAAAGGCCATCTTTTGTGTTTGCCTAAAACAGTTTGTGATGATTTACTGATAGAAAATACTAGGAATATTACATTTTTGTTGTTGTATGTGTGCTTGTTTTAGTTGTGAGTTTCTTCTCAGTTTGAAAAACACCATAATTTCCGTACCATGCTCATCAAGTTTAAGAAAAAAAGCATGCAAAAGGTTTTAAAAAGTTTGTTACAAGTTTTTAAAGGTTGTTTAAAAGTTTTTAAATTTAATGGTGACAATCCTGTATGAACCCTGTGCTGCCATCCATAACAGTAATGTTGTATAGTGGGTACAAGAAAAAACACTAATTTGGATCTTATATTTAATTGAGCTTCTACTGTAAAAGTGCTGTCCTTGCAAAAGGCTATACAAATGTCTTGAGATATCTTAAAATTATCTCTGTCTCAAGACATGTCCTGAGTAGTCATGGGATGTCTCAGGATTTCTCAGAATTTACATTCCAGGAAATTTCAGGATATCTCAAGATGGTATTACAATGAGACTTTTCAGGATATGCAGCATCCTACACTCATATAAAGTTATCCTAACCTTAATAAGTCGACCAGGATGCTATATATCCTGCATCCTGGAAACTTGTGAGATTTCTGTCCTCGAGAAATTTCATGAAAATTCATGTGGTATCTCGGGAATTTACAGTATTTACAAGGCAAAAAACCTTAGCCTAGGAGATCTTGCAGAGTCCTGAGATATTCTTCCTGACAAATATCCTTATACTCTTGTGGTTTCTTGTCAAAAACATCCTGATCAGTCTCGAGATATTTTGGAATGGTCATGATTTACTTTAAGACTTGAGGAAGTCTCTTAGGATTCGGATCAGTACAGTTATCCACACTTGCCTCACTAATGACTTTAAATTGAGTCACATCTTTCAGCTTATACCATAACTGCCACCAATAATCCAGAAGACAGCATCTTTTCAGCAAGGAACTATAACTGTTAATAATACATTACTCACTCACCTATACTGTTGAAGAAACTCAGTTGTTCATTAACTCAGCGAAAATCAACAAAATTAATAAGAGTTGGAAGACATCATATCAGTGAATAGTGTTCATATTTTCAAGAAGTTTCTCAAAAAATGTATTTTCTGTCATAAATAGATCCACATCTATAAACAGAAAATGATAGATTACAGAAAAGAAAAATATGTTTAGTTAGCTCTGTGAATCGATGATTCATTCAGCAGGTCTCAATAATTGAATGTTAAACAACCCCAGAACATTGCTGAGATGCTTGTATGGGGATAATGACTACTGTACATTCCGAAGTATTCTGGTTTCAATTCTCATTGGGTTTTCGCCACACAAATACCTTCTTATCATGGTCTAAAAAACCATCATCTCATCACTGAAAATTATATTGGACCAGTGTCTCTCAACGACTTTGACCTTCAAATGAGGCTAACTGTGTTTAAATGAATTGTTTTTAAGTTTCATTTTACAATTATTTTTTGACAACCAGGATTTAAAGTCGTAGTGCATGTTATTGCATTATACACAACTAAATATAGACTTGCAGCAAGGAATATTTAATACATGCCTTGTAAGAAAAGAAACACAACAAGTACAAGAGTATTTTGCACTATCCCTCTCTCTCTCTCTGTATTCACATATGTCCGTCTTCAATCATTACAAATATTCCAGGTCAGTATGTGACAATAAAAAACAATTTCAATACTTAAATAAACATTTGGCACTGTGTGGGGGCTCCTCAAGAGTTAGAATCTGCATGAAACACACTGTACATGACAATGTTGATTCCCAGTCAATTCTAGGCAGATTCCAGCATCAGAGTGTATTTTGGGCTGATATCAGATAAGTTGAATCTGTGCTAGGCTGATCCCAGCATAAGAGTGTATTTTGGGTTGATCCCAGATTAAGTAGAATCTGAGTTCGGCTGATCCCAGCATAAGAGTGTATTCGGGGATGGTCCCAGATTAGATAGATTCTGTACTAGGCTGTTCTGTCCTGATCGCAGTTTAAGTAGCATTTATGCTAGGCTGATCCTAACGTAAGAGTGCATTCTGGGTTGATCTCAGATTAAGTTGAATCTGTGCTAGGCTGATCCCAGCATGAAGTAAGTATTCTAATTTCAAATTACAAATGTCCTAACTAAACTAATTTGAATTTTAATAGCAGCAATACAATTACCCATCACTATTATATAGCTTTATTCCTTTTTCGTGTCGAAAACTCGTCCGTTCGATGTGAAAACATTCTCCCACTTAAGTGGAGAATTTGTCAACAAGCCACGTCACGCCCGTGCATCTCTCTGCGCCTGCGCAAACATTCATCTTTTTCATGGACGCCATACCTGGTGGTTGTGTCGCAAAAACGTAACCTGAGGAAATTGTCTGCTGCGGTTTTTCAACTACATTTCGGACTTCCCTCCTTCTAAATTCATCTGTGTTACAGTTGTCCGTCTCGGCTATATGTGTTTTATGCCACTATTCGTCAGTGTTTAGTTCTAGGAAAAGTTTTTCTAGTTCTCCACGTGTACTCTACCCTTAGAGGGGTTAGGGTAAACAATATATCTTGTTTCTTTTCAGGTACACGGTAAGTCGTCTATGTTATTACAACACGACATAGAACAACTGTGATAGCGCCGCAATTAACAGGCGCATAATTTTACAGAATTAATATTTCATTTATATATTATTCTCCTACTATTTCAATTGTTTCTTTATTATCTACGCGTGTCGCGTCGCATGCTTTTCTTGTATTTTCCTGAGAACAATAAAGCTTGTCAAGTGAACTAGCTTCTAATATCTCTTGGGAAGAACATATATATGTATATTGTTTACCTGTAGCAAACTAACCACTGTGGTGCAGATAGCCCGCAAAGTATATGGTGAACGGGTATGTATAGAGTACGCGACGTACCAAAAAAAGGTGAGTTTTCTACGTGTAGATTTTAAAGGTGAGTTTATACGTTGTTATTATTATTGATTGATATTTCAATAATAATTATTTCAGATAATATTTATTTCAGATAAAAGAAACAATGCCAGCAAATCAGTTTGTAGGTAAGTGTGGCCATAAGAAGGCCCCATGGGATACACACTCAGACTGTCTTACCTGTTCCAAGTGTAAGCGGAACAGTCGCTGCAATATTTGTACAAATTGGACCAATGAAACCTGGAATCTTGCTGATTCCAGGCGTACTTATAGAGGGCGGAAAAAAATAGTTAAATCCCCCTCATCGTTTGATTTCTCTGGATTTTCTTTTACAGGTACTCAGACTAAGGCAACATACAGCAAGAAGACCACTCTAGTTCACAAGGACATTCCGGGGCCCCAAGAGCCTGCACCAGCCTCCCCGGACATAGTTGAGGTCCCTCCTGTAGGGGCCAGTGAACGCTCCAAGAGTAAATCGCATCTCCCGGGAAGGGAGAAGACGAAAAAGAGCAGTAGTGTGTAACTTCCTTCCACCAGGAAGGAAGTGTACCACTCCAAACATTCCCAAAGTAACGTGTCGCACCCTCTCGAGGAGGGGCTACACCGCACCTTGGGTAGTAATGAAGACAGACGGACATCTGAGATGTCGTCTGACCGGTCACTGACCTGTCAATGTCTTCTGACCGGTCACTGACCGGTGACCTGTCCGGTCACCGGTCAGTGTCGGGTGACCGGTCCACCGGTCACCGGTCAATGTCTTGTGACCGGTCACTGACCGGTGACCGGTCCGGTCACCGGTCGGTGTCGGGTGACCGGTCCGGTCACCGGTCAATGTCGTGTGACCGGTCGCCGGTCACCGGTCACCGGTCACCGGGTACCCGGTACCGGTCACCGGTCTTTGGTTGATCACCGGTCGCCGGTCACCGGTCACCGGTCACATCTTTCCGGTGACCGGTCATCCAATACCGTTCGCCGGTCACCGGTCATAGACCACCGGTCTTCTCGTACCGGTCACCGACGTCACACTGATCAACAATCAGAGGCCTCGTCGTACGGAAGGTCGCAGACCAGGGAAGGGGATCGGATCGGTATCCCCCCCCCCTTCCCTATTATACCAATGAATCCATACGGGATGTGGGGACCAACATCTCATAATAATTGGCCCCTTATGCCCTCTTGGGCTACTGGACCCTGGACTCTGAGTAGAAACGATGTTGCGGCTCGTGTTCCGCCATCGCCTCCTCGCCAGGTAGCATCCACAAGTAGATCTCGACGCCTAGCATCATCCGCGAAAGGCAAGCGGTCTCGTCTTTCTCCTGAAAGATCTAGAACACCTAGAGCCCCTACTCAGCAAGTACGGGAAATGGCGCATAGTGCACCTCTGTTACCTTCTCCAAAGGACATTGTGTCGCCCGGCCACCCTCCTGCTCGGAGTGTTCTAGATGATGATGCTGTATCTATCATCGTCGATTCCAACGAGTACGAACTGGAACCAACAGATAGACCCAGCTTCCCTCAACCAGAGGAAGCGGAAGAGATATGGTCTTTTGATAAGGCGGTAAATGAAGTTTACTGCCTACTACCTACGGATTTGTGCCCGAAACCGTCTGGTTCACAGTCCAAGAAGATCCTCTCCAGTTTGGAAAAGATCTCCGGGGCTCAACCACAATCAGATCTTCTGCTCCTTCCGCATTCCTCTACAATTGAGGAAATATCACAGAGGTTCTCCTCAGGCCAGGACATCGCTAGACGGCGCAAAGGGTGGGCTGTCCCAGCCTCTACTTTAAGACCTATGGTCTCTGCCTCTAGCTACCGGGTACATTCCCCGAACTGGCCTGTTAAACCTCCTCAATTGGATGCAGATGCATCTCAAGTCGGCTTGACAACGGGAACCTGGGCACGAATTCCTATTAAGACGATCGAAGCCATTGAGCAGAAGGTCCGTCTTCTGACCACCATAGCTTCTCATGCGGACCTCTTCTCAGCTACGTCGTTTAGTATGCTGAGGGAGGCCTCTCTGAATCCAGCCGCATTACAGCGTGTGCTGGAAGCTGTTGCCAAGACATATCGGCATTCACTCGCTATTGCAATGGCCCTTTCAGCGGAACTCCTACACATCCGTCGTGATGTTGCACTGGACTCCTCGAGGGTCTTACTTAGCCACAGTAAAGACCTTCTAAGGGCTGCTTCCTTGGAAGCTGAGAGTCTCTTCGGAGGTCGCATTCCCACTGTGGCCTCACAAGATTTGAAGGACCATCAACATAGGTCCTTCACAACTGCACCTGGCCCATCGCAATCGGCCAGGAAGCGTACTAATGTGCATCGACCTCAGGGGCCACCTGCTAAATTCTTTAAGCAGGTACAGCCCCAATATAGTGCACAACCTCAATATAGTGCACAACCTCAAGTGAGACCTCCTCGTCAGTCAGGTCCTAGACGCCGAGGAGCCCCTAGGAAGAAGTTCTACAACTCACCTTCCTTTCCCAAGGAAGGAGGGGGGGACGGCCCTAGGGACTCGCACCCTCTCCTGCCATTCATTCCTCTCCCAAACATCCCCGTAGGGGCTCGCCTAGGCCTCTTTTCAGAGGCTTGGGCAAGTATCACGGACGATGGGTGGGTCCTTTCTCTTGTAAGCGAGGGTTACCGTATTCAGTTTCAGGAACAACCTCCACTATCAAGGACCCCTGTATTCTTTCATCAGTCCAATCTGGTGAAACTAAGGGAAGAGGTAAATACCCTTTTACAAAAAGGGGCAGTCGAGAGGGTCCTGAACGATCAGTCCCCTGCATTCTACTCCCGAATCTTCCTGGTCACCAAGAAAAGTGGGAAATTTCGCCTTATTATCGATCTCTCCCCCTTAAACCGTTTTCTTTTGGAGGAACATTTCAAGATGGAGACCACCTCCTCAATCCGAAATGCGATGCGGCCATCTGATTGGGCGGTCTCCATCGCCCTTCAAGATGCATATCTTCACATTCCGATTTTTCCACCTCATCGGAAATATCTCCGGTTTTGCTTGGACCAGGAAGTTTTTCAATTCCGGGTTCTGCCGTTCGGAATAGCTTCCGCACCCAGAGTTTTCACCCGAGTTATGGGAGTAATAGCGTCTTATCTACGAGTACGGGGAACTCCGATCCTCTAATACTTCGACGACTGGTTAATCCACAACGTTCAGGTTCAGTCCCTCCATCAGGATCTGTTCCGTTGTTGGTCCACAGTAACTCGATTGGGTCTTTTACCCAACCTCGAGAAGTCAGAACTGATTCCATCCCAAGACTTCGTTTATGTAGGAATCAACTTCCTCACAAACCAGAACTTAGTCCGGGTTCCCGGAGAGCGTATAGATCGAATCCTGGCACTCTTAGAGACACTACGAGTAAAAACCGTGTTGTCTGCTCGCCTTTACCTATCCCTACTGGGAACCTTGAACGCCGCTGCAGATCTGGTTCCCTTAGGACGGCTCCATATGCGCCCTCTACAGTTTCTCCTACTCGCAAGGTGGAAACCACACAAGGATTCTCTATCAGCTCCGATTCCTCTAGGACCAGATTTCCATCATCATCTGCGATGGTGGATGAATCGAGACAGATTCCTAGCTGGGGTCCCCATGCACGCTCCGGATCCCCACTCCTACCTGTTCGCCGACGCGTCAGATTCCGGTTGGGGTGCTCATCTAGAGCCGGAGGGGATAACTCTTCAGGGCCTTTGGACCCTACACGAGTCGTCCCTCCACATAAACAACCTAGAAATGAAGGCTGTCTTTCTAGCGTTACAAGGGTGCGTCGACAGGGTAAGGGGTCGTTGTGTCATGGTCTCCTCCGACAACACGTCCGTCGTAGCGTATCTCCGACGTCAAGGAGGCACACATGCCCCTTCTCTTTCCGTGGAGGTCTGGAACCTCCTCCGCTGGGCTACCTCGGAGAACATCTCCCTCCGAGTTCGCCACATCCCAGGGAAAAAGAACATCTTAGCGGACAGTCTGTCCAGGTCAGGCAAATCAGTTCTCACAGAATGGACTCTTCACCGCGAAGTGACAGAGTCCCTTTTCTCACTATGGGGAAGGCCCCTCGTGGACTTGTTTGCGACCAGGCTCAACAACAGACTCCCCTTTTACGTCTCCCCAGTCCCGGACCAGAGAGCGTGGGCAGTGGACGCGTTCAGCTTCCAGTGCGATCGTCTGTTCGCATACGCCTTCCCACCGTTCCAATTGCTTCCCCAAGTTCTGCAAAAAGTAAGAACTTCCACTGCCCGGATCATTCTCATAGCTCCGTTATGGCCCCAACGATCGTGGTTCAACGATCTTCTAGATCTATTGATAGATCAACCCAGATCTCTCGCTCAACGGAGGGATCTTCTGTCACAACACAGAGGCTCCCTCCTACACAACAGCCCACACATTCTCCACCTTCACGCTTGGTTCATCTCAAGCGATCTATCCGCCAGAACAAGTTTTCGGGCCGGGTTGCCAGTTGCATCATTCAGGCCAGGAGAGCTTCTACATTCAAGGTCTATGATGCCAGGTGGAGAATCTTTTGTAATTGGTGCAGTAGGAAACGTCTTGATCCCAGCTGTTCCTCTATAACTGCCATTGCTGATTTCCTTTTGTTCCTTTTCGAGAACAAAAGATGTTCAGTATCTACTATCAAGGGCTATAGAGCCGCCATTTCTAACACACTTAAATTCTCTCAGGGCTCGGAGATTGGTTCAGATCCACACCTTGCCGATCTCATTAAGTATTTTGAGCTACAGAGACCTGTCACTCGCTCTCTGACGCCTAGATGGAATCTATCATGTGTTTTATGGTCCTTAACAAAAACCCCCTATGAACCATTGGGTGAGGCATCCTTTCAGGATCTCACACTCAAGACGGTATTTTTACTCGCTTTGGCGTCTGCGAGAAGACGTAGCGAGATTCATGCATTGTCGGTGGACACTGGCTGTCTCCGTTTTTAATGGCAATTTTGAATCCGTTTCCCTCCTCTGTCAGCCAGGATTTTTAGCCAAAAATCAATTACCTGCGGTAGCTCCATCACCTATAGAGATCCCCAGTCTTAGTCGAATCTGTGCTGGGGATGATCAAGATAGGCTCTTATGCCCAGTTAGGGCACTGCGTTTCTATCTAAATGCTTCAAAAGAGAAAAGAAAGGGCAGGAAACGTCTTTTCCTTCCTCTTAAGGGCTCCGTTGATATTTCGGCCTCCACGATTTCAAGGTGGATTGTCACCACAATTAAAAGAGCTTACCAGTCCCTTACTGATAGAGACCTTTCCTTTATGAAACTAAAACCCCATGAGGTTCGAGCCGTCGCTGCCTCATGGGCCTATCTAAATCACTCTTCTCTGGAGGACGTCATGAAGGCAGCATTTTGGCGATCCCATACTACCTTTTCGTCCTTCTACCTCCGCTCATTAGCACATCAAAGCGCAGGCATATTTTCTCTGGGTCCCATAGTTGAGGCACAACATGTGGCCCAGAAGGACTCCAGCAAATAGTAAAGTGGACATCTCCCCTCAAATGGTGAGTAGTTTACATTTTTCCTCTGTTTTTGATCAGCTTAACATCAGCCGACCCACCTAACTGACAAATTCAGCTATATAATAGTGATGGGTAAATGTATTGCTGCTATTAAAATGTAGTTTTTTGGGGGGTAAAACTAATTTTAATTATGCAATACTTACCCATCACTATTATCAAATGCCCTCCTCCCACCCCGCTCTGATGCCCTGGCGTAATTTCGTCTATGAAAAAGATGAATGTTTGCGCAGGCGCAGAGAGATGCACGGGCGTGACGTGGCTTGTTGACAAATTGTTGACGAGTTTTCGACACGAAAAAGGAATAAAGCTATATAATAGTGATGGGTAAGTATTGCATAATTAAAATTAGTTTTACCCAAAAAAAAACTACATACCAAAAGACTATGTTACATGTCAACAGTGTGACTTGGGCTTATTCCAGTCTGCAAGACTTGTATAATGTACCGTCGTCTGGGCAGATCCCATAAATTTCAAGACAAGGAGGAGATGATCCTCTAGTTAAATCGGTGGGAAAAATTTTATTAAACGGGCATGGCATTATTATTTGTATAGAATATGAGTATCCAATTGGGGATGAAAGCCACAACAAATTTTTATTTTTTGTTTTATTTTTATTTGTTTAAAAATCAAATGAGGGCCCCTAAGAGGAGGCCGGTTGATAAATATAGATGTAATAGTTGTATGATATGAGGATGCAGTAACTTGAGAAACTATGGGTTGAAACATTGGTAGCAAACAAGCAAGATTCATCAAGAAACTTCATAACAGAACAAAACACAATTCTAAGAATACAGTGCTGAGACTATATGAATTAGTCATGAGTGAATGAAGATTTAAACTTTGCCCCGAGTTGAAATTTAAGTCATGGCTCATTGATAGCCAAGACTGATCCTGAATAAATAAGTGAAATGAGGAAATAAAAACTAAGCATGTGAAGCTGTACTCATTCTAAACTACATGTATCTGTACTTCATGGGGAAAGTTGTAAAATCAATACAAGCAGATGTTCATGATGCACAACTTGGTGGTGAAAGTACCTTTAGAAAGCACACTGTACAATGAAGCACATAACAAATAGAGTTATGTACATGACTGCCCTTGAGCATACTGAATCCATTTAGGGTCAATTCTGATGTAATCCATATAACATGAAGATGGCCAGCATGATAAGGTTTGGATTAGATGGTTTTATATGCCAATGCCAGCCGCAGTTGTGGCTGCTCCTATATGAAAATAATGACCCGAATAATTATGTTCATCACAACCAAGGCCTGTCAGTAATAGTTTTAAGGAAGTCAAAAATAGTTTTCCATAAAAAGGACATCCCATAGTATTCTCTATAATAAAGGATCACTTGCATCATAACTGCCTCCGATAGGCACTCTGAAAACACAGGGACAAATACACAACACTGGACACAACTGAGAGTTCCAATAAACCTATAAAAAGAAGTGTTGACACCTGTATGAAATAGGTCTGTCTGTAAAGATGGCCAGCTAAGTATTAACATGGATCTGTCTGTTGAAAACGACACATCTTGAATCCTCAAGTAATTGAAAGATGAAATGCTTTGCAAAGATTGAACTGTAATTTCACCACATCTCAAGAAATGAAAAAAATGCTGCAAGACACATGCACTGCAAAGTTAAATCCACTGCAAGTGAAAAAGCTCCTGGGTTTAACATGTTACAGAGCAGCCAAATAGTCTTGTATGTAATAGGTATATGGGTTTTATATTTGAACTGTTATATCTTTTCATCACCCATAGTATACATAGTAGTCTGTCAGACTCCTGCAAAGGGTGCCAATGAATATCATGCAGGTAGTGAAATCTAATTCTTGCCAACTACAACTTAATAGTAGACCAATGAATTTGCAGCAAGGTGTGATGATATGTGACAAAACATATCAGTACATTCTTGGTAAGCAGTGGTCATTTGTTAATGATATGCACTGTAGCAGAGTTATCACAATGAGGGGTGGAACAATTTTGAAAATCCATGGTTGTCCCTGGGCAACCAGCTTTGAAAAGCTGGGCAACCCAGCAGATTTTTCTGGTTGCCTGGTAAATTACTGCAATTGCCCAAGATTGCTGTAATCAAACTTATTTAGTTTGGAAAAGAAACGTTTTCTTTACATTTCAGTGGGAAGAGGCATGAGAAGCTGGTATGGCAATCTATTTGAAGCAGAAATATTTTTTCATGTTCAGTAGGTGTGGAATAACTTGTAAGGTGGAATTGTTATGTTTTGTCATTGTAGAGCATAATTGGATTTATAGGACTATGAAAATCCCTATATCATAAAATAGTGCACAGATTGAATTTCCTCTCAAACAGAAAATTTTGCAAAGTACATGTAACTTAGCTCTAGTTGATATATGCTAGTTGATATATGTTCTTTTGGTATCATTCAAATAATGCAGTGTGGTTTCCTGGTGACCTACACATACATGTGATAAAAATGAGGGGTCAGCTTGGAACAAATCAGGAGATTTGCAAAATTTGGTCAGGAGTTTTGACCTTAAAGAGGGTTTTTTTTCATCGACCTGATTTTTAGCGTTCAAATGGGCAAAAATTACTACTATTGAACAAATTTCCATATTTTTAATATTAAAATATGCAATTCAGTTCTTTCACATTAACTTGTTGCCTTTCACACTCTGCATATATAGACCACAAGCATTTTTAGAATTTCTTACAAGATCATTGCCTTGATAATATTGGTGGCAGTCCTTATTATTGTTCATCTTAACACTTAAAAGATTATGTACTGTCACTAGATCCAGGTTTCCTCTAGAGTCTGCCTGAATTTCCCTCAGAATGTGAACTTTCATTTCAATGTCTGTATTGGAATGTGGCAATGTCAATACAACTCTACTGAGTTCCCCAAGAAGTTTAAATTGTTTAATGCCTGTGGGTAGATTCAGATTGCTAACTGTCTGCCAAGACTGCTCAAGACTTGTACTGTCTCTGTCGAATTTGGTAAGTTCTTCTTTGGGAGTCAGAATGTAGTCCTGAATTTCATCTTCCAGTGCAGTTCTCTCACTCTGGGTTAACGTTATGAACCTCTCAGACAGCTTCACCACTGCAATACAAAATTCAAAACATTAGAACTTTTAAATGTTCTTACCATGGATATACAATAGGTAAATTAAAATATTATTATATAAGGCAACTCTGTTAATGAGGTTTAGTGAAACTTTCCTTTAAAGAGGTACCTATCACTGCTTTATATTTCCAATTAGTATTGCAGACCTATAATATTGTTTCATTGTTCACCCATCAATAGCTGATAATTATCTGTATCGATCATAGGAGATAAGAAAACCTACCTAATCGGATTAGTGAGTATTTATTGCACTCCAAAGCATCAAATGTTGTTTTAATGTCAGTAAGATTGTCCACATGCATCACTGATGCATACGATACATTAATGAGTAGACTATCACACCCTTTGTGACTTTAAGCTTAATTTGTAGAGGCCTTTGTTGTCGTCGTCATCATCACTATCACCAATATTTAACAATAACAATCAAATCTGGAAAACTATTATCACTTACTAGTATTCTAGATGAAGACAAAGACCTCATGTCAGTGATGGCATATTGGTTGTCACAGTTAATATGCTTTTATGCGTTGGAGTTTCTGCATGATGCGTTATGTCATTCTTGCCACCATAACCGACTTTATAATCAGCTTTACAGGAAGAGCAGAATGCATATTCGTGTCTCTTTGAACTTGATTGCAACCATTGAAATTCCTGTTTCCATCCATCGTTGAATTTTGTGTGATATTTCGCTTGCTTGGATTTTGGTGTATTGGCATTGGGAGATAATGCACACTTAGACATATCGACAAACTGTAAACACAGAAGTCAAACTGATGCAGATTTATGCTACTTGAGCTCTCGAGTAATCCAACCATAATTAATCAACATCTTTAATCCTGTACAAATTACTTTTGATTCGTACATAGTTTAGACTCTAATTCATCTCGACAACTGTAAGCACTGAAGCAGAACATACCTTGCAGACAGAATCAAAGTAATGTTTATTGTTTCATGATGATTGAGCTTTTCAGTAATCCAGCCATAATCAGATAATGCCTGTAATCCTTTTCGAATTACTTCTACTCACACATAGCATAACCCACCTTGACAAACTTCAAATGAAGCCAGTTGACCATACCAACAGGATCAAGGATGAAATTAGCAAGTACATTCACTTGTACTGCTTAAGCCAGTTCAGTCACGTGATCACATGCAGTATAACCGTAAATATACTAAACTAGAGGCAGAATATAAAAACAAATGAAAAAAATATTTTAATAATTTTGCGTACGCAGAAGATTTCAGTGAGTGACGGGAGGGACAGGAGACACCCCTAAACTCGGGAGAAAAACCCTCTTGTGCAGGAGGTTCACATGTATGCCTACAAAACATGGCTGACAGAAAAGGGTCAGTGCCTAGGGTTTTGGAAATGGCTGGATTGAGGAACAATTGTACATTATGGTTTCCAATATAAGTGAGGTAATATAAAATAAATAGTCCTATACATATATTGATATAGAATGAGAAGTACAACTGTCAATTGATTTTTTATGCAGTTTTCACCTTCAGTATTTATGTGTCATGTGTCTACATTTTGGAATTATTTGCTGTTGTGTGCTACTTTCCAACAAGTGAATTTCATTTACTCACATGATGGTCTACCAGGAAATCCAATTCTTCAAAATTCCCACTGGGGAAGAGTTTTTTCATCTGTCAATGGACTATAAGTAAAAAGCAAAATATTGAAAGTAACATGTCTTCCAAATTGTCAGTAGGAGTTGTCTGCTCTTTTTGTTGAGTACTTGAGTTCTATATTCATACTCGTGTCAAACATGTACCCAACATGTACTGAAGTACTCATTGCAGTGATAGATGGCATCATTCTTACACACATACTAGTGTTGCTTAAACGATCATATTGAACCTGTGTTAATAATTTAAGAATTTGCTGCGCAAATGTCAAATATAGGCCTTCTTTACAATTTATTAACTATTAATGCAAGTTCATATACTCTGCTTAGCTTCTTTACAATTTATTAACTAGTAATGCAAGTTCATATACTCTGCTTAACTTCTTTACAATTTATTAACTAGTCATGCCAAGAAGACAAGGTGATTAAGTCACAATAGTCTACTTCAATTATGGTTAAGTTAGTTAATTGGAAAATACAGTGTTTGAAATAGAAATATACTTTCACAAATGTTCTCAAAGAAAATCAAAAAGTTCCAAACAGTATTTAATGGCTGCCATATCATCTTTGTCCATTTTAAGCCAAAATTCATGTCTTTCACAAGACTCCCTTAATTAATTGATTACTGATGTTGACACAGGGTGGTGCCTATGTTACTTTTACTCTACATAACCCTAGAAATTCAATGATATTGTACAGAGGGGCAACATAATTAATATTGTCCAACCTGAGCCCCAAGACCCAGGATGCAGAGCTGATCAACGCTCTAGATCATGCGCTATAGACTCTCAAACGTAAAAGTGCTCAAATTGGATACTCTTAACATCACAGCATGTGCAGCAAAGATATGTAATAGTATTCTTAAGTTATTTTAAGGTTGAAACGCCTTAAAATTTTCAATTTTGACATTGCCTAAGGATGTAAAAGTCATGCTGTTCAGAGTAACTGAAAGATCCAAACATAAAATCATCTTTTTGTATTTCAGGTAAATAAAGATGGCTTAATCTATGTTGACCTCGAGCTGGATCCCCCTACATTCAAGAATGGCAAGCCAGTCATCCGAGGTATAGAGAACCGTACAGATTATGCAGATATTGCCTATGGCAAGAGGGGAGAGCCTCTACCTGACAGTGATGAGGAAAATGTTGATTGGGTGAAAATAAAGAGAAAATAAATGAGTGATTAAAAGATGTCATTATTCATATCTGGTCATGACATATGAAGATTTTGTTTGATGATGTTTGTGATACCACTAATAATGTTTATAATTGGTAATAATGTTGCAGCATTCCATTTTCTGGTATATTTGGCCATAAATAGTTAAAATCTCTTATCTCTCGTTTCCATTAATTTGTTTATCTGACCCTTTTCAAATAATTCTTGCGTTTTCAAAGATTTAACCAAAAAAATTTATCAACTGTAATGTGCAGTCTTTAATCCAGCTTCATTCTTTGTGTGTAAAAATTGGTCAGTGTCATTTTCATAAATAATGTAAAATTTAGCTAGTAAGTATACTTACTCTTGAAATTAGTGAAGATTGTGTGCATTTCTTATATGTTCTTATTGACAGTGTAGTGTATCATGAAAAAAATCATTTGTAAAGTTCTTTAGTTTATGTTTTGCAACAAGATTTAATAGCATATTATTTAACAGTGGTTAGTTAATAATGAATCAATAAGAAGGAAACTATATGAGAGCACAATAAAGCATGAAATAGTCATTCCAACCACTAAATTATGACCCTCCACTTTCCTGCTCTGTCCGTTTGAAAAATATACAGAAGGTTAGACTGTCCATCTGAAAAAAATATCCTAGTGGAAGGCAAGTTGAAGGAAAAAATTGTACATAATTCCAATTGTTTTCTTTATGTCTATATGTGCAGTTATTTTAGCTACAATAATAATGAAACATCTATATAGATGTATTTACTATTTACACATATTTTCATATTTGTGCATGCAGCTATTATCCACATTTTATGACATTTTGTTTTTGCAATCTATGCCTTATCAAACTGCAATGCAATTTTTCCCCACTTTACAAACCTGTACATAATGACCACTCAGGAGACCTGCAGAAAGTGATCTTTTAACACAGGTTGTTATTGGATGCAGTAAGCATTATGTAGGTGGCTTAAATAAAAGAATACAGGATAGATGTATGGACGAACAGAGGAAAGCAATGATTAGATAGATAGATAGATTAAAGGTGACATTCCTTATTAAAACAAGAAAACACTAAGGCAATATACATGTGTCACCATTGTGCAGGATATCAAGATTCATGATAGAAGAGTTCAGCTTTAATTTGAATCTAAAAAGCATTTCCTGGGTAAAATCCAATCTCGATGACTGAACCCCACAAGTACAACTTAATAGCACTCTATCAACTCCAGGTCAAATTAAATATGTCACAAAGTTTGATACTAGGACCTGTCTTGTTTCTTTCATATATAAATGACCTGCCATGTTGATAGAGACCATTACCAAAATAAAAGACCTCAGGCTCACAGTTGCAGCACTTGTGTAAATTAGTTTTCTGGCCCACTCTTTTTGGCGTGGCACTTTTGTTTTGCACAGTTCTGCCAGTAGTATGTCACAACTAAGCTAAAGCTAGTACAGTCCTGGCACAGTTCTGCACAATACTGGTACAGTTCTGTGACAGTTCTAGCACAATAGTGACATTGTTCGGGCACAATTCTAGTGCTGTTCGAACATAGCCCTGATGCAGTTCTGGTACTCTCCTAGAAATGATTTTATGCAGCATAATGACTAACACCAGTTTGAAGATATAGAAATTAAAAAGTTCCACTCGTAATAAGAGGAAACGAAGTTACAGGAAAGAATATTTATTCTTCTTGTCAGATTAAGATATGTTTTTGTATAGTTTTGCAGGAGTCTTGACTTCAAAAAGGAACATTTTATAAATATTATTCATCATTTTATGCCATTCTGAAAGTCACATTTTGCAAAGATGTACTTTAACTATGTAATTATAACACTGACACATAGGATATGACAAATCTTTTTTAAGCACAAGCACACATTCACATTTGCACTTTGAACTTAATTGATGTAACCTTATATGCATGACAGCAATGCAGTTCAATAAGAAATGCAGCATATCTTATTTATCTTATGAGAAACCCATGCTTGATGATTAGCCCATCCTGACTTAAACAAATTGTCAGCAGACTTTTTTTGAAGTAAGTCATGTATGTCCAAAAAGCAAGCAAACCCCCCATTTTTGGATTCTACGGGTCTTTAAGCTCATGCAGTGGACTGTTGTATGGCATTTTGTGTCTGCCATTAGAACAAGTTTGTTAGTGCTAATCCTCCTAAACTACATAGCATACACAGTTTCATCCATATGTATAACTTGCCTTATATGAAAATGGTACTGCTTAGACAGCCATAATTATGGCCATATTTAGAATTGATACTCCTGAATGGATGGTTGTATTTCATTTCAAACCTTGTATGGCATATAGGTTTAATTTTGACCCACAAAATAGCAGTCAGTTTTCGTAGTCATCTTAAAAGCTTTGTTGTTGCCACTCCTCTTAATGGGATGGTCATAGCGAATTACTAGGTGCACATGAACTGGTGTGTAATTGTATTTGTAAACTGAATCATTTTAGTAATTAAATGTACAGAATTCCAGAATCTGATTTTATAGAGACAGCTTTGAGTCACAAAACATCATGCTCTTCTGAGGGTCTTGCTCACCTTAGAAGATTTTATGATACATTGTGCTCAAGTTTAAACAATGCATTTTAGGGCTAAGCACTTAATTTATTACCTTAAATCTACATGTAAATATTTTGTGTCATATCTTAAAGAACATAAAGTTTTTGTTTTATTTTATTAACATTGTTTATGAGTATGCTTCTGCCTAAAACAGTAAATACACAAAAGGCATTTTAAAGGAGTAGACATAAATGACATGTTTGAGCATGTATGGTGCACTGCATGATTCTACTGTGTACTTTACTATTCCTACTTTTTGTACATGATCACCGAAGATCAGTTTAAATAACTGTAACAGTTTTTTTGATTGTATTCTTAGTTCACCTGGCCACAATGTCGATCAAGCTTATGGGATGGCCCTGCATTCATCTTGCATTGTCAATTAATAATTGTGGGGTTTTTTTTCAATATCTTCTCAAAAGCCACTGGACAAATTTGAACCAAAACTTGGCAAAGAGCATCCTGGCATGAAGACTTTGCAAGTGTTTATATACCCACCATGGGATGGAGGATATATTGTGATGTTTTCCTTCCATCCATTTGTCTGTTGCCGATTTTTTTTTCTGCAATGGTTTGAGTTGTATTCCCTCTATAGTAAAGAACAAAAACAGTTTCCACACAGTAACAGTTACACCATTTGTATATAGCTTGTACTTGAGTTGAAGAAGCATTTGGGTCAAAAAGGTCAAAGGTTAAGGCCACTGTGACTGAAAGGAGGAAATTAAAATGGTTTATGCTCAATAACATTGGTTCAACATCACATACTTGGACCAAACTTTGTGGATGGCTTGTATGTTGGGTAAAGAAAAAGTCTGTCTATTTTGGGGGTAAAAAGGTCAAAGGTCAAGGTCACAGGCTGAAAGAAGAAAATGGTTTTCGGAGAATAACTTTAGTTCTAGACCATGTACATTGAAAAAAACTTTGTGGAGGGTATGTACTTAAAATATGAAAGAGGCCTATTGATTTTGGAGGTGACAAGTCAAGGTCATTTTGGCAATAAAAAATGTAATTTTCAGAATAACTGTTGTTCCATTAAGTTCCTTGATCAAACTTTGTGGATGGATTGCATTTGTGGTAATAAAGAAACCTATAGATTCTAGGCTAAAAAGGTGACAGGTCATGGTCATGGTAAGTCTAAAAAGACAATAATGGTTTCAGCTCATTACAATTAGTGTATTAAGTGCCTACATAAGGGACTGTTAAACACAGGGGGGGGGGGGGGTATTATCTGCCATTTATCATACTCTTGTTATATGTCTTCAGATATTGCCACCATTACTAACAGTATAAAAAAGACCTTTACACAACTTATGGTCATAAACAGCTGAACCAAAATTTGGCCAAAAATTAACAGAAAGCATGAAGGCCTTTCAGGTTCATACAAATGATATTGACATGCCATACAAATTATGGGCACCATTTCTGAAAATAGAACATTCGGTAAGAAACTTCTCAAACACCACTATACATAGTTTCACCAATTTTCATGAAGAACTTTCAAGGTTATAAAAATTATGATAATCCAGTATCAAATATGGCTGTCATCACAAAAATAGAAAAACTAAATGTCTTTTCATAAAATGCTGAACACACTTGCACCAAAGTTTCGGGAAGTGTTCTTGCTTAAAGGCTTTTCAGATTTGTGCTAAGGATGCTCCATCAAGTATGGCATTCATTATGAAAATAAGAGAAATTTGTAACGTGACATTGAACTTTAAAAGAAAGAAAAATGAAACAAGAAATCATAGCATAAACCAAATTGAAAATTCCATCAAAATCTAGTAAGTACTTTATGAGAAATTTAAGTTTAGCATTTTTTAAGGAATGTAAATTATGTCAAACTCGATAACATTCATGAGCTTTGGTCATGTTATAGATGAGATTGACTATTAAAATTATTTAAAATTTGTTTTCCTCATCTATGGCATCAACAGGATCAAGTAATGGTAATATGTTACCTTTTTTGATGAATCTTTAGAATCAAAACTATCAAAATTCACAGATTATGCTCAGATTTTCAGATTTTAACTGTTCTTGTTTAAACAAATATTGATCTTTATATATATATATATATATATATATATATATATATATATATATATATATATATATATAGTTAAAATTGTAATATTTTCCCAAGCAATTATTAGAATAGAACACATGGTGATTGAAGCGACATTCCTGAACAGAACTATAACCATAACTATATATATGTATATATGTTTTTGAATGTATAAATTACACCCATATGGCAGATTGTTTCCTCTTCAGCATTCAGTTTTTTGCAAAATAATAACTATTTTGTAGTCATACAGACATGTGATTCATATGCTTGAAAATCAGTGACCTATTTATAGTTGATAAGCTTGAACTTGGTCTCAAAAATATTTATTTTTATCACATGAATATATTTCATAGACAAAGTGAGTTTATGGGATGAGCTGTTGTTTGTCGTCTATTGTCCATCAGTCTGTTAGAAGAAATTTTTTAACGCTATTTCTCCTAGAGGATTACTTTAAAACTTTACACACACATTCATCCGAAGATCTAATTGGTCCTAAATTGAAATGGTGCAGCTTGGAAATCCTGAACATTTTGTTATCATTACTCAGCTTGAATGGATGGTCATATTAACAGTGGGGTTTTCATTAAAAGACTTCTGATGATACCTAGTTGGTCCTAAATGAAAATGGTGCTGATCTGACATCCAATATGGCCACCATGACCGCTACCTTGAAAATCTTGTTATCACTACTCCTCCTGACCATATTAACAGGGGATTTTTTCTGAAAGACTTCTTATGATGTCTAGTTGGTCCTCAGTGAAAATGTTGCCTCTTGAACATCCAATATTCCCACTACAGTAGCCATCTTGAAAGTCTTGTTATCGTTATTTCTCCTTAACGGATAGTCATATTAACATGGGGTTTAATAAAATACTTCATATGATGTTAAGCTAATTCCAAACGAAAAATGTGCTAGACTTACATCCAATATGGCCACCATGGCTGCCATCTTGAAAATCTTGTTATTGCTACTCCTCCTGAACAGAAAGTCACTTTGGCGTGGGACTTTCACCAGAAGACTTCTTATGATGTTTGGCTGGTCCTAAATGAAAATAAATGCTGCTGCCTTTACATCCAATATGGGCACCAAAGTCGGTAAATTGGAAATCTTGTTATCTCTACTCCTCCTAAATGAATGGTCATATCAACATGGGATTTCACTGAAAGACTTCTTATAATGCCTGGTTGCTCCAGAATGAAAATGGTGCCAATCTAACATCCAGTATGGCCACCATGGCAGCATCCTGAAACTCGTGTTATTGTTTAACTGCCAGAACTAATGGTCATATCAACGTAGGGTTTTCACCTTCAGACTTCTACTTGATCCTAATCAATGGTGCCAAGCAGACATCTAGTAAGGCTGCCAGAATGAACATATTGGAAATCTAGTTGTCACTAATTCTCTTGAATGGATGGTTATATTGCTATGAGGTTTTCACCAAAGTCTTCTAATGGTATCTAGTTTGTCCTAAATGAAAATAGTGCTGAGCTTACATCCAATATGCCACCACAATGGCTAATTTTAAAACTCTTATCACTCAAGAGTATCAGATGTGGTTTCAACATTCAGCAGTTAAAAAGAAGAAATATGGTTTAGACATTCAGCAGTTGAAAAGAATTAATGTTCTTATCTTAAATCACAGGAAATTTGTTTTGGTCAGTAGAACATCAGTACCAAATAGGTATTCTTGGAAATATTAAGATTCTTGAAAATAAACTTGTAATCATTATATATATATATATATATATATATATATATATATATATATATATATATATATGTATATTAAAAGCTACTTTGTTCTTGCAATATATATATTTGTTTCTGTTTGAAAATTATGCTCATACAACATTCAAAATGACTTGTGATGGCCACCTAAAAATCTTTACATGGCTACTCCAAGATGGTACCATAGACACCACTCCTCTTGCATGAATTGTGTGACTGACATGGTGTTTTCATTAAAACACTTCTTACAATATTTAATTGGTTCTGAATATAAATGGTGCATATGTCACCAGCAGCATACCACACTTTTGTGAGGGAGTTTTGAAAAACAAGCATAATTGTCTGTTGGTTCAAGCCAAAAGTCATTGCTTGCATTTGTGTAATTTATAGAACTTATGATCACAGTGACTTGTACAAATACAAGTGAATTTTGACTAGACTTTGTATTTAGTTACACTTAATTGAACAAGTTTAGAGTCAGCACTTGGATATTGATTAAAGGTCAGTGGTCTTGACTTACATTTTTAGTTGTACTGGCTTGTAAGCCTGATAACAGAAACAAGTATGAATGGATTTTTATCTTTTGACCCAATTTGTGGATATATCTGAAGAATATCTTGAATGCATCCACTTCAATAACTTTTTCCCCCCAGATATAATACCTATAGATTTGAGCAAATATAGCATGTGATTATATTTTGAAATTATCTGAGACAAGTTCATTGCTCTTCTATCCATGATATCATATTCAAGGTCAAAAGCCATGATATAGAATGTTGTATTACAGTTACAGATATATCGCAAACTTATTTATTCAAACATAAAATGATAGTTTTGTTTTCAAGTTTGGTACATCTTAATAACATCAGAGCTGGTTTCAATATTTGACAGTTAAAAAGAAGGAATGATCTTGTCTGCGACTGCAGGAAATTATTTTTGGTTATTATAGCGTCAGTCCCATTGAGGGAATCTTGCTTTAACATGCTTATACACAAGAATTTATTTTTTTATATTTAAGATGCTTGAAAATAAACTTGTAATCATTGTAGATGTATATGTTTTCTATTTTTGGAAGTAAAGTCTTTTTTATCAAGAATTGTATTGTCTTCATTAGCATGTATAATAAAACATAGGTACGACCGTCTGATTCATGCATGCCACCTGAAGGGCAAACCTCAACCTGAGTGCATACCATCCCAGTGTCTACTGACAGAGAAACACGCTCTTGTTGAGTGTATCGACTCACTCTTGTTGAGTGTCTCGACTTCCACCCTATGAGATATGAGTAGTTGCATGTGAACTCAGTGAAAAAAGTTTATGATGATGTACCACCCTAGAATGTGATTATGTAACACATTTTGAGTACATGTTTTAAGCAAAGTATTACATTTATCTGTTATTTTACATACCGTTTGTAGAAGTTTTAACATTTTTACCTTTTATATTCTATCTTCTTGTACTTCATGTTTACATTTTTAAAAGAGTTTATCTTCCTAAAGTATTTGCGCAGCTCTGCATTTGTATATTTTTCTAACTTGATGTTAAATGATTGATGTTATTATTAACTTGATGGGTTTTTTTTTGCACTATATAACCATTACTGTGCTGATGTGCTGTTAAATGCTACAACATACATATACATATCTTCTTGGTTTTGTGTTGGCATCAGCAGTGTTAAGATTTTCTTTGAAGTTTTTGAGAATAGTAATGCATCGATCATAGTGTTGCTTTCAGGAAAAAAACAAATTCATCTGCAGAACAAATACAATACTGCCCACAGCACCTAGTTTTTGCACATTCATTGGCAGAGTGTATCAGGAGAAGAATGTTGCAGCCAGTAGGAAAAATAGCTGGTCAGTGACATTACAAAAATGATGGAATTTTAATGTTTCTTGGTCTTACTTTCATATGACAATCATATTAAAATATCTGTGCAGAGGTTGTTTAGGTCATCGGTGGGTAAATTTGTTACATGGTGTGTTAGTGACACACAATCATTCAATACAGGCCAAATAGCAAACCAGTTAACTAATAATATATATATATGCATACATATGTGCATGAATGTACCACCCTGTTCAATAAGAGTTGTTACCTCCCTGAGGGATTTACTTTCCTTGGTTTTACCCACAAAGCATTTAATTTCTGGCAAAGTTATTTAATGTATGCATGAAATCACTACCAGATGAATATTAGTATATGGAAACCTCAAAGATGTTAGAATTAACAAGACCGTGTATATGATTAAAACTGCTACAGCATCTGCAACAATTTCAGATTTTCCTATATATATATATCTTTTTTAAAAATTAAATTCTTGGCGAATTTTTAAGTTTATATCTAATAGATAAGTTAACTGAAGAACTATCCAACAAGAATCTATTACCAATGCTTAAAAAGATTTGAGCTTTTTGAAAAGTTTGGATAAATTCACTCATTCATGTATAAAGCATTCACTGAAGTAAAATGATCAATTATTATTTATTTCATTATTTGATTCATGAATTAATTGCATTTCACTTGAATAAAAAATAATTGTTTGAAATAAACATGATTAGAAATAACAATAATAATGAGCATCATCATTAATAGAATATTTATAATGATCCTCAATTATCATTTTCATCATCATCATCATCATAATCATCATCTTATTATTATTTGTATTAATATTATTATAGAAACTATATTATACATAATAACTGATGATTATAACTATATTATTAATAATATCTGCCATCATCTTTGATTATTATTATTAATAGTAGTTTTAATGTTATTACTTGGCCTTAATACATTAACTTATCAATATTATATTTCATTCTTTCTGCTGTTTTATAATTTATTGTTCCATGCTGCAGTGGGAGAAATCTCCATGGTGTCATACAATGTCAGTCGGCATGAAATTACAAGCATTCAACTGCAGTTGCTATTGTGATTCACCTATTTTATAGTAATGAAATGTGTTGTGAAATTTTTTTGTCAAGGGGAAGGTAATCTAGAAATTGAAACTGATTTGACCATTGGAGAAAAGCTCCTGATCTCCACTTAACGAGACTGATTTCAATTTCTACTCACTCACCAAGAAATATTGTGTAGCTCATAACAAAGTAATCAAATGTTTTGGGATAAACAAAAGATTTGTTTTAAACTACAAAATATACACCAATTGAAACAAAATCAAGATATATACCATGAAATGTAGTATAATCTCCTCTGTCAAGGCTACAAATGCTCACATGGTGCATTACAACACATCTCCATTGTGTCATACACATTGTCAGTGATGTCACGAGATGTCAGATAGCTGCACTTGGTTTAGCATTGCCCATTTGCTAATAAGAATAACAATAATAACATATGATTATTATAATCATACTATTTATATTTTGTTATCATTATAATGATATTATTGTTATAAGAAGTTAGACGATGATGAAAATATAATTATTGATGCAGATATTAGTAGTAGTAGTAGTAGTGATGTTATTATTATTATTATTATTATTATTATTATTATTATTATTATTATTCACTTTGTAATGATATAGTAATTAATTATCAGTTCCTTACATCTCGTACCTTCGTTATCCAGAATTGGGCTGTTCATAACTTATCTAATATTTTTGCATGGAAGAGTTTGAGAAGGGAAATCATTTTCAAGAGAGGTGACAACAGTTATTGAACTGCTCTTTTATGTAGTGCAAATCCATGAAAGTTGAACTTTAATTCTTAAATATGTATGTATTATTAAGAAAGATAATAAATAATTCAGTTTTAGCTGCTGACCCATTAACCTGCCAAGAAGAGTGTCAGAGACAGGAACTGGCATGTTGTGACATACTTTAAAGATTTATAAAAATGCCACAGAAAAGTAGGTATCTTGGGAGGCCCTGGGTAAAAAAAAAATGAGACTTAGTTGCTGACATCATAGTTGCAGGAATAAGGGAAATTGATTGTACTATCCCACGATTGGCATTGGTGCACATTAAAGTATATACATATGTACTTGAAGTAGGTTTGTACATCTACATGAGTGGGTAAGTTTTTGCATTTAGCTCAGATTTTTGGTACACTGTACATACTATGTTACCGGGTTCTATCGGTGTGAGCTGTAGGGAAAAGGGAAAAGTCAGAAATGCTAACTCATGTAGCTTTTACCTTGAATATTTATTGTCAGAAGCACTAGTCTAATGAGCGCTTTCTGGGACCTTGACTTGAGTTCATCGCTGTGATGTGGATTTGGTCGCTACTAAATATAAATGAGGTGTATAATGGATAGAAAGAAAACAAAATGAGGGGTTCCTCGAAACAATAACTATTCACACTCTCTCTGCCAAAATTAATGTCGTCTTGACATTTCAAAATATAGTGATCTCAATGGATTACAATAATGTTTAAATAAAGGATCTGCATTTAAATACATGTAGATGCTAGAGACTTACAGTGGTTAAAAGTTTACAACTAATAGGCAAGAATTAAACATTCATGGTTTTATGTCAAAAGTAACTAGTTTCCCACCCCAGTCACAATTGCTACATTGATACTATGATCATTCTACACTTAGAACCCACTGTAATCGGCTACCAATTATTATAACACCTGACAAGACCCCCTTTTGTTACTGCTACTTTCACACTCCAGGAATCTTATCCTTAATCATCATTAAAACAAGTACATGTATATCTAAGTGACTTCTGTCAACAAAAAATGCATAAACTTCAATACAAGGGAAAACTTGTCTCATGAAAAGAAGCAAAATGTACATGTTTACAATAAAATCATATGGATCTACATCATAATGGTTATATGTACAGATATTCAATGAATTTAATGACTTCTAGATATCTGTTTAATTTCCCAGAGAAAAAATTAGACAAACACAGGTTGCCCAACCCAGTTAAAAGGTATCCCTGTTAAGATCCTATTTTCCTGTACATAACTGGGTTTTCCTGGAGTATAGTTAGTAAATGCTTTGGAGGATGACACAACCTCCTTTTGTCTAGTCTGCCACCTCCAGTTTCTATGGATGTTGCCTCCGGGTCATCTCCAGACATATCCGTCTCACTCCTTTCACTAGTCTGACTGACATCACTTGAACTCACTGGGATCTCACTCTGGCTATCAGAAACTGTAATACAGCTTTCTTCACATTAGAGTTCCCAGATTCAACACTGCCGTGGTCTTCAGACTTCTCGTTGCTTTTATGTTCTGTAGGGCGACTCATGAGCGGAACTTTCCACTTCCTGAGGCTCACTTTCAGAAGCATTGGACAGTTCACTACCTTCAATGAACTGTGATTGATGCTCCAAAGAAGAAAATCCTTATAATTTCCATGTTGCTCCCTGCGGAATGAAGGGTTCTGCCTTTGGATTTAACTCTGTTAAGATAACTGGCACAAAATCAAAATCTGAATTTCTGGTAGAACCTCCAGATCCCAATCAAGTGGGCTTCTTTGAAGATAGGATACGTTGCTCATACTTGACGTTCCATTCGGGACAAGATCTGTTTTCTCCACAATAGTAAGCTGTTGCACTGTAACATAAGATTACAATGTAATTGACGAATGCCACCTCGACCATCTTCCCTGTTCACTTCATACACTGGGGAATCCTCATTCATCCTGCGTATGACCACATATTCATGTTCCTCCCAGAATGATCTCAATTTACCAGGACCACACATTTCCAGGACATTCTTGACAAAAACCCAGTCCCCGAGCAGTAAAACAGCACTCGTATACCTTGCGTCATGACATTTGTTTCCTTTCTCTGCTGAACATCTGGCATTCCTGGATGCTATCTGGTAAGCATCTTGCATGCGACATGACCAGTCCTATATATAGTCTTGGTGAGAATCTGTCTCTGCTTTCCTGTTGATCTCCAAAAATCAAGTCAACTGGTAAATGACGGCGCCTTCCAAAGAGAAGGTAAAAGGGAGAATATCCGTAGCATCATTTTTAGTACAGTTGTAGACATGGACTACTTTGCCTAAGTGATTCTACCAGTCCTGTGTACACTCTGGGGGTAGTTTTCAAAGCATAACCAGCAGACCATTGCCTTCTGGATGGTATGGGATAGTTCTTGACCGGGCAATTCCACAATATTTTTGAAGCTGATGAAACAAACGGTTTTCAAACTCAACCCTGATCACGGTGAAGCCTGTGGGGAAAACTGAATCGGAGAACAAAATCATTGAATATCTTTTCAGTAGCAGTTTTGGCAGACTTGTTCTTTGTTGTATAAGCTTGAGCATAACGTGTGTAGTGATCCATGATAAGAATATATTCATATACTCCTTTTGATTGTTCGAGGTTTAAGATGTCGATCGACATCAATTCAAACGGACAGGATGAAGTAATGGATTGAAGAGGGGCTTTAAAATGGTGTAATGGTCGCTTGGACTTGATGCACTCACACTGCTATGTCACATACTACTCAATGTCTGTTGCCATCATTGGCCAATAGAATCAATCCCTGGCCAAACTGATAACCCTCTCCACTCCAAAATGACCCATTCCATTATGGAGATGACGAAGAACCATTTGATTGTATTTCTTTGGCAGGATCAATTGTTGGCAGCTGCCCTCTCTTGGCAATGTCCAAACCCTTCTCAGGAGTCCATCTGACCCAATCTGCAGCTTTGACCACTCTTTCAGCAACAACTAAGATTTTGCCTTTCATCAATCGATTGAGCATTCTTTCTCTCGACAAGGGTTCTAACTTGAGAAATAGCTATAACATCTCTCTTTGCTTGCAATATGATTTGTGAGTGGATCGGTTCTATGGCACATAACCATGTTTGCTCTCTCCCCATTTCTGAGAGGAGACAGTACACACTGACCTTTTTTGTGTTGTAACTGCTTTTACTGCAGTATATATCATGTCAGGTGAAACTATCTCTGTGCAGTTCTTCATAACCACTTCTATCTGAAGTGGCATTCTGCTTTACCTATCTGCATCCCGATTAGTACACCCAGGTTTGTAGCAAACCTTGAACCTGAAGTCAGCCAACTCTGCAACCCAGCTCAGCCTGGTTGCATCAAGCTTTGGAGAAGAGAAGATATACTCCAAATGGTTGTTGTCAATGTAGACAGTAAAGCTAGGAGCATAATACAGATGATCTCAGAACCTTTCAGTAACAGCCCACTTCAATGCCAAAAACTCCAACTTCCCAGAATGGATGTGGTAATTATTCTCAGCAGGAGTCAAAGTTATAGATGCATAAGCGACTACAGCTAACTTTCCATTGTCCTGAGCTTGATATAGTATTGCACCAAGTCCCTCTTAGGATGCATCCACGTGCAACAAAAAGGGTTTTTGAAAGTCCGGGTGTACCATTACTGGAGGAGTAAGCAAACAGTCAATCAGCTCCCCTGAAGTAGTTTGGTGTTCGGCCGTCCACGTTATTCTTTGACTCGACGAGGCCAGTCCGCCTCTTCTAGCTCTGGCCTTCTTCCCAGTAGGCCTGCCTCGACCCTCCTAGCTTTGAACCATGTCGTAAAGAGACTTAGCCCTTCTAGAAAAATCTGGAATATAGCGACAGTAGGATCCGAGGAAACCCATCAATCTCTGCATATCGCCAAATGTAGGGGAGTGTCTTCGTTTTCAGCACAGCCACAGCTTCCTGATCCTTAGGATCCATCGTGTAACCATCTGCAGTGATTAGATGTCCAAGATAACGCACCTGTTGTTGGGGCAGATTACACTTCGCTGGCTTGAGCTTGATCCCCTTTTCTTGCAGGCGTCTCAAAACTAACCTCACATGTGTCAGGTGTTCTTCAAATGTATAACTGTACACAAGTACATCATCAAGTAAGGTAAACATATTTCATCACGCAGTCCTTCCAAACACTCATTTATAAATTGCTGAAAAGTTCCTGGGGCTCCAGTTAACCCAAACGAAATTCTGTTCCACTCGTACAAACTCCAAGGCGTCACAAAAGCAATAGAACCTTGGTGGTATGCTTTACCCTGATCCATCAGTGAGAATCACTTACCGCCTGCCAGTCCATCTAATGCACCATTGATCCTCGGAATGGGATGTTGATTTTGCACTTTCTTCGAATTCAGCAAGTCGCAGGCTTCCGTCTTTTTCCCGCACACAGACTACAGGACTAGCGAATCCACTCCTTGCTAATTAGGTCTTGAATGTAATCTTTGACTTCTTGATACAGGAGTTTGGGAATAGACACATAGGAAGTCTGGACAGGTGTGTTGTCAGTGATGTGGGTATACATTTGTAAACCAGCAGTACAACTAATGTCATCCTCATTTCGAGAGAATGCTCTACACTCTTCTGTCAACATCCCTCGTACTGCATTTTCTTGTGTAGGATCTGATCTGCTTTGTGAAAGATCAACTGAGGGATCCCATTCTTCTACGGTATATACTGTCTAATCCTTGTTTGTGCATATACTGTTATATCCAGGAACTAACACTTCGGGTTTTCCGTCTAAGTCTGGCTTTAATATCTTGGCTAACTTTTCCTCCTGTACCCTTATGCGCACAACTGCACTAAACGTCTCAAAAACACATAACTTGAAACAATTAGACAGACTTATATCTCGGCCAGTATGATTTGTTACTACAATCTTCACTGAAGAGATTCTGCCTGGTTTCAATTTAACAAGGGTTTCCTGGACCTGAAGTTCTGAAATATCTCCGTCTATTGTGGAAATAAACGAAGCCTGATTGTCAATGGCCCTTACCTGACCATGTGTGGTTGCTTTAATGACCTCTGACGAGTGCTTAGGAATTTTAACATTACGACGGCTTATTTCAGCAATACCGATGTGATCACTTGAAGTGCGCTTTACCAATCTGGCCACTGAATAAGCTTCCTTCTTGCCTAGAATAGGTATTGCTGTGCATAGAACCGTGGCCCGGCTTCTGCGTTAAGATCTTGCATGATATATTTGATCATGTTGTACCCAATGATAGGACGGTCTATTCCAGGAACAGCTGTGACAAGAAAAGGCACAGTAAAGGTCGAGTCGTCCTTACCGATGGATTCTTCCCATCTCCCAATTGAACATATAGTTCCACCCACCCATCGAATGGTATGGCTGACCCATTTGCAGAAAGAAAGAAAAAACACATTGAGGCCCCTTTCTGCCAATTCCTCGATAGACTTTAATTGGGTGTCAGGAAAATGTGCAAACAGTCAGTCCCTTTGAATTAAAGAAACCTGTGCCCCATTATCCTAAAGAACCTTTGAAGCCACCCCACCCAATTTACAAAGGACGACACAAGGGTCCCCAGCAACTCTAATTATTTGATTTCGTTTGGCATGTGATATTTCATAAACATTAACTTGAGTTCACTGACACTCTGCTTTATGGTCCTTTCCCCTGTCTCAACATATTGTATGGCTTTACACACATTTCTATGCAACAACCAATGACTCTTTTGACACAACTGGGAGCAATATAAAGTTATATGACAACCTTTACACATAAAGAGTTTATCAATCTGTTAGTCACAGTGTGTAGACATCTGGGGACTATGGTTGTCCGTGGTCGCTGCAAGTCCACTCAGCACGACCCTTTCTCGCTTCCCTGTTGTTGTAGAGTCATTCTGCAGCCACTCAAAGAGTTCTGAGCTACCTCATCTCCAACACTGTTTGCAGGATGAATCTATGCCTGCATTATGTCAGTTCTGGCATCCCAAAGTTTTTTTTTGTTATGTGTCTACGAGTTCTGCAGTCGCTATTTTTTCACCTTTGGAAAGAATGTCCTTCAGCTCAGCTACTTGGGCCTTCAACTCCTTTACATCAGCCAACAAACAACCATCCTGTTGTTTCTGTTCATGCTTTTTGACTACTGTGCTTAGGTTGCTGCTTATACCATTCACATTTGTATGTTTTCCTAACTTAGCTTGGCATTCAGTCTCCTTCGACAAAATGCTTTTTAAAACCTGTACAAGCTCTTCATCGTCAACTCGATCTTTCTTTAGGAAGGGTTGCAACTCGTGGCGGATCACATCACTTGGAAGGCCTGTATATATCGCATGCAGAAACATACTTTGCACTAATTTTGGGCCATAAGGTATACTGTTCTTGGCAGCAAATAAGACTTTCTGGCGCAGGTCAAGAGCTCTCATCAAAAACTCCATTGCCTCTTCTTTCGGACTCTGAATGGCACTCACAACTGTTAGTATAACTCTGTTGCTGACTTCTCCTGATAATGTAACCGAATAATACTCCTCATGGTGTTTAAGTTCACAGAATCTCTTCCTTCAAAATAACTTCTCAATTTTCGTAATTGCTGGATGTCTCTTATGACACCATCCACCACTTCTGACTCTAAAAACCCTTCTTGAGCCCAATTTATATCTGCCGAATAAGGCTCACAGAACTGAGACTATTTTAGGGTCACCTATCTGACCAGAAATCGTTAAGTCCTTTCACCACAAGTTGGGGAGATTTTTCTTTCCACGGTTACAGTTTATGTTCTTAATGGGGACAGTTTACTGGCTTGACCTGGCTCTGATTTCACACTCACGAGTTCAGTTTTCAATGGCCTAGACTTTTCCTCTGTCGCTGGAAACCCTTCCAGTTTCCTCTTTAGGTCCCAAAGGATGTTATCTCTATCTTCTTCTTCGTCCAAGTGTCGCAGATACTCCTCCACAAATCCGAGCAGCTTGGATCTATTAAGTTCCTCTGGCTGAGCTGGTGGTACAAATTCTTTTAGTATTTCCCTCGGGTGATCTGCTGTGTCTAAGTACAACCTTGCTTTTACCGCCACCACACAATCAAGATAGGTATCGTCGTCCATCTTAAGCCAGTTGAGATCCCGGACGAGTCCCCAAAATTTTACCGGGTTCTAACGGTGTGACCTGTAACGAAAAGGAAAAAGTTCGAAACGCTAACTTGTGTAGAGGTCACCTTGAATATTTATTTTCAGAAGCACTAATCTAATGAGCGCTTTGCAGGACCTTGAATTGAGTGCATCTCTGTGACATCGATTTGGCCTCTACTAAATATAAAGTGGGTGCATGATGGATAAAAGAAAAAGAAAAAAATGAGGGGTGCCTCGAAACAATAAAAACTCACACTATTATACCCAGAATCCTGAAACTTGGTGAGGAGATGCATCTTTATGAGTACTACAACCTCGTCACAAAGGTATGTTATACTGACCCATATTTCACACTTCACGGATATTGGTTAAATTTTGTAATTTAAATTTATTTCACAAGCTCTGGTTATGCTAGAATCATGAATCTAAATGACAGTGTGCATCTGTGAGTAAATATCTTTACAATAAAAGAAGGGCACTGTCCTACATTTCACATTTTACTGGCCTGTGAATATTTTTCTTTTAGATCATGGCCATGTAGTTTTTCTGTACATCCTCAGCACAAAAATAGGTGACTGTGATCCATATTTTATGCTTCACTCTCTTTGGTTAACTTTGGTGTTTTAAGTTTATTTCTCATCCTTTGTTCGTGCTAAAATCATCAAACTAGATGATTGTATGCATCTCTTTAGCACCACCCACTTAAAAGCTGAACACTGTGACCTACATTTCATTTTTTAATGGCTTGGGATTAAGTTTGTGCATTTAGCTCATAATCAAGTAGTTATTTCACAACCTGTATGCATATTGTTATACATGGAATCAAAAATTTCTGAGGAGATGCATCTTATATAATAATAACATCCTTTATTTAGAGTAACATAATATTTAACCAACACCATCATGACAAACCAATCTATATAAATGTGCAAGTCAAAGAACGAACGGACAGAACAAATAGAAGACAAAATTAAACAATAATTATTATCCATTTATGATAAGTCTGTATTTAGATTTAATTTCCTGCTAACTGTGTGCAGCCTTAACAGATAATGGTAAAGAGGTCTAAGTCATGGCATCAGATTACCGAAAACTTTTTTTATTACTTTTAGAATTAGAATGTTCTATTGAGCCTCAGATTCTTAGTGATATTGTTTGTTTTTACATGCTTTGAAAAGATGCTGGAGAAAATCGGGTTCCATGAACACATTTACAAAGAAGAACTACTCTTAAATAGTTTATTCTATCATGAATTGTCATCCAATGTAACAGTAAAAATAAATATTCAGAGGAAAAAGCCCATTGTACAGCTAGAATGACACGTGCTGCCCATTTATGTAAGTGTAACTGCTAACATGAGTGAGGGTACTTTAGGATGCTGCTACTTTGGCTAACATGACTGTAGGTTGATGTTTCTGTTGGTACACGCACATTCATGCAACAGTGCCTCCCATTTCTTTAAGTGGCGATCGTGGTCTTTGTTTTCCTTGTTTCTTCTTCTTTGTCTTTGTTTTTATTGCATCCTATAAAATAATCCTAAATTCTACCAAACCATTGGTTGCATTCAGTAACTATCATATTAAATTCATTGCAACATATTTCGTTATTGTTTATGGCTTTACTCAACATTTCGTCAGTAGTTTGCAAGTTACTTATAACAGTGATTACAATCTTATAATATTTTAAAACTTGATTGTATACAAGCAGGTCTTTTAAAGCAACATAAAACAAAACCTAACAAAGTTGCTAAGACCTGTAAAAGCTTGAAGAATAAGAAGTCCTGTAATGCCCACCACTCACAAACTAGCAACCGCAACACCCATTCCATCGGAAACACTTGCCACACCAACCTGTAAAAATAATTTTAAAAAAATTAAGAAAAAACGTATGCATTTTTTTAAAAAATTTCTAACACCTAAATAATGTTCTATCTCTTCAACTAAGTCATTCTTAAAAATTCATCAATTTTCATCAGCCTAAAATGAAGCCCACGGCCATTAGGTAATTTTTCTGTATCATTTAAAAGTATTAACTAGCCAGTAATACATTTACCTAATTATTTTGCCTAGTAGTATCCCTTATGCTATTAGCTAGTTAATGATAAAATGACTCAAAGAAATGAAATAACCAATTTTATTACTTCTTCTATACCCATGTAAGTTGGGAAATCTTGTTTTAAAATTAAACATTTTCTTCAAAAGCTTACTGTAACAATGTAAATGTTGAGTTTAATGCTTCATGGTAAATAATGTGAATTGTGTTGTACGTTGAACTTACCATTTATTAATACAAATGTTAAAATTTAGTCATGCTTCCATGCTTCCGCTACAACACATCTGAAAATGGACTTACTTTATTTGATCCTTTCAAGCATATGTTTTTTAGAAATAATTAAACCAGTTTTTTTTTTTTTTTTCGCAAACATTTTTGAGGTTAATATCCAAGTTAAATTCTAAGTGGATCTTTTACATTTTGTGAAGTTACCTTCTCAGTTTTACTTTCACCACTTCCATTTAGTTTGCAATGAAATTAAAGTTTCCCTACACAGTTATTAAAGTCACCTTCAAATTATTTTCAAATATATTCAAGTTCCCTTCTCTGTTGGTTTAGGAACTTTTGAATTTTCTGGAGTCTAGCTTTACAAGAAGTCTTTCGCCACCTTCAGTATTTTTCCAATGAAAGAATAGTTTTCCTAAATATTTATTTAAGTCCTGTTTTAACCTTTCTTTAGTAACTTTTTTTATTGCAAAATCTTTAATTATTACTAATGCAATTACTTCCCGGTTTTCTAAACCTTGCTCGCTTGGCTCACATGTTTGCTTTTTAAAATTAATGTGCGTAAAAGTTATCAAGCAAGCACGTAATGCTGGAATTGGTAATCCAGACCTAAAAGATAATAACCTAGAAATATATCCCATTCGATTTGTTGTTAAGTAATCTTCTTCTAACTTGTTTTTTTTTTGTTTTTTTTTTTTTGTTTTTTTTTGTAATTCGTTTAAGTTATCAATTGGAAGAAATTCGCTCATAGAAGAAGTTCTTTCTAGCATCTTTACATCTGACAATGATTTCAATATATTTGCTGATCTAGGATTTGCAAAAAGTTCATGTTTTCTTCATTTGTTTCGAATTAATTGTATCCAACAGATTTGAAACCCATCAACAAACAGCTCAACGATTAAATATACAAGTAGCTGAGTTAAAATAATGAAACACAACATGACTTATTTAAAAATGATTTAAAGAATAAGGAAGCAATATTGTATTACCAGAAAATAGATGAACAAATTCGTATAAGAGTAACCCCCAAAACTCTAATCACTAAACTAAACTCTAATCACTAAACTATATATATATATAACTATAACTATATATATATAACTATAACTATATATATATATATTATTACGACTAGGGGTAATGAAACAAAAGAAAAGACTCAAACAAGCTTTCAAGATTTAAAATACAAGTATTTAATTTCATAAAATATTAAAATATTTCAACAAACAATCAAAGTGAAAGAATTAAAAATAACTTATAGCATAGAATATCCTTAAAGGTCCTAAATTGTTCTAAAGTTCACTGATCCGGAAGTTAATCCAAATATTCCGAATGAAGTAGGTTCCGAATGAAACCACTAAAGTGTTGATGTGTCTACAGGAATCAGTTATATCCAAATATTATTAATTCCAAGTAATCTGTGTGAATATGGAATATCACACAAGTTCTAGAAATGTTTCTGATAATTCCAAAGGAGCTGAATAATTCTTAAAGTTGAAAGCAGAACTAAATCCAGAATGTACTGTATAATAATCTCTGAAGCAGAATACCACACAAAATGAACCAATCTCGATTATGACCTCTCAGGCTGACAAACTATGCTAGAATGCCAAACACAGCAATTTAATTTAATTTTATAGATTATGAGCTGCGTAAAACAGAATAAGGAAACACAGTTTAAACTGTATTGCGACTTAAAAACAATTTAATCCTACTAGAAAACAACCTTCTCCGAACCAATCAGAAACTAGATTATACGTGACACCGCTAAAGTAACTATGCGCTGATGTTATTATCAGTCAACAAAGTATTGACTTCTTATTGAAAATAGAATCCAGTTCAAAACATTGAATGTAGGTCAAAATGATAATACATTTTAGCACTCTCTATTCACGTGATATGACTCAAGCTACAACCAACAATATTTCCCAAGACCAATGTACGGAGTCACATTGAAATACCGTATATGTACTTTCTGCAAGACGACAGCTGTTAGACTATTATGAAGAGATCATGAAACTATACCATTATTTAAGACAAAATGATACATAATTCCGTAACAATTTATATATATATATATATATATATATATATATATATATATATATATATATATATATATATATAGTCAAACAGGTGGGAGTAAATTTTTAGATGGAATATGTAGGGTGAAAGAAGGATGTCGCATACAACGCGCTAAATTTAAGGAGACTACGAACACTACTGAATTCTTATTATCTTCTGTTGTGTTTTGCTTTTTGCTTCTGGACAAATTAGAAATAGCTAAATAATTACAAAATAAAGAGTGGATTAAAGTTTTATATGACCAAAATGACTATGGATGGGCTAGATATACAATATATTGTTGTTGTATTTGCTTTTTCGTTTATTTTATTTTTATTTTTATTTTTCTCCTAAATCGTATGCAGTATTGCCATTTTCTGGTATATGTGTCTTCTCCGAGGAACTTTTAATGAAATAATAGATAATAGAAGAACCTCTGTTATTAAGGATTATGTTTTCTGACCTGTATTTTGCTAAGGTGTAGTTAATATCTTACTAAGAAATACACTGGGAATTGTTATCTATAAATTGTAGATACAACCAAAAGAAGGCACTCTCATTCCTATAAATATATTATTGTGCAGTTTTAACTCATACCAGATTATATTTGTATATATATATATATATTTGTGTGTGTGTGCAAAGAAATTATGTCATATCAGTGATGTATGAGCAAAATAAGAACAGTCATACATCAGCTACATATTTAAGAACAATAAATCAGAAAAAGATCTCAGAGCTCAATTGTAATCGAAAATGTTGTTTCTTTTGTTTCAGGATCATTTCAAAAATATTAATGCAAGGAATAATACTGGAATATTTACACCTATACATATTATTTAGTTATATATATATATATATATATATATATATATAGAGAGAGAGAGAGAGAGAGAGAGAGAGAGAGAGAGAGAGAGAGAGAGAGAATATTTGCTTGAAACGAGTGAATAACGGATATATTTCATCGAGTGGGTGAAAATACTTAAGTTTTTCACCCACTAGATGAAATATATCCGTTATTCACTCGGAGAAAGCAAATATTCTTTTTATTTTATGCTCAAGCGTATTGTCTAGCAATTTGTATAACACACTGAAGTAGCTGATTTCTTGCTGCATCCCGCGCGATAATGTCAGCGGTTTACCGTTTATGATTTGCTCTGTTTTGTGTATATTTGCACATAAAATATCAGTAGTTACATAATGCCTCTTCCCAATTCAAGGTAAAATATCAGATAAAAAGAAAATGAAACAAATTTTTTTTTATGTCTGTTGCTGGATTTGAACCCGGTTCGCCGGGCCATCTTTACCACTACACCACGCGAGCTATTGACTGCCAGTGAAAAAATATCATGATATTTTTTCACTGCAGTGAAATATCACAATTATATCTCTCGGAAAATCCAGTATTTCACTGCCTAGCATAAAATAAATATACATTCTCCCACACTGATGCATTGAAGTCTTTCGTTCATCTTACAAAATTCGCACAATGCAGAAGTTGCTATTTAAAGAAGATAGTTATTACTTTTTGTGTTATCCATCTGAACTGAAATTCTCTAGGTTTAGTAATAAGGTGTATATTTTTTCTAATCTCGTTCTTCATTCTAAAAAAGAGACTCCTTTTTGTGGAACCTTTAGTCTACATATTTTTCATACATTATTCTCTTATAAAAGAAACTGCTTTTAAATGTACTTTTTTAATAAAAATTGTCTCATATATTCAGCTTCATTTAATTCATAATGTTCTTTTTATCAGTATATTGGAACTGAAGATACAAGCACATGGTGTTTCATTAAGTCTCCACATCCGAAGGATGTAGACCATGGCACTTAAAGTATTCAAAATGTTAAACAAGAAATGTCCACATACTTAAATGATCTGGTAGTTTTCAAAAATCTTCTTACTCTTTAGTTAGGTATGTAAACTCTGTGGAGATCTCAAACCTAAGGACATCCAGGTATGGGCTACAATCCTTTTAGTATGCAGCAGCTATACTATGGAATTCTCTCCCCAATAATTTTCCAACACACTCAGACTTTAACAATTTGTAATCCCTCTTAAAGACCTGGTCTGTATGATTATTGTGTAAATACTCCATATGTAAACACAAGTAAATAAGATGATCCTGCTTCATGTACCTTAATCAATTGCATGTTAGTGTGTTAGTTTCTAGTCTTGTTTATATACTTGTAGCTTTGGTTGCCCTATATTTTGGCTTGTGCTGCTTATACGTTTTTGGATGGATTTTTCTTCCTTTTAGATAATACATTTATTAGTTATATGCTTCTGATGCATTAGCACTTACCGTATATGTATGCTTTTGTAAGTTTTGCATAGCTGTGTCCTTGTATACTTCAAATCAGTATGCATGTAAAATAGTACCTTGAGGATGTATTGACCACCCATTATTTTAACAAGCATCTTTTAACACTGTATGTAAGTTTAGATTAGATACTATTCATGTAAATTGCTTTCACTACATTGAGTCAGCGGCTAAAGTCTTCAGTGTCCTTTTGCAGCTTACCTCTATAGTATGTCTTTGGACAGGGGCAGAAATTCAAACATTTCGATAAGAGTTTTATTTCTACCTCTGTAAATTGTACCTTTGAGAGGTTAACCAATGTGTTAGTAACAGCTGAAGGAAGTTTCATTATGGATTGTTTATGTTTCTTCCTTTTACGGCAATTTTGCTTTTTATTTTTATTTTTAGGAGAAGTTTCATCAGTTGAAGGTTCTTCAGGACAGTGATTTGGTTGCAGGTTGAGACTTTTGAGTTTTCTTTCTCTGATTTTATTTAGCTTTACAGAGAGTCTCTTCTGGTCCTTATTTAATTTAGAGTAAAAGGTCTTTAATTGTTCCTGTAAGGAAACTGACGTTAACTCCCGTTTTAGTTTTTCAATGGTTGCTGATTTGACAACATACTGATGGTTTAAATACTCAGTAAGTATGGCTGTGAGTTTCATAGGTGCATCGTGTTTTATTTTACTTCATCTTTCATTGAATCTGTTGGAGATATTGCCAATAATTTGAGGCTTCACATGAATATCAAGACCTTCAGTGACCGTTTGTTTTTTGGAAATAGTGTAAGAGAGTGTGATGGTGTTTTAGACGAAGTAAGGCGTTGGTTTCGTTACGTAAACTTTTGAGTGTTTTCTCATTTGATTGAGACAATTAGCAATCAGAGGAAGATAACATAAAAGAACTGCTAATGTATACACAAAAGGGACATAAAATACAGGACAGAATGGGTGTTAGATCACACCAAAGGTAGATCAAGCCATACGAGGTTGATAATATAAAGAGTACAAATCATACGGTGAATAACAATCCTTTCTAGTGCACTGCATCCAGCAAGGGATCGCGTGTGTCAGGAATTGGTTAAGATAAACGCAATAAACTGACAACGAACAGTGCAAATCAAGTTTTCAACTAGCTTAAGCGTTTTCGTCTCTCACTGAGTCTTTTTCAAAGGCAAACACAAAACAGAGACAAGACAAACAAACAATAAACACAAAAAGCGTTGAAACTACAAAAGCTTACATAACTATTTCTACGGGAATTACATCTTGAAAATGTCTGATGTGTCATCAAGTTGGCTTCAACTTGACTACTGATGTAAATTGGTGTAACCGCAGATTATGTCCCGGATATTTCATTGTCTCCAGTGTGTGTGTGTGTGTGTGTGTGTGTGTGTGTGTGTGTGTGTGTGTGTGTGTGTGTGTGTGTCAATATATGTGTATGTATGAGCATATGCGTAGAAAGAGACAGATAGTGAGAAAAAAAGACCTAAAATATATTAATATGGTTATATATTGATATAGGCGTAGATGACTCACGAAGCATGTGCATTTGAGTGAGATCGAAAACAACTGTATTTGTATTCATGAATGCCTCTGGGCATCAATAAATATACTACCCATCTATTTCACACTAACTGCAATTGCATGCATTTTTACATTGTGGTTTCATATGTATGAATGAGTGGGGGATATAAAGGAAAGAAAGCGAATATATTGTTGTATATGCATGGTGCTGTGTGTATGTATGCACATGTGTGTATATGTGCGTATATATGTGTGTCTGTTTGTATCAGTTTAATTATAAATTTGTTCCTTTGTATGAGGGCCTCGAGGAAGATTAGTTCTTCAGCTAATTTTGTTACCATCTTTAAATAAAGTCATTATTATTATTATTATTATTATTATTATTATTATTATTATTATTATTATACAGTAACCATTACCCTACTAGCCAATATAATATGCAAAACCAATTGTGATTCGTTTGATAGTTTCATCTTGCCATATTCGTTTAGCTAAATCAGCCACTAGAAGCAACTCTCACATGCTCTGTAGCGAAATGCCCATTTCTTCAACAGACCAATGAGGAAGCGTAATAGATATTCAGTGTGTCATGCCATAGATGAAAAAAGCTGGTACCTGGCTTCTCCATAGGATTTTTAATGTTGCAGTCCAGCTAGGACTCCTTTTTCGGAAAAAAATGCAGACCCAGCCCTAAAACTAGGAGTCGTAATAACGATGTTTTTTTTTTCCACGCAATAATTCAGAACATTATGTATGTATCATGTTGTGTCACCAATATGAGTGACATCAGATTGCTAATGCTCATTCATTGTGAATGATTTAGTATTTTAACAAACAAATTAAAAAATTAAGGCAGTTGATAACAGTGTTAATTGTGATTGTTTGTGATGTTACAACAATAACAATTCTCATTGCCTTTACTTTGTCATTCGTTACTTCCGTAAACATCCAGAAGCAATCAAGGAAGAAATTACACTTTTTCTATATAATTTATTTAATCAGATTAATTCCATTTAAAATCAATAAATTCTCCAATAAACTGGAAGAAGCAAACAATTGACCATATTCCATTCACAATTTTCATTTCATCATTAAGTAACACAGCATACCACTTCACTTTTTTCATAAGAATACTTTAACATATTTCTCCACAACAGGTGTAGGATCAAAATCCTTAAGTTCTGGACCTGGAGTTCCTTGGGCTGTCATTGCATTTTTTCTTCAAGAGTCGTGACACCATATGAATCAAGAGAATAATGTTCCATTGTTTTCTTGTTTTTCGGTCCATGAGAATGTTCTCGGGGAGATTCATTCCACGAATCTCTCAGTCTCTTGTGTGTTCTGTTTTCTTTATCAAACCTAGATGTATCTGTTAATTAGGACATTCTGCAGTAGCTGACCCAGGCTGATTTAATAGTAGGATTCAAAACCACGCCCTTTTTTTTGCTAGTCAGGTATGCTAACCACTGAGCCACTGCGGCTACTTAACAGAAAAAGTAGCACGTGCCACCAACCTATCCATCTGTTCTATGAATCATTCTGCTTACATTTGCCAAACAATATCGGTGAAGAAGCTCTTCAAAATTCTTGGGGTCTATATTTTGCTACAATTGGGTTTTAAAGCAGTGTTAAAATATTGTAGATCAATGAATACATTATTAGTAGAAAGGAAATAATTTCCATGGGCCACATTTCTGATACTGGCAATTAATTTTCTGCATTAAAAATTTCATTATTAATGTGACAAATCTGAGTAGTGATCCTGATTTTGTAAAAATATCACTTTTTTCTCTGTGGATGGATTCATCAAAATGGAGGTACTCAATGTTAATTTTTGTATTAGACTGTATAATCATTGATCTAAACAATAAAGGGTGTGCAGTCAATAAAACAAATTGAAAAACTTAAAACAAATTTTATATTTATCAAGTCAAATACACCCTTGCTGACAAGAAAATAAATTTAAAAATACAAACTCAACTGATTTTAAATACAGCTTAATAAAGAATCATAAAAAATAAATGCAGATATGGAAACTTAATTGAAATCTTGTATTTCCCTATAAATATTTAGATCTATCATTATACAGTCAGACTAATACAAAAATACTATTGAGTACAATCATCTTGCACACATAATGATTCTGGTCCATTCCAGTTATTACGTCCGTTCCGATGATTATATCCGCCTTTTTTTATACAAAAACATAAAGAACGTTCAAATAAGTAAAATCATTATTATTTCTCAGACACTTGCCAAACAAAGTAGCACAAACAATAGATCTGCCACTTTCCTTTCAAAATCAAGCTTTCAAAACTAATTTTACTTCTTGTTAAAACTTTACAAAAATTATATAGATCTCAAATATTTTGTTGCCATTTAGTCTATGAACAGACGCTTCTCGTTAAGTCTCCCTTGACACTAGACCATGATGTTTTTAGCCACCACAAGTTTAAATTTATCTGTCATTACCGTTTGTTGGTTCAGCTTGTCGCAGGATGTTCTGAGCCGCCCGTATAATCATTTTGATATCTGCTGCCGTTTTCATCCCAATGTTAATTAGTCCCCGTGTTCCCAGGTCTTGAGAACGAGTTTATTCCGATATACCTGTTTATTTTTTAAAAATCTTTTTATGCGTCTGTTTAGCTTTTGGATCACGGCGAGAGAGAGAGAGAGAGAGAGAGAGAGAGAGAGACTTCACCCACTTCTTGATACTCCGTTAAGTAACTCAAATCTCTTGACAATCACTCCAGTAACATTTCAAATATGATGAAAGAAAATATCCCACGCACCCGTGAATCTTTCCTCAGAGTGGAAGGTTTGATCAAGCCTTTATCATTGTCACATAGAAGCACGTGGGGACCGGCAGCACGAAATACCCAAAACTACCCAAAACTAGCCCAAAACTACCATAAAACTATTAAAATATAACCCAAACTACAGTGATATTACCCAAATTTAAAAAAATCCTGCCGTCCTGGACTTTTCGCCCTCTAGATATATTATAGTACCGGTATGTAAAAATGGAAAAGCCCGAGAAAGTTCAAATATTATTTATCTAAACAAAAGATACAAGAAATTTTATTTAACGTCGGTGGTCTGATTAAAATACATATAACACTAGCTCTGTACGAGCTATTTTACCGACATAACAATAGTATTTCATAATTGAACAGACAGGTACACAGATAGTACATTTTTACAGTGTAACGGTACACATATAGACATTACAGTGTCAATGGTAAAAGCAGATTAAAAAACAATGCAACATTAGATAAAAGACAATACAACAGCATATTTGGGTAGTTTGGGGATATTTTTGGGTAGTTTTGGGCTAGTTTGGGGTATTTCGTGCTGCTCGTTCTTAATGATATAAAACGTAGTGTAGACACATTGAAGTCAGAATCTCAGATTACTACGGAGGAGAATAAAACAGTGAAACTTAGAATTACTGATATTGAAGACAGCCTTGAGTCTTGAGAGGGTGACAAAACTGCAGAATGAACGTAAGCAAGATCTACAGACCCTGGATGAGAAGATAAAAGAGTCAGTTAATAATCTTGAGGGAAAAAATCTTCTCGTGGAAAAGCAAGAAAGAAAATACAACCTTCTTTTGTATGAGGTTAGACAGGACGATCCTGGTGAAAACATCTACCTAGTGGTCAAGGAAGTGCTGGAGAAAGATTTGGATACAAATAAGCATTGAGTACAAGACATGTGGTTTGTGAACGCACATAGAACTCCTACTAAAGCTCTTTGTCCAGTTCATTTTAATTGGATTCAGTTGCTGGGTAGAAAGGAAACTGGTGTTGTCTTAAGCTAAAAACTTGCAATGCTTGAAGAAGAGTATTGTGACTGACCTGCAAGTTCTGATGAAAATAGAAAGAGGGATCAGGACTGGCTACAGAAGCATGTCATGAGAAAAAATGAGGACGTTCAAATAAGAATAGAAGGGGGGGTTCTAAATATGTGGTTAAAACAAGGAAGGATGTCAGAGATAGTTTGTCGAAAAGAGGTGTTTAGTATTTTACTAGTAAAACTGGAAGTCACAGTTAGATTTAATAGTATTTGACAGTATGCTATGGCACAAAATTCATAGTTAAACCTTGATCTTTTTTTTCATCAGGATAAAAAAAAACAATTTTAAAAAAAAAAAAAAAAAAAAATTGCTACTTTTAGAATGGAATCTATTTCTTGTTTTATCTTGATTTTGTGGCTGGTATATCCATTCATGAAAATATAAGAGCAGTATACGATATAATGTTTTACACGGAATAACATTACATACAAGGTATGCTACTGCAGATTAACTTTGAAAAAGCTTTGATTCTGTGGAATGGAAGTTTTTATTTAAAGTAGTACATTTTTTCAACACCAGTAATTCAATAATAAAATATTATTATTTTAATAATAAATAAATAAAAAATAATTTAATAATAATTTTATTATTATTAGTAGTTTTATTATATGTATTTCAACTCTATATGTCTGAGAGAGAGATAGAGAGAAGAGGAGGAGGTGGAGATTATAATCGTATGATATTAACATTTTAATATTGTTAATGTCCCAAATTAATGGAAAATATAAAATACAAAATTAGTTTCTGCTATCATGATCAAGTTACTGAATTTGTGAAAAGTTGTGAGCATCTATATTTGTGAAAAAAACGAAACAAACTAAGAAACATCTAATCCTCAAATAATTGCTATACATCGCCTTTTGCGCAAAACTTATAAAATATTATATTTCAAAACATTTTTAAGCATATTTAATATAAATTATACATTTTTCAAACAGTTAATCCATATATATATATATATATATATATATATATATATATATATATATATATATATATATATATATATATATATACATATATACACCATCAGTGATCACATTACCAAAAAACAGCATGACATTATTCACGGATATCAACTACTCCATTTTCATATTTACTGCTCTATTTCCCTATAAAATTTGTTTTCTCATGATTCCATTTAGTAAATAACTTTTGTACTTTTGGATCTCCCGAATTCGACTTACTAGTATTAGCTTCAAATTTAAAATGAAATATCAAATCAAAGTAGAGCTCTTACAGACTTGGCTTCGAAATTTCGATCTAATTATAACAGATTTTGCTAGTAACAATACAAGATTTACAAAACTTGACTGGCAAGATTCATTGAAATCTCTAATAAAATTGGACTTTCGGAAATAATGAAATCCTCTCCAGTCTAGGTTCTACAAAAATTTAAAATCCGACACCAAAATTGTTTCACAATAACACAGATGCAAAATAAAAATGTCATCGCTTCTTCCTCACTATTACAGAAAGAATACCCTTCATTAACTACAGAACCAATTTTTAATAAGAAACCATTTGTAGCTGTGGCTAATTCTAAACTGGAGCGACCATAATTATGTATATAAATTAATTTTATACGGAATCGAATATTCCTTATTCCGACAATCTCTATCTTTTGAATATTGAATTTAATTATAAAAAAGGGGTTTCTTTAGCAATGGGACACTGAAAAAATTACTTTACTAAACTATTATATATATATATATATATATATATATATATATATATATATATATATATATATATGTGTGTGTGTGTGTGTGTGTGTGTGTGTCTGTGTGTGTGTGTGCAAGGATGCAGATTTTTGTTCTCATGTTGCAAATTTCATCTTTTTAAATATACCCTGATTGCAATTGTAATACCATAAAAGTGTAATCTGGGGTGAAAAATCGTATAACTCATAAAACCTTTAATATGATAAATATAAACCTTGATCATCAAAGAAATGGTATACAAATTTTACCCCCTTAGACAACCACGATTGATACAAAATTGGTCTGTTATTAATTGTTATATTTTTATTTTTCCTGACAAACTCGTGTGAAATTTCAAAGAAGTCTGTATCTTTTGCGATTGTTATAAATTCTGCCCATGCTAAAAGTACCTCCTTCAAAAAGGATTTTTTTATATTATTCCAAAATTGCCATATTTGCAAATCATTTAATTGCAATAAAATGTGTAATACGACAACTCATATTTATTGAGAAAGTAATCAGTTATATTTTGCCATTCAGAATGATTAATCAGCAAACCCTTTACCCAGGATCTATTTAAAGATTTTATAAAAGATGCTTGATGTCCCCTTCTTCTAACTTGTCATTAAGTGTTGTTCTGCTTATTTTATCAGGACCGTTATTCCACATAAATTTATAAAACATTTTTTTCAATTCTTTTTAGAATACTTGCTGTTTGATTTGGCAACATTAAGTATAAATGTGTCAGTTTAGATCAAGGCATAGATTTTAGAACAATAATTTTCCCATATATTGCTAATTTTCTTCTATTTCACTCCCCTAAAAGTTTTGTATATCTTGCATTTTGTTTTCAAAATTACTTTACGCAATCTCCTCTGTATTCACGGTTAACTCAACTACTAATAAATATTAGAAACCCAATCAAATCCTAAATTTGTACACATCTGTGTCTGGGAATTCTGTAATGCCTCTATTTTTATCACTTTTGTTTTGTTGATATTCACTTTTAAGCCCGACATTGATGCAAATAGGTCAACTGTTTCTACCGAGGCATACAAAGAGTTATCTGATCCATTTAATAGAAACTATGTGTCATCTGCATACTGTACCAGTTTATTTTTATATCCATTTATGTGTCATCTGCATACTGTACCAGTTTATTTTTATATCCATTTATGTGTCATCTGCATACTGTACCAGTTTATTTTTATATCCATTTATGTGTCATCTGCATACTGTACCAGTTTATTTCCACATCCATTAACGCGTCATCTGCATACTGTACCAGTTTATTTTTACATCCATTTACGCGTCATCTGCATACTGTACCAGTTTATATTTACATCCATTTACGCGTCATCTGCATACTGTACCAGTTTTTATTATATACTCAATTTTTTCTCCATTAACTTTGCATTGTTAGAATCGTGCAGTATTTCTCCATACTGCACGGCTTCATACTTCACGACACGTGTGTCTAAAAATAGTATCACGTGTTAGGAACTACTTTGTATAGTAAACAAACAATGTACGCAAATGTAGCAGGCACCAGAGCTTTTTGCTTTATTAGATTTGTCTGTGGATGAACTAAACAAGCTGTTTGAGAGTACAGATGATAAAGCTGACGATGTGGATGAATTCATTGAGTCACAAAAGAATCTTTCAACCAACCAAGTGAATGAACGTGATATTCACGATGTCCAGCGGTGACTTTATGACAACAAACGTGAGACATGCAGTATTGAAAATATCATTCTGATCATTTAAACACTTATTTAGCCGATGGTTCAGACTATGAACCTAGACCAACAAGTTGTTCTCCACCTTTTTTTTTTCTTTTTGGACGTCGTGCAGTATAGCTCAGAAAACTCGTTCATATTTTCCCATACAAATGCAGTAGCCTATAATTATTATATACTCAATTTTTATCTCCATTAACTTTGCATTGTCAGAATCGTGCAGTGTTTCTCCCAGTTTGATATTTGACAGAAGATTTAGGTTGCTTCTCTGTTTATTTTGAAAGGGGAAATAGCTCCATCCACGTATCCACCTATCCATCTACCTACCTACTCACACAAAGTTTGAGGGCCGAAAGAGGCTAGATAAGAGAGAGTGAGAAGGGAAGAAATGGGAGAAAATCAACCTTGACCGGACAACAACACCAGCGATAACCAGGTTATACAGGCATGTTGGGCAATGACTTCGATTGTTCACTCGATTCTATGATGAACTAAGTCTATCGTTTTAAACAGATCGGCTATTTACATAAATATATTTGTGTTGAAATTCGGTAAATGATTTATTTAAAAAAGAAGTGTATCTTCCTAATGTTACGTATTATCTCAATTTGTTTATGTAACTGATTAAATTGTTATATTTCATGTACGGGGGCTCGTGTTATTCTGTTCTATATATCTGCTCAGATCTCTATTTATTCCATCTATAAATGTCATAATTTATTTTATTATTTACTCGATCCGGGCAATAACACCGAGGTCGACCATCCTCTAGATAACGATAACCAACCAAATCGTACCCTTGTAACGAGGGGTCCGCCACATCCTGTATTATGATTGTGTATATGATCTCATCTTTCTCTTCCGTCCATATTCTGTTATTATTTCTGTATCTCATAATGATATGTTTTATGTGGTTCAAATTTCCTGGTGGCTCTATGAGTTTGGCCAGTCTGTTGTTTTTGTAGATTTCTGGTAGATTACTTAATATATATCCGTAAAAATAAATGTATAACGCTGTCGATGCATATTTTTTCCCTTTATTCATATTTCTCATCCTCTTTAAGACATTAGTAGTTTTTCTATATCGGAGTATGCCCAAACCTCCCTCAGATTTTGATTTCTCTCTCTCTCTCTCTCTCTCTCTCTCTCTCTCTCTCTCTCTCTCTCTCTGCGTTGACTTATCAGACTCGAGTGCTCTTTAATACCTCTTCTTTTAATTACCTTAGGAATAAAATGAATGACAATGATACAACAATATAATCTTGAGCATACAATTGTTATTCCGTGGAGAACAAAGGAAAGCGTCTGTTGTTATTATCCAACTATCCAAATTATTCATAAAAGGGTGGAGTGTATATTACAAGGTGTATGCGAAGTGTACTCCAGCTATTAAACAGATGAATGCTTCTTGTTGTGCAGTGCAACGACAGGAGATCAAAAGCAATGTTTCCACTCTTGCATACCTAATTTTGGGGACGTGAAAACAAATACAACTACCTATATATGTCCTCTTCAATACTCGGCCACTCGTACATGACCGAATGGCCGCACACGAGCATAATCCAAATTAAGTCGTACTGAATTGTTTTGGGCATCATAGCCTGACGCCGCCTTCACCCCCCCCCCTCCTCCACGCCACCAAAGATAAGTGAAAAGAAAAAACAAAAATTAAAATAACTTAATAAGAATATCCTTCCTACATTTGACATCGATTATAGTCGTGATCTAAATGGAGCCATATAAAACGTACGATGTTTGATAAACTTGTTACACTAACATTTAAACTTGTATGTATGTGTGTGTATGTATGTATGTATGTATGTATGTATGTATGTATGTATGTATGTATGTATGTATGTATGTATGTATGTATGTATGTATGTATGTATGTATGTATGTATTTATGTATGTATGTATGTATGTATGTATGTATGTATGTATGTATGTATGTATGTATGTATGTATGTATGTATGTATGTATTATCTTGTATCGATAAATACCATTGTAAATATTATTAATAAAGTTCATCATAATAATCATGTTCTTGTTATAAGTAATGTAAAGTATTAACATATATGTATGTATGAATGTATGTATGTATGTATGCATTCATAAATACCATTGTAAATGTTATTAACGATGTTCATAATAATCATGTTCTTCTTATAAGTAATGTAAAGTATTAACATGTATGTATGTATGTATGTCTACTTTCCATTTATACCATTGTAAATGTTATTAAATATGATTGAAAATACTACCACTAGTAATAATAATAAATTAATATTATTATTATTATTATGTAGCATATTTTCACATCTGAATACAATTTGTGGCCTTTTTACAATTTATTTATCTTTCACTCTATCTCATATTTCTTACATGACCTCACTCTCTCTCCTAAATTTCTGCCGTAACGGCACAGCTCCCACCCAAGCATTAGTCAGTTCCCAGTGATATATGCCTCTCTAGACGGTTTTCACGCGTTACTCTTGCCTTGTGGTGATGCTGCTTTGCACGTATGCATGGGTAATTCAGCTCTGAGGTCAACAGCCGCTGAATACAAAGGTGTTCTGTTCTGACAGGGATTTATACTAAAAAAGTGAGTGTTCTAAAGCATTTAACGCAATGGATCATTAGAAGAGGGATTATACATACCGTCTGGATACATAGGTTAGTCTAAATAAATTTATTAATTAATTGGGACGTGATTCGGCTAATACGGTATGAGACGCAGGAGACTTGTATTTGGACAGGGGGACAAAGGGAAAGTAGGTCTTTGATACATTTTCTATTGATTTATTATTTTCTTATTTATTTCCAACAAAGGAAAAAAATTTGATAAAATTTGTTATTGGTTAAGATCAAACACTTCTGTTTAACAAAACTGCCGTTATAAACGACTGGCAGATGGTGCAAGTATCTATTTAGAACAGAAATAGTCAATACCACGAGAATAGGAGAAACGACTATATATATAGAAAAGTAGTCAGGTGGCGTGGCTTCATCTATTACAGTTATAATCCCAATTTATTGAGCAGGTTTTGGCCATTGAGATTGCAGGAAATTGTAACGAAGAAAGAAAAATATATATGTAGCAGTGGGAATCACAATCACTAGCAACCTAAATTTGCACAGCCTTGACAAATCCTTGAATTCAGAGGGTTGCCTTGAAAATTTCTTGAATTTAAAAATGAGGGTTTTGTTTTTGAAAATTACTTGAATTTCAGAGAAGAAAACAAAAAACTGCTTGAATTTCTTCAAAACCTCTGTGAATGTTATCAGTACTGTCAAAATTATATTGCTAAAATGAAAAGAAAAAGAAAATTTTAAAAAAAATTAGTTTAAAAGAGCACAACATGATAACATTGAGTTGGTGAATTAGTACAGGACACTGGTGGATACTGGAATGAGTTGTGTCCCTTTGCATAGATGGCACTGTAATTGGCCCAACAATGCAAATGGCTGACCTAGCTCACACTTGACCTACCATGGTATCAGGGTACCAATTGTTTTTCCATATATCTCAATGCTAATGTTTGGCAAAATAAATATAATTTCTATCCTACTCCAGCATGCGTGTCACACACTGTCAAAGAGCAGAAAAAAGACAAATCAATAGTGCTTTAGAAATTTGAAAAAAAGAATATGTGAGTGATGTAATACAGCACTCGAGTTTAGCACATCATGCTCGTTGCAGGATTTGTGGAATTGACTTGGTGATCACTCATTGGAAAGTTAGATGTGTAGACAAGTTAAAGAGTATGTTGTGTATATAATTTCTCAGTTTGTTTTGTGCTTGTATTCTGATACTAATCCACATGGATTTTGCACAAGAACTTTAACCAACTGCAGAGACAGGCTAGTAGCAAAAATAAATGTACCTATTTCATACAGTTTCTTGTAATTATGACATAATATAGAGATTACACTTTTTATGTTCAAATTGTGCTTTTTTTAACTTAGATTATGCTTGTACCTCTCTAGGGGTTGGCAGGTATAGGCTACCAGCAGAAGATTACCCAACAAGCCAGTAGTCTTCTGCCAAAAGAGTATTTGTGAGATTACCCAATAAGACAGTATAGTATGCAACAACAATTGTGATTGGTTTGATTATTTAAACTTTGCATATTCCTTTAGCTAAAGTTAGCCAAAAGAAGCAACTGTCACATGCTCTACAGTGAGCGCTTTTTTCTTCATGAGACCATGAGGAAGCGCAATACGGATCAAAGGCATTAAGCGTGTCAAGCCAAAGATGAAAGATACTGCAACTTGGGGTGAAACAATATATCAATGCATCGATACTTTTGCCGTATCGATACACGTATTGATACAAGAGGTGAAGAATAGATACAAAACGATATCTACCCTATATAAGTTACTTTAATCTTCAGCAGTCATGAATAATTATTAGTCATTTGCCTTCTTATTCTTTAAACTGAGAATTGATAATGTATCATATTGTAGGCTGTGTATCGTGAATCATATCGATATGCGGCACAGGTGTTTCGTTTCACCCCTAAATGCTACCATATGTTGGTGTGTTGGCAAAAGACAAATATTCGCAAGTCTTGTTTCTTTAAGGATTCACCCTGAGGGCCTGGTAGTATGGACTGTGATTACTTAATCAGATAATGAGTTGCCAACCATAAGGGTTAATGGGGCCTCCTACCAATAACCATCAGTCTATACTCAACTACCGGTACTACATAATTATAAGGAGAAATTTGGGCACCCTGCTGTAGTTACCCAGAGGGACAATTTAATGATCAAATATCTGTCACTGGAAAATATATAATATTCCATTATAATAATTTTCATGATCTTTTTTTAATAACACTTTTGGTTGCCCTACTGGGCTTTCACTGTGGGAAAAATGGTTCCCCGGGATTAATTTTTAGTTGTCCTAGGTATCCGGGAATTGGATTTTTCTACCCCTGCCTTGAAATTGGTGCTCACTTGCACCTTAACTATTTTTGGTTTGATCTTCAGTGATGAAAAAGTGATGGCCAGTATATACGTATGTAATAGTCCAAATCATACCATACAGGGACCAAAGTGTGACCACTGGGGAATGTTGTCCCCCGAACCCTTGAAATTGTTGATACTCCAATAGTTCAAATGTATCTGCGGTCAAAAAAATAAAAAAAGTAACTTTGTTTTGTTTATGGAGTATATAGTAAAATAAGCATTATCAGCTTGGTTTGTCATATCTGTAAAATAAATTACATCTTTGTAAAATAGTATATATTTACTTTTTCTGGAAATAGGAACCTATAGCAGGGTTCGTACAGCCTTGAAAAGTCCTGAATTTCCAAAAAGTGTGTTTGTTTTTGAAAAGTGCTTGCAAAGATTCCTATCCTTTATGTAATGTTATTTATTATTTAAGAATAACTCCAGTAGGCGATCTATATTATTTATTAATTACAAGACTTCAGTATAGTTGTGAAGGGGAGACAAGACTGCCCTAAATGTATTTTTCTCATAGAACTTAAACCCTAGTGAAGGCATAACATAAACCAGCTGTTGGTGTATATCAGTTCTAATCCAGTGTGGAATGTCTGTTTACTTTTACTGCCATGAACATTTGAGTGAAACATAAAGCTAATTAGACTAAGGCTGACACTACACTTTAAAACACAAAATTTTAATTAAATGTAAAACAAACTATAAGTCCAATAACACAGGTAATAGAATTATTATAATGCAACCTAAAGTTACATTATGTTAGATGAATAAACAGATAAAATATGTTTATATTAAGCACTTGTTATAAAAAAAATACCAAGAACAAAACAACTTCTACTATTAAAAAGGCATTTTCTCAACAAAATAAGAACAAATTATGTACCTAATTTTGGGTTGTGATATTAATTTTTTAAAATCTGTTACAAAGGAATATCTGAAAATAAATTGGAACAGAAATTATGAGCGATGAGGGTTATGAGGTTAGAAACCAAGAACAGACATGTTAAAAATTCCCCAAAATACACCTCTCCCTCGATAACTCGTGCACAGCGGGGTCCAAAAATATAGACCGCATAATACCAAGTTACCAAGGGACCTCAACAAAATTAAGAAGGGGGTGCCATCCCCGCTGGAATTGAGAAAACCGCAGTGGGGGGGGCGGAAACAGGGCTGTTTAATGTACTCATTTTATAATTGCATTGGGAATAATTGTCAATAAAGAGCTTTTTCTACTGTAGTTGTCTGCTTTTTTGTATAAATTGCCTTTATTTTCAAGATACCCAACCTCTGAAAGATCGTTAACAACATCAGTCCAAGTGGTTTCAACAACACGTGTACGTGAAAATATTGTGTATTACATCACTGCTTTTTGTTGTTGTTGATTCACAAGATTCCTTTTTTTAAAATTAGGGACAATTATTTCATGAAACAACCGTCAAAGTCAAAACTCAATTTATTTATCGTTCTATTGATGAAATATAGATGCTGTGATTTCATTGCGAGTAATAGTGAAACTTCTTCTCATCCTTGAGGAAATCTCTGAGTGGCAATTTAGAAATTTTAAGTTCAATACAAACTCTGGAACTAGCTTTTCCATAATGAACTATATCTGTGAAACAAAGCTTTATATTCACCAAGTACTCATTTCGCTTGGTTGCCTTACTATCTTTGTGAATGAGTGGGTTAATTTACAGTAGTTTAAAAAATTATATTACTTACATAATAATATTTATAACCATGTTTGATTGATCAATTGAAATAAGTTGACCTGACACATGGCCATGACCGCTAGCTCTTATGTAGGTAGGATTTGCACACCTTTTAACTTTTCTTTTATTCCAACCCCTTTATTTGATTTGATACAAAAGACGTAATGACATGATAATACAAAGCAGGTCTGCTTTGAGAGTAAAAATACAACAAATACTTCCGCAAGTCGGAGAAAAGCGGTCGGCACTTAATTAGGTTCTCACGGAAATGCTTGTAGACATAGCTGTGATGGTTGAATGATATTTTTCTTATTTGAGTACAAGAGGGCATATTGCATTTATGATGATTACACTGAAACCGAATTAAAAGATACAACTAAAACACAAATTTCACTTGACAAAACTGATTTAATTGGTATTTATTTTTGTAAGTGGTACCACCAGTAGCCATTAGTGACATTTTCATTTTTTGAAATTTAGTCAAGTATTGTTATTTACAGAATGTTGTTTTGGAAAGAAAATTGAACAAAACATGACTTCTTATTATAAGTTGAAAATTGCATGATGTTGATTCAAATTTCAGGGTACTAACCACTGTTTTTGACAATAAAACGAGCAATATATCAAGGTTTCATTTACTAATTTTGATCACGGTTTTTTTCACGTTCAACAAGTAGGGGTCAATTTTTGTGGTATTTTCTACTTTTAAAAAAATGGTATCCTCGCCTGACCCCACGTTATAAGCGGGTTCACGAGTGATGGAGGAAGCAGTGTACTTGTTTTGCAATGAAAAGTTCCCAATTCTATGGATGGGGGCCCCAAAATTTTATTGTTGGAATCATCCCTGGGGTGGGTATGTTTATCAAGGGTGTTGGAGTGGGGGTGTACACATTATTCATACCTTTTAAAAGGTAACTTGATAACACTGTTATCTCATTCCTTGCCTGTACCCATTTTGACTGCAGTTTAGTCTGTCTTTACCTGAGTCTCTTAACAAGGTTTGCAAATTAAATTTCATGACTGATTTAAAATGCCTATTGTTTATAAAAAAAAATTGTAGTATAAATTAACAAAGAAGCTTTAATATAGTTAACAGTCATTATAAAAATTAGAAGTATTGTAAAAAAAAATTATCATTGGTCTCCTAGTGGGTCAGAAAGTAATTGTGTTTTTCTTTCTTCACACCCTGAGTAATTAATGTATTAATAGAGACCATACATTAAACAGACTTCAGAAAGTAATAAATATTAATCAGATTTTAACAAGTTGCAGAATCCATAAAACATTTATTTATAAAAAATAATGATACTTTAAATTTCACATTTTTGTACTATTATCTCTCTAGACTTGTACCTGCCATTTATGATGTTACTTTGATGAACTGAACCAGAAAAATAACAGAATCACAGAAAAAGCAGAATCATGGCAGCTGTGCTCATGCATGGAAAGAGAATGGTAAGAAAGACTGCTCTCTCTGTCATGCATGAATGAACCAACTATGTCCATGGGTTTGAAATTATATTGCAGTCTGTTTATGGGATGTGAAATTATTTTTCCTTATTACTAACACCATGTCCAGCATCATGATCAATGCCATTTGAAAGAAATCTCTGGACAATGTGCACATTGCAGATTTTTGTAGAAAGAAAAGTTGCATCTATATTTTTGTCTTTCTATATAAACAAATCAAGACTGATTGATTTTAGATTATTTTAGAAATACTATATAATTAAATGGTTATGAGTTGATATTTATCAAAATGTACATTTTACCTAATCACTCACAAAATGAACTTAAAGTCCAGACATTCTGTTATAACTTTGTGAGTGAATGGGTACAATTTACACATTGATAAATACCCACACATGATCATTTAATCCCTATAATTCCAATGTTCCTACTTTCTGTCATCAAATCACTGAATTCCACCAACAAAACATTTGATTTTAGGTAGCACACAGCTGTATTTAATTAGCCTCTTCACAGGGAGCCAAAATATATCAAGCCCATCTTTGCAAACCAAGGGTCATTGATCCAGTTAGTTCATTGTCAATGTAGATATTAATGTATCAATAACCCTTGGCAAGTGAAGATGACCCAGCCTGTAGGGCTTTACAAATCCACTTGCCTTACACCCAAGACAAGCTCAAATTTGGCTCGGGCAAGCTCAAGTTTCCAAGGAACAAAAATTGAGAGAGAGAGAGGTTGTGTTCAGTTAATAATGCTTTGTAACATACTCTCTGCAATCTTGCCACAGTACCAGTACATATATCAACACCTTTTTTGCGATGATATGTACTGCATTCTTCAATGGCATAACTGCCTGCAGTTTCTTTCATCTATCAATCCTATATTTCACACAATATACTGTTAAAGTCTGTCATTTCCATCTTGTAGTCAGTGTTAAGGTCAGCCTCGCATTTTCTGGCGCAGACATGATAATGTGAATATTTACTATTTAAGACAAGTTTTGACAATAGGAACTAAACATTGATGTTTTAACTTGTCAGATATATTTCAGTTGCAATATTTGTAAGTATACTGATTTCCGACTTTAAAGTCCTAACCTAGCCATGGGCAGTTTGTGAGTTCAGAATGTTCCGAGATTACTGACTCTAAACAGTCGGCTTGTCAAAGATTGTTTCGATGCCTGTCACCAATTTCAAACTGACGAGGTGATTATTGTTAATAATGTAACTCGTGAGATTTCTTTCACAGCTGTGTTTGCAAATAAAGGCACCCATCTATAATGATTAGCCACTTGGAAGTCTAGAGCCCACAAGCAGTGTTTATCATCTATTGTTTACGTAATTATTATATGACACCAATGCATACTTGCTGTTTGGCAAATAATGAAATGGATAAAAAGAAATCTTTGCAAAGTTGGCTTGTCAAAGATTGTTTAGATGCATGTCGCCTATTCAAGGTGAAAATTGGATGACCTGGAAGTGGAAGCCAACATGAGAGTGGACGTACTCCCCAGAAAAAAAGCAAAGAGTGAATTCGTTGGTATTGGAATATATAATGAGGGACTCGGTTTTACTTGTTTTCTTCTTGGATGGATACTTAATGCTGAATGATCAATTGATCTTTAAATGAAACTGTAGATCCAGAAAAATGTCATGATATATTGAAACATGATTAAATTAAGTTAACAAGGTTCTGTTCTTGGCTGTTAAATTTTTAAGTTTAAGTTTTTTTTTTACCTAAACATCTCTCTCTCTCTCTCTCTCTCTCTCTCAAAAATCTAGCCATTTCCAAAACCATTATCTATCTATCCATTTTTCTGTCTATTTTTATACATGTGTATGTCTGTCTTTGCTCTTCTAACGATATCTGGATTCCCTTCATTTGTTTCCTCATTTACATATCTATCTACATCAGTAGTCCCCAACAAGGATTTTTGTGTGCCTGCGGAAGAGGTTATAATGAATAATAATAATTTTAAAAAATGGGTCAAGGTAATTGGTTGGTGCTTGCCACTCTCTCATAAACTCACAAATGTGCCCGTAGGCACAAAAAGGTTGGGGACCCCTGATCTACATGAACTATTTACATATATTTTTTGGATAACTCTAATTATCAACATTTGGTTTTAAGGTGCAAACAAAGATAAATGTAAACAAAAGTTCTGTGTTTGTGGGGGAGGGGCATGCAATAGTCAGGGATTGGGGGGGTTTGTAGGAGGCTAAAAATGGGTCTTTGTTCCAATGAAAAATGTTTATAAATGCAGAATTCCCAATTTTTAGCAATTTATCCACGAACACTCTTTTCCCAATTTGTCCCCAATTTATCATGGGCCTAGTTCCCCAAAAAATATTCTTTATGGTTTTATCCTGGAAGAATTTCAACAAAGTGTTGTTCACAAACTGTTCTACATGTATTGAATCCACAGGTTCCTTCTCCTGGAAATATCTAATTACCAGTTACACACAATAGCATCACAAAAAATAGTTATCTAAAGAATACTCAATTCTTGTTATAATGTATTTTTTTTTTATAAAAGTGTAATAAATAATTCTATATAGTTTTTAGTTTTGACTTTTTGTTTTTACAGGCTATCTATTCTTCAGCTTAGAGCCAGCCTCAAGAAACAAGAGGAAAAGGATGCTTGTTCACCACAGGTACATAACTTTACTTTCTATCATTAAGTGCTGTTGTGTGGTGCTCTTTAAATATCATAAGGGTGTGATGTTTGCAGTTTGGGATCTAAGTAAATGACCACATTATGAAGGCAGGTGATTTTTCTTTTAATATATTTTGTATTATTATTATGGAAAGAAATGATGAAGTAAAAATTCGTGATCAATTAATTAGAGAAGACTGGTATATCATACAATAGGGAATCTATGTTTCAACCTTTCAGTTTCAGAGTTTAAGTTCAAGTAAGCATCACCTTCTGTGAGTTTAACTGAGTAAAGTTGGTATCTCCCAGTTATCTAGTTGGCTGTCAAGCATATAAAGTTAGCTTATTTCTTTCATTTAGGTTTTGCATCGATAACAGAACCTAGATGATGACAATAATGTATACGTACAATTTTAAGAGAAATATATGTACATTTAAATGAGTGATAATATAGTTTTTGCTCTAACCGGTACATTTTGGTTGAGTATAATAGAATGGACAGCACCTGCAGCAATGCAAAATAAAAAGGCTTTGTCACATGTTTAAATTATTTTGATGTGAAAGCTTTTGTGCAGCTGAAAAGAATGATGCCAGGTATTACTTAAATGCGTGGGTAAATATGGGTTCAGGCCATTTTAGTTATGATATATTTGCTTAATTTTTCTACATTTTTGTTGAAATCCAGTGCATTAGTTCTAAGTTTGAATGCACCAAGACTATCTTGCTTATGTTGGGCACTAACTCAGATGCTGCATGTAAAAAAATCATAATAGTTTATGTTGTATTTTTGGAAATAGTTGCATTTGAATTAAATGACTGGAATTTTTAGTGCATGTGACCTTTCCAGAATGGGCCAAATTACACCTGTTTTCATTGTCATCCTATGCACAAGCCAACAATCTGAACTTAATAAACATTTTATTTTCTCTTTAGGCTTTAATGCTGCTTTCTGTTGAATGCAAGTAACATTCTTCACTGGTTAGCAAATCTCGAGGACAAATCAAAGGAAAAATATTAATGATTTTCTCTTGGGCTACAATACGATTGCAAACAATAGCTCCTTGGCTCAATTACCGGTAGTGTAGTGATACCTTTATTGTCTCTGATAAGAGATGCAAAACCATCACCCCAGGGTTTTCCCTAATGCATACATTCGTAGTCCCTGACACATTTTTCCCTGAAGGCCTCTACTCAGGATTTTGGAGTCCAACAAACTCGGGGTTTTTTTTTTGCAAAATGTCTTGCTATTTCAGTGCTTATAGGTATTCTTGTTTTTAGCTGTACTGGTCATAGATCAGTAGAGCTTATGGGATGGCCTGTTGTTCATCATCTGTCTGTCTCTTGGCACAAGTTATCACTACTTCTCCTAAACTACTTGGAAGATTACCATGAAACTTTATACACACATTCTAGTTGGTCCTAAAGGAAAATGGTGCTGCTGGGATGTCCCATATGACCAGCACAGCAGCTATCTTGTAAATCTTATTAATGTTACTTCTAGATGAATGATCATAATCAGCATGGGATTTCATTAAAAGGCTTTGTATAATGTCTAGTTGGTCTTAACTGAAAATGGTGCAAATCTGACAACCAGTATGGCCATCACATCACCCATTTTCAGAATCTTGTTATTGCTGCTTCACCTGAACGGAAAGTCATATTGACATGGGGTTTTCACCAGAAGACTTCTTACGATGTCTAGTTGGTCCAAAATGAAAATGGTGCAGATTTGATCTCAAATATGGCTGCCATGGTGGCCATCTTGAAATCTTATTATCGCTACTCTTGAATGGATGGCTATATCAACTTGGGGTTTTCATTAATAGGCTTCTTATGATATCTAGCTGGTCCTAAATGAAATTGGTGCTGATATTACTTCAAATATGGCCACTGTGGCAGCCAATTTGAAAATCTTGTTATCGCTCAAGAGTATCAGAGATGGTTTCAGCACAGTTAAATGGAAAAAAACGGATTTGTCTTGGATTCCTGGAAATTCTTTTTGGTCAGTAAAGTGTCAGTCTCTTTGAGGACTCTTGTTGATTTTGGAACCACCATTCCCCCATTTTGAAACCTACTTGTAAAGGGTCCAGAAACCCCATAGTCTGCAGACCAAAGCATGAAATCACATGGAAATGCCAACATTAAGTATCAAACATGCACAATGTGAAAACCTAGTATTCATAGTGCAGTTGCAATGTAAAGTTGTAAACTCTCCGATATGGCACCAGGGCAGCCATCTTGAAAATCTTGATTACTTCTTGAACTCTATGGATTGATATATTAATATAGAGTTTTCAGTGCAAGCATTGTTAGTATGCAAATGATAGATACGTATGAGAGTCTTTGTATTGAGACTGCATGCAGCAGACATTGTCAGAGTATTGAATAACAATGTATATTTACATTGGATATAGTTTGATAGTGTATGATTTATAATAATATATATTTTATTGCAGAAAAGAAGCAAGCGTGTGGATCCAGGAAAAGATGCAGAATGGTGTTGCCATGTTGGATTGGACAAAGATGGCTTTAGCCTCAAATATATTTCTGACTACAAAGGTAGTAGTGCATAAATTAAGATTTATATACATCTTTTTGTTATTTGTTTTGCTGTAGAAGACCAGGCTCCCTTAAATCACTGTATTTGTTAGACAAGTCCAGTAGTTAAAAGGTTTTGACTGGCATATTCTCTGAGTAACCAGATATTGGTCATAGGATATTCCAAAAATTAATATCAAACTGTCTTTGATATGTTTATCCATGAAACTTACAAAAATACCTTAACGAAATAAAATTTGAATGTCACTATGTCTAGTTTACAGATTGTTTCTTTGTCAGACAAATATTAAAGGTGTCGCCAACTAAACTTAATTCAAAGGTGACTAGGTCTAGTTTACACATTGTTTCTTTGTCAGGGAATTGATAGAGGTTACACATGTTTCTTTGTCAGGGAATTGATAGAGGTTACACAGACAAAGTTTGTTACAGCTCAACTGTCAGAAGGCTATATTGCTGACAGCTGGTTAAATGGGGCTAGAGAAGGGCAACTTAAACTTTTAGTGAACATTAGTGTTGTAAATTTTTGTTAGTTCTTCTATAAATTTTAATTTTTTATGGGTGGGCTTATATATTCCTAGATGAGACAATAATAAGTATCAGTCTTACTTTTACTGCTTGAGAGAGAACTACTCACCATGTCAAAGCATAAGCATAATAATGATGAAAACTGTAACCCTTAGCCGGTGTTTGTGAGACATTGGCTGTACATTACCATGAAGCAACATGTTTTGATGGATTTTTTTACATCACTGGAACCTTGCAGATACACCCTATGCGGTGAAAAATTGCTAGCTACCAGCTTCGATTAGACCTCTTATTGTTATGATCAGTTGAGAAATCCCTGTGCTGGCACATAATAGTTAATGGACATTTTTGAAAAATAAACAAATTTGAGGGCTGAATGCAGTATGTAGTGAATTGACGATAGCAACAAACCTTTTACACTAAAAGTTTTGCAAGTATGTCTTTTAATAAGAAAATATGACCATTTTGAATAAAGTAAAGCAGGTGGAAAAGAAATGTAAGTAATACAAGGGAGGGTAGGCAAACCATAGATTGTGTATAAACTTCAGTGAAATGTATATTTTACACCAACATTGGTTTGTGGGTCAATCCTTTTTTTGGTTTGGGGGTGGCTAAACAGTCAAAAGAGAAAGTCACAGGGATACAAAAAATGCCATCTATGGTACTCCTACTATATTAGCACTACTGTAGATCAAGAAAAGTTTTCATTCTAGAAGATCCCAGAGTGGGTTTGAAATTTGAGTCCTTTTGCTACTTGCTTATTATTGCATTCCTATTGCTTAACAATGCACTGGTATTGTCTTACTGAATTCTGGAACGAAAATAAAATTGTGTTTGAATTGGACATGAATTGCAAATTACCAAATTATAGCAGTGAATAAGCCTATACATAAGCCTTTTGAAGAGAAAACAGGAAGCAATCTAGATCCATATGGTATTTTTCAGGTTATGGTGTTTTCACTGATGAGAAATGGAAAAGAGGGGATTTTTTTGTTAGAGTATTTTGGAGAGCGCATAAATATCCAAGAGGCAGAAGAACGTGAGAGAAAATATGTTAAAGATGGGATGAAAATGTTCTATATCTTTGTATACAGATTTGATGGAAAACAAGAATGGTATGTTTATTAATATAGTGTTTGTATTTTTAGAAATAAGATTCAATAGCCAAAGTCTCCGAGATACACCTACAGTGTGCAAGGTTCAAATTTCATCTTTCTGCTTGGACACACTTTTTGTACATGCTTTCAAATCTTCTGTGCACAGACATTACAAATTAAACATCCATGGTCAAATTTTGAGGAGTACGTGCTCAAATTAGGGTGTATATATATCTAAAATTGATGTGTGTTGAGAGCATCTTTGGTCATTTAACATTTGTACTTGCATACTATATGAAGAACCACAAAAAAAAACATTAAACAATGTAAACTTGTAGAGCTGAAAAAAATACCACATTTTCCTATTTGAATATTCATTAAAGTATTTGGATATGATTTGAATATATGTCGATGTTAATGAAAGTATCAAATTCATTCTCTTTTCTTTGCCTACTTTGGTATTTATTGACACCCCCCCAACCCCACTCCCCGTTAAGCTGCATTGAAAACAATGTGAACTATGTCATCTAAGTCTAATTAAATGACACTGTAGGCATTTCTGAGGATTCAATGTAAAAGTCAAATCAGTGTAAGTGTTATTTTTCCAGTTTATCTTTAAACTCAGTACAACCATGAATGTTCCTTTTGTGCTGAAGACAGATAGTAAAGGGAGGAGACTTGATTACCTGTTCAGTTAAATGTTGGGACTATCTCAAAAATTTCTTAATGAAGTGATTTGTACTAATGCACAGCAAAACAGAGAGTAGCAAGCTTTATTATAACAGCAAGCTCGCAAACCCTACAGCATAAATGGTTCTGTTCCAAAGTCATATCAGTTAGCCCATGTACATTGTAATGATACAAAGCTGACATATGCATTATTGACTATTATGTAAATTAATAAAATGACGGTGTCAGATTTTAAGCATATTAGTAATTTCATAGCTGCGTAATGACTTCAAAACTTAAAAAAAATAACATGCAAAAATATATTGGAGTTAACTTTCCGAGGTAATATGATCAGGTGGTGGTGGTGGCGGTAATGGTTTGTGGGATTGATTACAACTGGTCTGACAGAACAAATGGCAGAAAAAGAAAACATATTGGGGGGAGTTTGGTTTGATTGATGCGTAAAAGCTTTGTAGACTCTATTCTATACCATATTCTTCATCAACTTGCATTATTACATGTTATCTTTTAAGAGTATAATGAATATAAATGTTGAGTAATATGACTATTCAGAATTTTGACATTATGATTATCTCGCAAGTTGGAATTTAAATTTTAGGTGATTTGGAAGGTTTGAAGTTAATCCCTTGTAAATTAATTCAAGGTTCATTGGTTCACATTTCTTTTACAAAATTCTGCCAAACTTGCTAAGATGCTAAGATAACAAAATGAATATTCTAATACCAATTTTCTATTCAAATATTTGCTAAAAAGTATTTTGATTTGAAAGTTTAGATATTCGTTTCAGGTCTAGAAACTTGTCCAAGACATGACATGGGAATAACGTGTTATCTGATATTGGGCGGAATTTGCCTGCTAATCTTGCTTCTAGAATGGACCCTGGGTGAGAACCACATGGGGGTGGGGGGAGCTGATAGATTTAGATTGCTTATGAAATGATAAAAAATATAGTTTAATAATAAGCAGTGTTTAGTTTCTCTTTGTCAGAGTTTATGTCAAAAATCTGGATGCATCTTCATCAATTTGAAATTATATGAAAAGTAGCTTTCATATTGTGATCCTGTTTTCATGCATCTCTGAGTCTGGTTAAGTTTGTTTTGGTATTTAATATGTACTTGACACTGTTGCTTGCAGAGCAAAGAAACTTTATATGTATGTTATAATTGCTAAGTGCTACACTACAATATCAAAACCAGGTCACTCTGACCTGATTTACATGTTTTAGTGCATTTTATTAGAATATAAAGAATCAAATTTACCACTGTGTCGAGTGTATGTTCATTCCTGTGGAGCTTATGTCAGAAACAGAATATTTGTTAAACAAAAAATAACATAACAACAAGAGTTGACCACATACATTTGTACTTGTGTGTTGATTTTACACATCATCAGCCATAATATGGTGATTCATAACTTTTTAACCATGACCTTGAAATCGAATCCACATTAAAATTTTGACCCTCTGAGAAAAATTGCAAACAGAATCCTTGTTTATTACTGACTTACTCTAAAAAACAAATTTTCAAGATAGAATGTTCATGGAACCTTCATTATTTGATGAAATAAAGTGGTTATCTTGTGAATTTAGCCTCTACTTTCTATATTATAGCATAGATGCTACATGCACACAGGGCAGACTCTGTCAGTATGTAAAAAACGCTTATCCAGAGCCACCAAACTGTGTCATGAAGTTGAAAAAGTTTCAGAATCAGAAGAAATCATGATTATGTCTTTTTGCTCTAAGGGATATCAAGAAAGGGGAGGAACTGGTTTATGACTGTGGGGATGAAACAAGAAATCTGTGGTGGAGGAAAAAGGTATGCTCTGAGGTTATCGTGGATATTTATTATACAACAGTTACTGCATATTTACATCAGTGCCCTGTAACATATCCTTCAGGTTGTGTTTAAGACAGTGAATGTAATCATCATTTAAATTCTTAATTTGTGAAAGCTGTTTTGTCAGGGCTTCACTTTGAGCCACATGTTGATATACATGCTTGAGTCCAAAGAGTTTGTAAAAGTTTGGACCCCTAAGGTATCACTTCTCCAGCAGTGATGATGATGGCATCACCATTTTATCAGCATTTTTAAAGTAATTATTTGTTCATATTCAGTGATATGATAAAATTAAAATACATGTTTTGCCAACATAAACTCTTATATGCCACATGAACATTTCTCATTAATATTCTACAGTTTTAATAAATTTCTGAGAGTAGTTATAGTTGCAGAATGAAAGCCCAATATCAATTATCTGTCTTAAATCAAAGCCACGTAAATATGTTGTCTTATTTTTGTTGGACAGTTTCTTGTATTTCCATCTTTTTATGCCCCACCATGAATGTGGAAGAAGTATATGGTGTTACCTTTGTCTGTTCATCCGTCCATCCGTCTGTCAAACAATTGTTGTTTTGCAGTTATGTCGTTTTCTCAGGTATTAGGGTCCAACAAAGGGGTGGTTTGGCATTCATGTTCATTGAACATATTTGTAGCTTTTTCTTTTTGTTTTTTTTAATGTAGAAAATCAGAGGAAAGAATAATGAGATGCTCTCATTTATAGGTAACTGCTGTTTTTTTGTCGAGCCACCTTGGCTGAAGCTTGAATAAGCATTCACTTTGGTGGACATATGTCCATCCACACCCTAGATTAACCTTAATGTTAAAGTATAGATTAACTTCACCATTAATGTTTTTTACTTTGTTAAATAAAATTTGAGCTCGACAAAAAGGGACCTCTTTTTTTTTTTTTTTTTTTTTCTTTTATATATTTATTTTTAAAATATTTGCAGCTGCACTGGTAAATATAAAACTTTATCAAAGATTGCAAAGCAGGTTCCAACCTATAAATTGATGGTATCTGTTAGTCCGACTCATGGGAACATTTTGCACTTCAAGTTCAAGTTCTGTTTTGCTGATGGAATGTATCTGTGAGTAATGCAACATCACCCTAAAAATAAGTCACACTGACCTATATTTCATACTACACTGAACATGATTAACCTTTGTCTTAAATTTCATGTCTTGGTTATATTTCATAATAACCAGTGGCATTAAAATGGTTTGGGGATGTATTTTTATGACATATAGAGTTGGTCACTCTGTGGCCTATATTCAGACATTTTTTACCCTGGTTTCTTGTTGCATTTTCAGGTTTTCTTTCCACTTTTTCATGGTAAAGTCATTTAACAGGATGAGATTGTTCATCTCAGTTACTTCAGAACATTTGAGTATGATGAAACACACTTCACAGTCCAGCTATACTGCAATCAGTGGCTTTCTTTTATTATTCATGCAGTTAATTTTCTTCCATGGTAAATGTCACAGAAAGGTAGGTCATGATCTGCAGGTGTCATTCCATCGTATTTCTTGCATTTGGTGGTAAAAATTTGTTTCTATTTTTTTAAGCAACCACTTTAAGACTGCATTCCTTTGCAAAAGACTAAAATTAAAATAATGGTATGACATGATATGATGCTCCCAATCAAGAATAATGAAAAAAATTCTTGCCAAAATGTCAGTTATATTCAAGAAGAAAAGAGAAAATTCTAAAAGTGGCCTTTATTGTCATGCAGCTATCATACACTCATAATCACATTAGCGAAACAGGCACTGCAGCACAGGAAAACAAAGTGTCAAGTGTATGCTATAAATTGTCACCTGAGTGTCAATTTCAGGCAATCTGTCCAACCTAAAACCAGTTCTGTCTCAGAAAATTTAATTGTCCCAATCAAAAGCAAAAGCACAGTGCATGTTTACACTCTGAGAAAAGGGAGTCTCATTTTTTTAAAATCTCCTTGTAACTGAACTAAATCAACACTATTTTTAAGCTAAAGTGGTCATTCTAGGTGAATTTTGGTGGTAAGGCAGTCACTTTAAATAGTAATGAGCAACAAAGAACTCGATGGTCATATTAGTTTAAAATTTATGTACCACCAGAGAAAAACATAGACTTTTGGGGACATTGAAGTTTATATAACAAATTTTGATCCTATATTGTAAGGATTTTAAAAATTTTACCTTTATCTTTTATTTTATATACCTTTTGCAAAGTTTTAACATTACCTTTTTATCTTTTATATTGTTTACATGTTTTTGGACAGGTTAGTCTAAGTTACTTTATTTTATTTATTTATTTGCAGTTCTTTATTATTCTTATATAACTTATAAATAGGCACCATGTGGTCAATATTGTCCTGACATGCCCTAAACCATATACATACATACATAAATACCTGACAGATGAGATGAAACTACAGCATTAATGAAATTTGACCTGGTACTCGCCATTTGCATTGCTAGTGACATGACTACCCAAATCTCACAGCCAACATGTCCATGGCATCCAAATGTATTATGGTCATCTCTATGCATACAGACTTGCCTACCAAATTTTATTTGTCTATCTTAAGTGGGTTTTGCATGAGCTAATCAATATATTATACCCCCAATTTTGAATTTTAAAAGAGGTATTTATCTAGTGAGATGGATACCTCTTTTCAAGTCATTATTTTCTTAAATAGGTAATTCAAATGGTTTGTATGCTGAGCTTGTTGACATAAAAGAGGGAGAAATTATGAAAGTGATCCATTGGAGATCTGTAAAGTTAAAATGGTTAGCATGGTGCTTAGTTATGATATTGCAAACAAGTGAATATTTTATAAATGTCCTTTAACTGCTTAGACAGATAATGTTTGTTATAAACACTTTGATCCCTCTTATAATTGGCTGATTACTTTTGTGAATTTCAGTCTCTGATGATGATCCATTTGATCTAGACAAAAAGTATATTCCTGACGCAAGTAGTGGTAAGTTGATTCTTCAGAGACAAGATATGTTCAGAAGTTTCAGTTTCTTAGTTTCTATAGCTTTTCAGTATAAATAACTAATAAAAGGTATTTTCAGCTGGTGTTGAAACTATTTCTACTGCAGGGTCCAACCAATTTCAGTGTAGGAACATCTTTACAGAGCTGAAGTCACAACCTTTCATCTTGAGACTTGTAATCATATCATCATTTTATACTACAAGACTGAATATATGTCAGCCATTTTAATGTGCATGAACATATGTCAGCTACGCTGTACTTGACAGGGCATTACTAGAGAGTTTGAACTATTCAAGATCTAAGACAGGCCTAGCTGATTTTGGCTCAGCTCATGTTATTTTTATATGGCAGCCATAAGGCAGTGTGTATTATGTTATGATGTTATCCACCTGTTACTAATTTGGTTTCTGCACAATAACTTTAGTTGTCCACCATCAAAAGTTGCCAAACTTTGCAGATGGCTTGTACTTGGGATAAGGAGGAACTCTATCGATTTCAGGCTCAAAAGCTTAAACATCAAGGTTACTGACTGAAAGAAGGAAAATGGTTTTTGAACAATAAACCGAGTTCTCCAGTTAGCAAACTCTGTGGATAGCTTTTACTTGGGACAAGGAAGAACTGTATCGATTTCAGGGTCCAAAAGTCATGGTCATTTTGACTAAAACAAGAAAAATGATTTCTGCACAGTAACTTAAGATTTCCATCACCTATGGTTACCAAACTTTGTGTATGGCTTGCACTTGGTGTAAGGAAAAGTCCATTCATTTTCGAGTCAAAGGACAAGGTCACTGTGACATTAAAATCAAGGTCACTGTGACATTAAGAAGAAAATTAGTTTCTGCACAGTAACATTAGTTCTACATGAGATACCTCAACAAAATTTTGGGATGGCTTGCACTTGGGGTAAGGAAGAAGGCTATTGATTTTGTGGTCAGAAATTCAAAGGTCAAGGTCACTCTCACTAAAAAAGAAAAGTGGTTTCTGCGCAAATAGTTAAGTTATCGATATATACTATTAACAGACCTGCCAACCCTTACGATTTTGCCGTTAAGTCTTACGAAAATGACGCAAAAATTATGGACTTACGGAATAATAGTAAAACTTAGGAAAATATGATCGTTTTCGTCTATTCCGTATATTTTTTGTCATGGTTCGGTCCGGATCTGGATTTTCATATTAGACTCCGTGTTCGGATCCGCGGTTTCATCTTACACTGAGTGGATTTTGTTAGGGAACCAGACTAACTATATAGTGGTACCTCAGACGCTTTAAACCTGCCTATGTTGTTCATGAAAAGCGTGTACCTGATAAAGATTTTGCTTTTTCGTTTTGTCATCCGGTCGTCTGAAAATGTCGTCCAAACGAGAATGCGTTGAAAGTGGAAAGGACAATGAGCCTCGTAAAAAGTTAAAACAGTGGTCACAAAAGTATAAACAAGATTACTCAGATATTTGGTCAAGCTTAGAAAAAAGCAAGAAAGGCGACCATTACATTTATTGCACATTATGTCGTGTTGACATGAATATTGCCCACGGTGGGCGAGATGACCGTCGCCACCACGTGAATTCCAAAAAGCACACAGAATACATTGCAATGAAGTCAACTTGTAAGTCGCTGACCTCTGTGGGATTTGGATCTCTAGAACCAGAAACTGAACTGGAGGTCATAAAGGCTGAAGTTTATTTTACAAACTTTTTGGTTGTGCATAATGTTGCACTTGCTGCATCAGACCATGTTTCTAAAATATTCAAATGCATGTTTCCGAAATCGTCAGTAGCAAATAGTTATCAGCGTGGTAGAACAAAAACTACTGCTATTGTATTATGACACTGCAAGTCAATTCAGGAAGACATTATAAGCAATATTTCATCCCAGCCTTTCAGTATAGCAACTGATCGTAGCAATGATTCTGAGAAGTTGTACCCAGTTGTTGTTAGATATTTTGATCACACAGAGGGGTTTGTAACTGAAGCACTTTTGTCAGTTCCAACATGTGATGGAGCCTCTACTGGGGAAAATATTTTCACATTATTGAATGATAATTTGAAAAAGAGAAATGTAAGCTGGAATAACTGTATTGTATTTGAATCGGACAATGCTTCAGTGATGACAAATTACAATAGAGGTGTGTTTGGACATATAGCTAAAGTGACTCCCTCTGTGTACTTAAGTGGATGTTCATGCCATTTGATACATTTAGCAGCTAAAAAGGGGGCTGATAAACTACCTGTGAGTTTTGATGACTGCTTAGTTGACATATATTATTTGGATAAAAGTGTGAATAGACAAATGGAACTGAAAGAGCAGCCACAAATATTGAAGCATTGCGTAACAAGATGGTTGTCTCTTGGTGAAGGCATAAAGAGGCTGCTGGAACAGTGGGAACTTTTACAAATGTATTTTGAGAGAGAAACCAAGAAACAAGAGGTTAGAGGCATAAAGGCTAAAGCCAAAAGCAGCAGGTCAGTGAAGGTATCTAGTACAAAGGATAAAGTTACTTGTGTGTCTAGTAACAAAGAAGGAAATAGAGACAGAGCAAGTACATGCAGCAAAACTTTGAGCTGTGATCAATCTAGAAGTCAGGCTAGTCTATCTCAGCAGGAAAGACTGAGAAAACTAAACCCCAAGAAAAGTTCCTTAGAGAAAGCTAAATCATAGAAATTCGTTGAAAAGGCTCAGACTGGATTTCAGACACCATCAGTTAGAAATGACAGGAGGGACCCTAAGAAAATCAGTTACAGATAGGAAAAGGCTAGGAGGGTGTGCATGGCTTTGCGGTCCCGGAGGGTGAAGCTTTATTGCTTATTCCTAGACCACATAATTCCATTATTTAACAAGCATAACCTAATCCTGCAGCATTAAGAGCCTATGATCCACAAACTTAGAGAAAGCATGCTTGAATTATTCAAACAATTGCTGGTCAGATTTGTAAAGCCTACAGAAATTTCACAGGCCAAGGAACTTACTGATATTGATTATCATGACTGTAAGAAACAAAAGTCAGATGATACACTTATAGTAGGTTCACAAACAAGAATATACATGGCTGAAAGTAAGCTTTATGAAAGTAGCCTCTCTGAATTCTATAAAGATGTAAGAAACTGTTACACAGTTGTTTGTGATTACATTGTTAAGAGGTTTCCCCTGAATAATGAACTTCTGAAGCACAGTACAGTTGCTGATGTGACAAAAAGAATGATGATTGATTTCAGTAGTGTGATGTATTTCTAATCAAGATTTGTGTGTATGGAACCCAAGGAAACCAACTGGCAAGACAACTTGGAAGCAGAGTTTTTGAATTACCAAGTAGATGAATTGAATCCTGAGATCTTAAACACTGAAAGAGTTGACAAGCAATGAAATCTCATTAGTAAACTCAAGGATGCAAATGGCCTGCTGAAATACAAATTGTTGTCCAGCATCATGAAGAATGTGCGTATTGTTCCACATTCAAATGCAGGTTGTGAGAGGGTGTTCTCATTTGTTGCAAAAAAACACTCAAAATCCAGATCATCTATGTCAGTTGATACCTTGTAAGCAATACTAGTCATAAAAGTGAAGGGAGGAGAATGCTTCAATATGGAGTTTGACCAGAAGTTTCTCAGAAAGTGCAAAAGCGCCACGTACCAGTCACAACAGTAGCTGTATAGTGTAAGTTTTTAGTTATAATACGGAAATAAACAGTAAAGGTTGTTAAACCTGTACTTGTTGCCAGTACTTGATATTTTTTACACCTTACTGAAAATTGGTCCAACTTACTGAAAACTTGTGACTGACTTACTGAGAATGTCTCTTTAGGATTGGCAGGTCTGTATTAAACATGGGGTGGACAGTACTCTTTTTAAATACTGTCAATGAGCATATAGAGTTATCCCTGTTTATCCCAAAGTATGAATGTCCCAAATTTAATTTCAATCATTAGGGTTGAAATACACTCAATTTGTGATAATATCGGGTGTCAAGGTTTTTCATTGATAGGTCTTGTTTAATAAACGATTTCTTATACATTTCAGATTATGTTTCTAACAGCATTGCATCAAGCAACCAATCTACATATATCAACATACTAAGTAGTAAGTACAGAAACATTGCATAATTGATTAGCATGTGAAAACTTTAGAAAAAAAAAGTTTTTTCTCCACATCAAGATCAAAACAAAATTTACACTTCCTTTATTTCAGGGCATACAATTTTATTCTCTCAAACTCAAAACACTATATGCTGGTACACACCTTAAAAATATATGGCATACCACAGGGTCTGTTCTAGGATGGATGATTGCAAGATTCATACAAATTACAAATGCATCATTCCAAAAAATTAACTGAATGTGCAAACATTGTTTATTTTGTTTTGCAAGGCATACCTTGTTTACTTCAATAAATATCTCCAATATTTAGAAAATTCCCCCTTTTATTTAAATCAGGATGGGGGTTGTTCAAACCAAACTTTTCAGTTATAGAATATTTAGAAACTATTTCTCTTACTTTGCATTTTCCCAATTTCTCAAATGTTTGTTTCATATATTTAAAAATATAGGGTTACATAATGTATCTTGATGCATCTTTGTATTATCTGAATAAGACAGTGTAGTGATGCTATCAGTCAGTAAGAGTGTGTGAATCATATAGAAATGACCATATATCATGCAGGTAGAATTTAGACATGCATAAGAACCCCTTATTAAAACTTGAACTTACACAAAACAACTCTTATTAGCCAATTATTTAAACATGGTCATAAACTTTAATTCAGTACATGACATGGCAGTTTGAGATATTTTTCTAATATATTCTCTTACCTCCTAGTCACTATACTTAGCTGAACCAGACATCTATCAAAGAATAAACAGATGGCTTTTGGCCCTACATAAGCCAAACGAGCAAAGATTAAATAAACAGTGGATCTTTAACATTTATTTACAGCTTACTGCCTAGATATGTCTGATGAAATCAGCATTTCCCCTCATTGCATCTACAAAAGTGATGTAACCAGTGATGTAGCCAACATACATACATGGAACACACCAATTGACCCTGCTCCCCCATGTGACATTACCACCACTCCCCCAGAGAACATGGACATGACTGCTTCACTGGACACCAACCAAGCTGGTATGTTTGAGCTTTATATGACATCTGTAACTTCCTAGACTTTATGCACTTTTTTGGTATTGGAGTCGGTAAGGCAATTTTTAGTTTTTCCAGCCGTCCATAGGGACCTTTCTTAACGTACCCTCAGTGAACCTGGGGTATGCTGAAAATCTTGAATAAGTTCAAGGCCACTAATGACTAGTGACATGTTCTTGTTGTAATACTGTTGCCTTGGAGGTATTATGTTAAAAGATGGTTTATTTATCAGTGGTAGTTTTGTCTGTACCAGTTACTTTAAAATTACCTGTCGTGAGAGTATTCTCTCAAGCAAATTGAATGGAGGGCATCTTTATTGTGTTTGGCTTGTAAAAACATATATGAATTGTGGACCTTGAGAATTTCATTATGGTTTGTTTTACAGGTATGTCTGATACAGTCACCATCTCTGCAGTTTCATACACCCCTACAAATGAAGTTGACCCCTTAAGTGACACTTCAAGCACCCCTCCAAGTGATACTGATAGCAGTCCAACAAATAGCACTACCAGTGCCCTCCCATGTGAAGAGGCCATCATTCCCACAGGGATTGCAAACCAAGCTGCTTCAGCTGACACTGCTAGTGACCCTCTCAGTGACATAGCTAATATGACCAATCAAGCAGGTATATGATTTAAGTTTAAATAAATTGTTTTGACTATATTTTCACTTTTAAACCTGTTGCTGCTCAAGTTTAAGTGTGGGTGAATCTTGAGGCAAACATTTGTCACACTTCCAGAGCTATTTGCTGCTATGATTTCACTGTAGTTGCTGGGAAATATGTCACAAACATGTGAGCTTCAGTTCAGGGTATCTATTTTATGGGCTGTCATTTTCCTTGAATATGTAGTTTGCCTGCATTCTATTCAGTTATTAACTTCCTCAGCTCTGTCACTGTAGTGCTTGAGAATGCTCTTTGGTATGAAATTCAGCATCTGTAGGATGAGTCTGGTCAAGTTATACACCAGTTTTATTCAATTATTAGGCTTTTTAGCTATATCACTGAGATCAAGAAAGGCCTAAGTGTACTTTACAAACTTTTTAGTCAAACATAATGTTGCCTTTGCCGACTCAGATCAAATTTCTGAACTTCTCAAATGCATGTTTTCCAAGTTGACTATAACAGTACATGATGTTTTGTTACACCTTATTGAAAATTGGTCCAACTTACGGAGAAATATTGACTGCCCTATGAGATGGTTTTGTTTCAGTTCGCAGGTCTGTGGGGTTAGAAAAATAATTGCATCTCAGCAGCCTTAGTGTCAATTTCATTCAATATTTTTTGGTCATCATCATTAAAATAAAAAACAATTTTATACCTGCATAGGAAAAAAAACCGCTATATGATATCGACATACATCTCTCATGACATTGGTTTTTCTTTTTCTTTTCAGATTTCATTGTGTCCAATGTGAGCACAGATTCAAAATGAAAGGGGGTTTCTCCAATCATGTAAAGTCTCACAGAAAAGGTAATTTTCAACAAACCTCCAGTGAAGTTGAAAAAATGTATCATTTTTAACTATTTTTATCTTGGGTCAGTGTTTTTTGTAGACAATAGGGAATATTTAATGGTGCCGTTCCTTTTGTTCATCTCATTCTTCTGTCCATCTGTCCCAGTTTCATTTCAGTGCATTAATTTCCTTAATTATGGCTGGACCTTTAATTAATCTAGTAGGTAGCTTGATTTTTATGGCCAGGTTAGATTTTCAGGTTACACATCCAAAATTTAAATTTTTAAAGCCCCTGATTGTCTAAACCACCCACGTTCACAAGATCTTCTGTTATCATCATTGATTTTCATTCAGATTAGGTAGGTATGCAGCTTGATATTGATAAGACTTGGACTGGGTTTAATTGTCAGCTCTCTGCATTATGATTTGGTGAAGTGATAGCTCCTGAGTGTCTGACCCACCCACCTTTGTTTCTGAACAGTAACTCTTTTAATTATTATCTTTGGATCACAACCTAACTTGACACAGCTTGATACCAATCAGACTTGTAATGAAATTTATTGTAACTCTATTAACTCGTCATTTATGATTTGATAGTAGTTATTGTCACCTGTTTACCATCCAGTATATATACTGAATCGCCATGTCCCCCAACCATCCAGTATATATATATTGAATTGCCATGTCTCCCAATCATCCAGTACAATACTGCATTTGTACCTCTATATACAGATATATAAAAATTTTGAAACTGATCATAATGTGTGCCAATAAACTCAATCTAATGCTTTTTTTTTAGTGGCTTTATACACAGACACACAAATTGACACAAACATTTATAAGGACACACAAAGATATGGCCTCAAAGAGGCTCAGAATTGTTGCCACCATAGACGTCTCATTTAGGATTATGTATGGAATTGTCATGTCCCCTGCCTCAAGGTCAAGGTTACTGCAAGGGAGAATATAAACCAGTGACCTGTCTTCATGTATGGATGTGTAGGTAGAACTGTTGAACCAGTGAAGATATTTTAATGAAACTTTAGCCTGCTATATAAAAATGGTCTTGACATTGTCTTGTGTATTCAGTCATACCACCATACCTTTCATGGTCAAGGTCACAACAAAGGATAATGTAAGTCAGTTGCAAGTTTCCAGGCTGTCACTTTTAACCCCTACAGATATTCTGATGAAACTTTACCCAGGTTCACACCCTATCATACCAGAGTCAAATCCCTAGCTCAATTTAGTTCAAAGTAGGGGAAAAAAACCACATGTCATGTGTCATTTATGATATTCTTGTTGTAGTTTTATTTTTATGTTGTACATTGTAAATTTTGATAACTGTAGTATCAACCACTAAAATGCTTTGGTCCTGGTGTATCCCAATGATTTTTTTTTTCCCTGGAAAACTTGAAATAAATGCATTTTTGACTGTTAAATTTACCCCCAAACTATATAGAGTTTTTAAAGTTCTAATGCTGTGATACCGTAATAACAGTAAGTCTTCAGATACGAAAAAAAAATATTTTTTTTTTTTTGTGTCCCAAGACTTATATGCAGGTAAAATATATAAAATTTTCGGTATCCCAAAACTTGTAGACACAAAATAAAATGTAAAGACAAAATTGGGAAGATCAGCATACGTCACACAGCAGTGACCAGCTCGTTCAGTTACCACGTCAATAAACTGTTATAAACTACTATGATTGTTTTTATGTTATTATTTTGCATGTGCACATTTTCCGATTTCTCCAACATGATTTAAAACAAAGGTAAATAAAGACTTCATAATTCATGGGCCACTTAGATTTAACGGGAGACCTGTACTATGGTGCACAGTACTCACACAGTGCAAATTGTGCTTGGTGTCACTTATATCGTGGTTTATTCCCAAAAATATTCTATGCAGATTTTGCTTTATTCATCGTTTTTACCAAATCGCATTCTTCCTGATTACATTTCAGCTAGATGTTCATTACTGTTTCATTTATTTGGATTCACACGCTCAACAGTTACTGTTTTTCAGTGGTATAAGCAAGCCTACAAAGTGATGTAATCTATATGAAAAAGCACGTTAGTTATATGAAGCACATAACCAGCATAAATTCACATAACTATCATATATTCATGAAAGAATGATCGTAATATATGTTAAAGTTCTAAATAAAGATCGATTAAGATCATCGTCAATTCATTTTAGTTTTGTGTTTCGGTTTCACAAAATCGTAATTTTGCACACATTATTCATCCCACTTTTGATTTTGGTAAGCTGGTTGTTTTGGGTTCTCCTTTGTTTATATTGGCAGATTTGTCTTCTGTTTTCTGACAGCAATCCAGGCCAGTTATTTGTTTAAACCCTGAAATTGGCTTTGGTAAAGAGGAAATTGTGTCTGGCGGCAATGCCGGTACTTTGATGTGTAATTGCCTCCTACTGCGTAATATTAACACGATTACCGTAGCTGAGTAAACATATACATATTTAAGGTTGCTTACATCAAAGCAAACTACCGCAGAGTTTTTATTTTAAAAGCATTATTTCTGAAACTTCTTTATCGTATTTTAGAGATATTATTTAAGTTTAGTGCAGTGGTGCCTATGATTCGAATTCAAGGTATGTACTTCAATCAGCGCAAGTAAAATCTTCAATATACATGTTGTGACACCATGATGTAAACATGCGCACACTAAATTCAAGAGTTGAAATCAACACTATTTTTGTTGCTGTCTTACTGGTAACACATTTGAATGAGATATTTCCACTTTCATCCCCCCCCCCCATTACTTACAGGTGACTTTCAACAATTTTAATGCAATAATACATAAACTGACAATAGTAAACTAGAGCACAAAAGGGAGAAGTTACTGTTGAGTGGATATAGCATACCGCTAATGCTCAATCCTTGTCATCGTCTGATCAAATTATACATTTTTGAATTCTGTAGAACTATAAGAAAACAGAAAAATTAAATATATTTATTGACTTTTCAAATAAATTATAATAATTTATAATATTTCCTTTTAATAATTCATAATGATAGTCCCTTAACAACCATGAAATCATGTTTATGTTACATGAAGTTATGATAGATAAAATATGCAGATCAATCAGTAGACCAAAAAAGTTTTAGGTGTCCCAAAACTTATAGTACATGAAAAAATTGCTTTAACTTCGTGTCTCAGCTTTTATAGGTCGTAAAAAAATTACTTTTGAAAATAATGAGGGGTGTCCCAAGACTTATAATGTCCCAAGAGTTACCGTCGTTATGGTAATAAATCTAAGGACATTCTTTTAGTAAAAATACATTATCTCAAACTAGAAGTTCTAGACACATCACACAAACACAGACTAGAAGTTCTATACGTTTACACAGATATCATGCCCACCAGTGTTTCATGTAATAGCATAAATTCTTTTTCTAATGTATGAAATATACTAAGGAACAGATAATAAACTACATCTTGATTTATAGACAAAAAATTATGCTATACAGTTCCATATAAAAACTATAAGTATTTTGATATGTTATAATTTACTGAACTCCCCAAAAAGCTGTTGTCCAGTAGAAACTAGAAAAGATAAAAAAGATGGCATCTAGACTTGGGTTGCTTTGGCTTGTTAGCACTATTGTTGTCATATATATGAATGAATTTTAACTAAACTGTGCAAGTAAGCTTCTGTCAGCAAGAATATGACATACTCAGGGATAGGGGTGAAACGATTCATCGATATATCGATGCATATATATTTTTGCCATATCGATACACGTATCGATACAGGAGGTGAAGAATCGATACAAAACGATATCAACCCTATATAAGTTACTTTAATCTTCAGCAGTCATGAATAATTATTGGTTGTTTGCCTTATTCTTTAAACTGAGAATCGATAATGTATCGTATCATAGGCTGTGTATCATGAATTGTATCAATACGCGGCACAGGTGTATCGTTTCACCCCTACTCAGGGATTTGTTTTGGGCAAGTAGTAGTTCACACTGTGTTAAGTTTGTATTAGCTGAGCTTGTTACATTTCTTGAGGTTATGCAAAGAATTTGGACTTGTATTTGGGCTTACATTATATTAACAGGATCACATGTTCATTTTCAGTTTCCACTGTTTACTGCAAACAAAGAGGCCATGCAAATTCTGTGGACATTTCTATTCAAAACCGAAGAGACATATAATCCAGGTTCATAAAGATTGTAAGGATGTAAAACCTATAATAGAAAATCCTGGTCAGCAAAGAGCAACTATGAGCACAACTAGAAAAGAGGGTATCTTTGCACAGAACAAGTTGCAGTGCACAAAGGAAAACCCATCATTTCAGTCTCAAAAATATTGCGAGGGGAATATAGTTTGTTGCCAAAATTGCAAGGGATTTTATTCAAAGAAATTCTTCAGGCATAGAGATAAATGTAACTTGGACAAATGTGCATTTTCAAAACCCATTCCAATGGCAATGCTAGCTACTGAAGGTGGTACAGTAGATACCAGCTTTCAAGACCTGTTGACCTCTTTGAGGACAGATGAAGTGGGATCTGTATGTCAAACAGATTTTACTATAAAGCTGATAGGCTCACGTTTGTGGGAAGAAAAAAAAAACAAAAGCAGAAAAAACAATGGAAGTGAGAAAAAGTGTTTACTCAGACATCAGAACATTGGGAAGACTTTATGTGGAATTCAAATCTTTTGAGAGGAATGAAGGCATATAATCTGTAGAAATGTTCAACCGTGAGAAAATTTAGTTCTCTAAAAAGAGCCATCTACAAAATAACAGACAAAAATTCCAGCATCAAGTATGGCTTAAAGAAGAATATATTCTACTTACTGCTTGCAAGTACTGAAATCTTGAAAGGAGAAGCATTGCAGGGTAAACAGGGAGAAGTAAAAGCAACGGAGTTGGACTACTTTGTCTCAGTTTTAAAGTTGAACAGACGAACAATTTTTGGTGATGCAAGATACATGATTACCAAAAGTAGGCAAGAAAGGCTTCGATTTCCCAGCAGACTACCAGAGGATGAACCAGTGGAAAAGCTTAGAAAATATACATTAGAAGTGATAACAAAACACAGAAGGCAAATATGATTTCATTGGAAAACATGACTTTGTAAAACTGCGCAATGCAGTTAGTTCCAGACTAACTCTTTTCAATGCCCGCCGAGGTGGAGAACCCAGTAGATTGAAGATTGATCATTGGTGCAAGAGAAATTAGTGGATTACAGAGTCCCAGATGAAGAATTTGGATTGTCTCTCACCAGTTGAGAAGAAAGTGTTTTGTGACTTAGAGGTCACTTTCCAGCAGGGACTCGTCTTGTATCATGTTTGATACCTGGCGATTGTAAGAAGGCACTGGACATCCTCTGTGACAGAAATATTCGTATGGTTGCAGGTATTTTATCAACAAATGAATTCATATTTCCAAATACTGAGTCTTCACCAAACCATGTCGTTGGATGGGACTGCATAGATTACATGTGTAAAAAGGCTGGAATTGAAAATTCAAACATCAATGCCACAAACAACAGAGCTAGGTTAAGTACTATGTATGCAGCACTCTAAATCAAACCATAAGATAGAACCTATTTTTACCAGCACATGGGGCATACAAAGGAAGTGAATGAAAATGTCTACTAAAGACCATTGCCAGTTATGACTATTGCCAAATTTGGGATTGCATCTGCAGAGTTTTGACAACGGTAAGTACCTCGGTGTTTTAAAAGTGTAGCAATCTGGAATAAATTCAAGTGTCATTAATAACTAATCACATGCTCTTGTTTTAATACTGCCACTTTGGTAGTAATATGTTAAAGGGTGGTTCATTTATCAGTGGTAGTATTGTTTGTACCAGTTACTTTAAAATTACCTGTAATGAGACTTTGTCAAGCAAATTTAATGGAGGGCATCTTTGTGTTGTGTTTAGCTTGTAAAAGCATATTGGATAGCGGACCTTGAGAATTTAATTATGGTTTGTTTTACAGGTATGTCTGATACAGTCACCAACTCAGCTGCTTCATACATCCCTACAAACAAAGTTGACCCCTTAAGTGGCACTTCGAGCACCCCTTCAAGTGATACTGATAGCAGTCCAACAAATAGCACTACCAGTGCCCTCTCATGTGAAGAGGCCACCATTCCCACAGGGATTGCAAACTGAGCTGCTTCAGCTGACTCTGCTAGTGCCCCTCTCAGTGACACAATTAATATGACTATTCAAGCAGGTATATGTTTGAAGTTTAAATAAATTGTTTTGACTATATTTTCACTTTTAAACCTGTTGCTACTAAAGTTTAAGTGTGGGTGAATCTTGAGGCAAACATTTGTCACACTTCCAGAGCTATTTACTGCTATGATTTTCACATAACTGGGTCAGTGTGACAGGCGGCTTGCTGTCTTGAGACAATATTAAATATTATGAAACCAAAATAACTAGAAAACTGGGCTGTCTATATCTTGCACCCCAAGAAGACAAGTCCCACATGATGACATAGTGAAATATTGACAAGAAAGGTGAACATTGAACCTGATCTAATCTGGTTTTTCTGGATATTAAGTTCAATATGAAATAAAAATATAATGATATGGACAGCTGACTAAATTATAATGATATAATATAATGATATCTTGCAATACATGATAAAGATCCATATGACTGGTTTATATGTACGGGTGTATTAATGGTATGCACTTGAAAGTGAACTAAAGAAAATATTTGAAAGTCTTGTTTTTGTATATAAAATAAAAATGACTACAAATGTGTTTGAGCACAAGTTAAAATTCTGCTTGAAAGATTAGCTGGGAAGCTGTTAATTATTACAAGGGTTATTAGAGAGCTGAAGAACTTGCTCAATACCCCAGTTTTATAAAATAATCAAATTATGCCCTACCTAAAGTTGTAAAAATTGGTATACTAAAAAGTAGGTAATAATGATCACTTAATGGTATGCATGTAGGAGACTTGTTTACCTCAAGATATACTATCATCTTCACATGATTTTCAAAATACGCGAAGTCAACCGTGCAAAGTAGGTCAGTGACCCACTGTTGGTGTTAAACCCATGATGACTTGAAACCACATCCCAACTTTAGAGGCTATAGATGATGAAGTATTGAAAGCATAGTCTGAACAGGATAGCTTGAAATTAATTAACTATCTTGACATGCACACAGAGCAGTGTTCTGATTAAGAACAGCATTAAAGCTGCAATATTTGTGGTTTTGATAAATTTAGAACTAGCTGAAATATTTGACTTGCATAAATGAGACTTTTCACACATTTTCAGTAACATTGATTTACAAATAAATGAGTTTTAGCCAAAATATTCTCTATGGAATTTTAAGATTTCTCAATTACTAAAGTCTGTTCAGGGGTTTTCGAATATGCAAATAGTTGAACAGAATTGTGAAAAACAAACAAACATAAATACATTAGCAATAACCATGTGCTAATAATGTCAATTAAAATAGGTCAATAGAGACATGATTTTCCATAGGATGATTGTTTTAAGGCAGCGGTTCCCAACCTCAGGTCGTGACCCAAATCAATGTCGTGGAGGGTCCTCAGGTGGGTCGCTAAGGGTCATCAGGTTATACATATTAAAATCATATCATAAGCCTGAGGGTTGGGAGGTCCTGTTGGTGGCCAATTTAGGGTCGCAGCAAAAAAAGGTTGGGAATCACTTTTTTGAGCTATGATATGCTTTCAAGATAGATTTATTAGTGATGCGCATGTATGAAAATAGTTAGCAGAAAATAGCTTCCATAAGTGACCAACCATTTAATTTTCAGGGGTGACTAAGATTTTTTTTCGAGTCAGGCTATTTTTGTATTTTATCTCAAGATTTTTTTTTCATTAATATAATGGATATAATTAGTTCTTTTTTTCATGAAATCAGAGCAAGAATATTTGTTTCAAGCTATTTGGGGCCCAGAAAAATTTTTATACAAAAAAATTCCAGGCCACCCACTTTCAAATTAAATAGTCAGTTCCTAATTGGACAGTCCCTGTCTCATTATCACTAATCTGCCACAATATCAATACAGAGTGCATGGTAATCACAGAAAATATGTAAAAAGCTCTGTTTATGGAATTCAAGGAGACTGTGTGAATTTCAGCAAGAAATATAAGAATAAAATACATTGCAGCGTTAACAAGCCATACATTTTCAGAACATTATTGTATTATAGTTTGTTTACATTTCTGCTAAAATGAAAAAGTGTGCCATCAGCATTATCTGATAAGCTTCACCAGAATATTCCTATGGCAGACTCTAATTTGCTAGATAATGTGAATATTTTCATGACTCAAAGCAACCATATTTATTAACCCTCTTGGGATATTTTGTCAAAATTCCTCCAAACTTCACCAGCCAAATGAAGTGAGATATTGCTGGTTGTACGTAGATCATCATGATTTCTTAAAACTACTTGCAACTACAAGAGGATATGGCTATATTGGTTTTAATGATAAATCTTGAAAAATCTCAAAGGTTTCCCAACAACTAAAGCAGAGCATAGTAGAGCGGTAATAGGTCAGTATCCCCATTTTCTGTTAAGGGAAATGCCAATTATTATTCACACAACTAAAGCAGAGCATAGTAGAGTGGTGATAGATCAATGTCCCCATTTTCTGTTAAGGGAAATACCCATTATTATCCCCATGCTTTTTAAAATGTCATTGATATTATGTTATCCTTCTTCTGTCTGTCTGTCAATCCATCTGTTACTGTACCTTCTTCCTAATGACTGTTTCTAAATCCACACAACTTGTTAATTATCTTGCTCATGTGATGACCTTGACCAAGAGGGTATCATTCCTTCCTCCCTCTCAAGGGGTCCCTGGGAGGGAGGCAGATAAAAAAAAATACAAAAATTGCATATACAGTGACATTTTTTAAAGAAATTTGACCAAACTAATTATATCCCATCATAGGAAGAAGACACATCATGTGTATATGACAGATTTTGCATTTTGATGTCTGGGTCACTGTCTGTGGGTGAGGGTGAGTATGGGGAGGGGTATGGAATATGCTTTAAAAAGCATAGGGATTTGCGACGGCAAGTCATCCAAATTGCCCTGGTTTTTATTCTTCTAGTGAACCTGCATTAAAAGATAAACAAATGAAGAAGAAGGGTAAAAATTCATTTTGCTTCATGAAGATTTAATCTCAACCATTGTGTATCAACTTTACCAGTTATGCAGGCAAGAAATATATTTAAATATTCAATTGTTATTACAGATCAAAGATTTCACTGGGATGCCCCAACAACAAAAGTTTTAAAAATTCATTCATTGGCTGGATTAATATGCCTTGTGGTTGCAGCCTTCCAGGTACTGCTCATACATTGTATATATTTAGTCCAGTACAAAATTGCATACATTTTTTGTACCTTTTATCTTGGTTTTGAATACAACTCCTAAAGCAGAGTTACTGCAGTGCCCCCAACAGCTATGTCTGTGAACAGGTTGTTTTTAGTGCAAATTCAGAAATAGTCCTGTATTGAGGTGTAGAATTATCTAGGTACAGTCATCTGGATCTTGTTTTTTTCTACTTCAGTTTTCTTCAGGAAGAAAATAGATGCAAATGATGTAGGGAGGATCTCGTATTTGCTGGATTTGCTCACTTGGACCAAATTTAGCTCCTTTTCAATTATGCTGATTTGATGTTTAAAGTGTTGAGGCATATTTATAGCAGCTTCTTGTTAGCCCTTCTCCCAGTAAAGCAAACTAGGGGAAATTTATGAAATACATATACACTGTTTTATTTAGCTGTTTGGTTAGTTTGGGGTCATACAGACCCGAGTGTATCTGCAGGTGTCAAAACAGGCTTTGTGGGATGAAATCAACACAAAGATCACTAACATGGACAGGGTCTGTTTCTCATCTCATGTTTTTATATAGATAAGGGTATTTCAGATACAAAATTATAGCAATTTGTATATGGCTGCCATAAGGCTAGTTTGGTTTTTGCACAATAACTTTAGTTGTCCACCATCTACAATAAATATTACCATTCTTTGTGGATGTTTTCCACTTACAGTAAGGAAGAACTCTATTGATTTTGGGGTGAAAAGTTCAAAGGTCAAGGTGACTATCTGAAAGAAGAAAAATGGTTTCTGCACAGTAACTCACAGCTACAACTTCGTGGATAGTTTGCACTTTGGGTGAGGAAGAACCCTATTGATTTTTTATTCAAAAGGTCATGGTCGCTGACTGAAAGAATGAACAAAAAGTGTTTCTGCACAATAACATTAGTTCTATATGACATACCTCAACCAAACGTGGGTGGTTTGTACTGGGGTAAGGAATAAAGCTATTGATTTTGGGGTCATAAAGTCAATCTTTTATACATTTTTGATGGTTGATTGGCTTTTAGCTGCTCTTTCAACACATTATTGGTTATTGTATGCCAAGGAAATGGGAACTAAGTGCCGTTCCCAAGAACACACCAAAGCAGCTGATCTAGACTGGCTTCAGCTGTTATCAAAACTCGTGACTTTTTTATTATGAGTGTGACACTGCTAAGTGAACTGCTGCCGTGGACTTGGACTTTTTCCATGAAAACTTTCTGAGCAAGATTAAACCAAAACCACCCAAGATAGACTAATAAAATCTTGTATTCATGTTTGTATACATATGTAGATGACCTGGTTTGATTTTTATGCCCGTTGAAACTTTTTATTACATTTTTATCAATTTTTTAAAACTTTTTAGACTTTGACTTTTTGCAGTGCATACATATTTTGCAAACAGAAATCTAGTACTGGTTGTTAAACAGTGACAAAAACGATTATTTTATATCACTAAAAGTGAAAGATACAGCTAGGTACACAAGCTCTCTCTCCCTTTTTATCTCTTCTGCTCACTGTTTTGCTTATCTATACATGTCTACATCACAGAATGAGCAACAAAATAAAGAACCCACCACATACAAAAATCTGCATTCATTTGAATTGGGAAAAACAAATCAACAAGATGAATTTGCCATTACTATTTAGAAAATTTGGATATTAAGGAGAAAAAAGAGATCTGTTTAATTTACATAGTGTGCACATAGTGTATTTACCACATATCACTCGCGTCCGTGTTGTAGTTGCTGAGTTACACTCCTCTTTGTAAAGAATATTCAGTGAATAATGCACATTATTGTCAGTGACCTGGTTGGTGAAAATAGGTGCCTATGAGTGAAAACAGTTAATCCAGAAACTACATTAATTCCTATCTGCAACAAATGTGCTGCATGAAGTACACACCTGTGTTAACAGAACTTGGCAGATGGTTACTGGGTGCAACACAGTGGTGACCAGGGAGGCTCTACAGAGGGCCATTAAATCAAACAGCCACATGAACCATATCTATTCATAAAGTGTTTGCACATGTAAAGTTGTAAAGTTGTTAGAAGGTTTTTTTGTTGTTCTTTTGCTGCAGCTGGTTTGTCTCATTTTCAAAGGATGCATTGGTCGATGCAATGTTTTGAAAAAGAGCTGATACCTGAACATAAAATGCTGTGCTGTGAGTCTACATGTTCATGTACATACTATTTGCTTATACAACTTTTTTATGATGATACCCTGTAGTTCATTATTTCATCCAATCCATTTATTCATCCTTGCATTTATTGGACTCCCTGGTATTAAGGCGTATTTGATTGTTTGACTCGTGCCTGCTTTGTGAATAAGTGATCGAGTATCCATATATTTCCTAACTCTGAACAAAAACATGTTTTTTTTATAAAGCTGTTTCAAAGAAATTATCAGAATTATTGAAGTTAAAATATGTTGGGATCAAGAGTTTTGTTGCTAATTGCTTGGTCTGCACAGATTTAAAATAAAGTTGTTCATAATTGATAATGGAATATAAATAATGTTCTTCTTCCCATGTAATTTATCAACACTGTGATAGAAATCATTGAAACTGGTTTCAGCATTTAGAATTTAGTATTCATTCATGCAAAGTGCAAAGAAAACCCATTAAATATGAATCCAAAATGAATCAGAGAGAGAGAACTTTCAAGATATATAAGCTGTTTTGAGTACAAGCTCAGCTCAGTAGAAGCACTGCAAAACATGCCCAACACCTGCAAGAATGTTGTCTAGTGCATTGCATTGGGATGCAGTATTAGTCTCTGGTCTCTATCTTTCAGGTAAAACAGCAGTGGAACAATGGGTACTGAAAAGCAAAATCAAAGCACCTTGCAACAAAATCGGAACAAAACTAATGAACATGAAGAAGCTTCAACAAGAAAAAAACAAACAACTACAGAAAATTTTTGTACCTTAAGCGCCTCTTGGAACCCTCATGTCCGTCCATCCATCCATCCATCTGGCACACACTCATATTAATTTCCATGAAACTTTGTAAATATTATAGGCATCACTCAATGATGAGCATATAGACAAATTACTTTGTTAATGCAATTTTTATAGGAGTTGTCATTTCTTACTTGCAACTGAATTCAGTGTATGACAAAGTCTTCTAAACGCAACTGTCTTACATTTTTCAGTGGATTGCTATGAAACTTGGTAAATGTTGTAGTCATCAACTCAATATGTGCATATCAACAAATAACTTTACTATGCAATTATTGCCATTTTTATTAATTTTGCTGAATATCGGAATCTTGTAAATGCAAACACTGTAGTATCACAGATTTTCATGGGGTACCAATTTTCGTGGATTTTGTTGATGCCCTGAACCACGAATTTAAAAAACCCAATGAAAAATTAGCCACATATGATAAAGAAGTTCACCCCACACACACACACCTCACCTCATGTTTTTTACTGTTTGATTCCTAGAGATCAACAAATCTATTTGGTAAATCAGCGTAATTTCTGTAATCTGGTAACAAATATTATTTATCTTTATTTAACTCTTTAAAAAACAGAATCCTAAAGCATTTTATATATTGTTTCAATGCACACATATCTATACGGTATCCGGTAGCTGTAATTTCCACTCACTGCCTTAAATCGATATGTTGTGAGATAAGTAAGGATAGAGAGAACCGAGAAAAGCATAAGGTATTCAAAAACTAATATTACTGAAAATGAAAGAAAGACTAAGAAATTATACTATAAATGGAAATTAGATTTAATACTTATTTAAATCGATTCTTCATTCAAGTGAAACTGTTGTTGACAAATTGAAATCCTCGTGAAAACACGTCTCATTTTATCCATGCATGCCTAATCGCAATGAACAACATGACTGTAAAATACTAAAACTATTGCTTGAAGCATAATTACTAATGGAACACTGTGTATACACTAATTATCGCATATTATTGAAGCTCACACTTCACTGATTTTCGTACAAAACCACTGAATCATCATTGCGTCAACCACGTCGGTTGGTACACACAAATGTTTGTCTGTTAAATAATCCTTGAAATTGTTGAATTAAACCAGTCCAATATTCTTAAAGCCATGGATAATTACATCCAATCGTTCACACATTTTGGCTTGAGCCGCAATTATCCATTTAGCATGAATTGCCTCGATTCACGAGGGTTTAAGTAAAGTCTAGAGGTTGAAGTTGGTTCATACACGAGGCAGGCTCAAACAAAGGAGTACAAATATGCAAACTTTGACAGGCAAAACCACGAATTAAGTAGCCACGAAAATGTCTTTTTTTTACACAACCACGAAAATTGAGACCCTAGAAAATAAATGATACTACAGTAGTCTGTTTTTGATGGATCGCTGTAAAACTTCATATGTATTCTGGTCATCATCTGAAGATGCACATGTCGACAAATTACTTTGCTCCTGCAATATTTGCTTGAATTATTGTCTTTTACTTGCAGATTGATGTAGTGCATGACTGAATCTTGTGAATGCAACTACTGTTTAAGTTTTCAGTTCATCACCATGAAAGTTAATTTGGAGATGCACATATCGCCAAATTACTGTCCTCCTGCAATTTGTGTTGTTGAATTATTGCCCTTTTTTGTTTTACAGTGACAGATTCTTGTGCATGCGACTAGTCCTGCAGTTTTTGATACATCACTGTGAATTTTGGGTACATATAATGTGAAAATGGTGCAGATATGAAAACAATTATGTCTATACTTTTGTGAAGGAGTTAGAAAACCCGACATAATTGACCTTGGGTTCCAGTGAAGGTCATTGCTTGTATTTTCGTACTTTCCCGTAGCGCAGATCTCCATATACAATATGGATCTCCACATTTTCTCCATATTTTTTCCACGAATATTTATGGAAATAAATATGATGATTAATTCACTTATTCAAACATACAGAAATATTATGGAGAAAAATACAGAAATTCTAGCCCAGGTTTTTAGCTATACTGGTTGCAGACCAGGAGAGCTTAGGGATCATGATTAAAGGACGTCCGCAAAGATGGGGGGAGGGGGGGTTTGTTCAAATGCGGACAAGGGGGGAGGGGGTGTAAAGGACCTTGCGGACATCCGCAAGCTAGTATTTTTTGTTATGATATTCTGTGTTGAACAGCTGCTTTAGGCCTACTGCGTGTATTCCAGTATGTTTTGCGGACGTCCTTTATGGGTGTTCCCTAAGTATAAATTACTTGTTAATTTCAATTTGTTCGATTCGTGCCACAGAATATATATGAATGGGTTGGCAGAGTTAGTGCCAGCCTCCCTTGAAGCAGGCGGCTGGCAGCAGTAGCCACCACTACACTGCTGCTACGCACAGTACATCTGAAAGCATCGACTCCAGCTGCCTTCCACACACGTGTGTGTTAATCAGTGACATACGGAACATACTGTTTAATAGAGTTTTTAATATCTATATTTTTCCAGCTAATATTACATATTATTTAAGAATATTCTGTATACTACCGATGCTAATAATGGATGCGCGTTATAAACTGTATAGCGACTTTAAGGATGCTTTCATTGCTGCACACCCTGATCTGAAGGCAGATCTGGCACATAAACGTGCACAGGAGCAGTGGAACAATTGTAAACAAAATGAAGAAGAAGTCAAAAACTTGATTCGAGTTTGGCATGCGAGAGCAGCAGAAAGAAAAAGTCGTCTGATGAGCATGTGGGCCCGCGCTGCCACGCCTAAGGCCAGTGTAAGCCAAGCATCAGATTCAACTACTTCGACGCTAACCACGTCATCTCAGGAACTTCCATCAACTGTGGTGATAATAAATAGTGACGTTCAGTCAGAGGTGGAAGAGGCATCTTCTGCTGACGTAACAGCAAGAGAGATGGATGCCGAGACGCAAACGACAGCAGTAGCATGTCTAGTGAAGAAAAAAAACCAACGCTCTACACCAGCACAAGACGCAGCAAGCAATGAGTTAGAATCTGTCAGCGCACAAATGGCTAGTTTTCTACAGGTAAAAAAACACTGGACTGTGGACAGCTGATATGAAAACAAAGTCTGATGAACTCGGCAGCAAAAAGGTGCAGCTGGAGAAAAAGTTAAAACGTTTGGCAGCTGAACGAGCATGCAAACAGAACTCCAGGCTTGACTTCAAGAGAAAGCTGACTGAAGTTACGGAAGAACATCCAGTCATTGGCCAGCGACTCAAAAAGTTCTGTCGGCAGAAAGTAGGAAGGCCCCGCTTAGAAGATGACCAACCACAGTTGCTAAAGACAATCGTGGACATTGTATCATGTGGAGCAGCTGCTGATCCGCGGCAACGATCTGAGAATCTTAGTAGCTGCAAAACGTTGGATGACTTGAATGAAGCCCTCGTCCAAGATGGCTTCAGCATCAGTCAAGCAGGAACATATCTACGTCTACTTCCACGTAATTCGGCGACGACTGAAGGTAAGCGTCACGTGACCACAGTGCCTGTCAAGCTGCTTAAGGCAGCAAACAGTGAAAGGCGCAATTACGTGGATGCTCATTTTGCAGCAGCTGCAATCTGCTACTTGAAAGATCTGGCTGTCGCTATGGGAGAACACTGTGTTTTTTTCTTGAGCCAAGATGACAAGGCACGTGTCCCACTAGGATTACCGGCAGCAAATAAGCAGGCGCCCATTCTGATGCACATGGAGTATCGTGTGCAGCTGCCAGATCACGACTGGGTTATTGCTGAACGCCACAAACTGATCCCATCAGTCTATGCTGCATGTGTTATAAAACCAGGGGTTGTACCGTATTCAGGGCCAACTGCTATCTTCATTCGCAGTGGGAAGCATGACAGTAGCACAGCAATGACACACGCTGCTGATTTTGAAGAACTCAAACTACTTTCTGCTTTTCAGCCTGTTATGTGTATTAATGGATCAGTGAAGACGATTGTGGTCATAACAGCAGATGGCGGTCCGGATGAGAACGCTCGATTTCCGAAAACACTAGCCGCAGCTTATCGAGCCTTCCATTACAACAACCTGGATGCGATTTTCGTTGCGTGCCATGCGCCAGGGCACTCTGCCTACAACACCGTCGAACGACGCATGGTTCCTCTGTCACGCGACCTACCAGGATTGATCCTGCCTCACAATCATTATGGATCTCATTTGGACAGCAATGGCAAGACATGTGATGTAGAGTTGGAAAGGGCCAATTTCCAGAAGGCCGGTGAAGTGCTGGCAGAAATCTGGAGCTCAACGGTTATTGATGGATTTGATGTGGTAGCATCTTTTGTATCATGTGATGCAGGAAAACTGGACATCAGTCCACCGTCAGATGAGTGGTCAAGTCTGCACATTCAACAGTCGCAGTATTGCTTGCAGATTGTGAAGTGCAACAGTGAATCATGCTGTGGTCAGCGTCGCACTAACTACAATGATATATTTCCTGGACGACTTTTACCTCCACCTGTTCCACACTACAGCACAGATAAAGGGATTACCTATGCACCAGTTGGCAGCAACAGTGGAACGTTTGGATCACTTTATCAACGACTGGCTCTTTTACATCTGCAGCCTTCACACGACTTCCTGAGGATGCCATTTGATTTCTACAGTCCGTTAGTGACTGCTGATCTTGAGAAGCGCGTTTTTAATCAGTGTGGCCTGTACTTTCCATCTCAGGCTGTGAAGCGCAATCATGCCCGTATTCACAGGCATGCAGCAGTGAGCACACAAGCTGAAGTGGCAGACGTCGGCGCTGTGGAGCCTGAATCTGTTAGCGCTATTCTGTCAAATGTATCATCAAATTCCGCAACTGAAAGCAGTGATGATGGTCTGCCAGTTGTTCGCAACTTATTTGACTGGCTACAGTCTGCGTTTGTTGAAGTGGAGTAAGACATTGACAGTCTGTCGAATTTAGCTTTCTGTGAGATGACAACTTTAGTTCTATGTCCTGAATAAAGACTTTTTTAAAGAAAGAACGTTCTGTTTATTTTTTTCTTTGTTTTGAGCTACATGTTGTGATGAGATCAGTGAGCCTTGTATTTTGAGAGCACCAGCTATTACACTGCCAGACCATAGAGCAGTGTATAATGCTAGATGGGGACGTCCGCAGCCAGGGGGGGAGGGGGGTAAGCTACATGCAGACAAGGGGAGAGGGGGCGTTGGAAAACAGGTATTATCTGCGGACATCCTTTATGGACAACCCCTTATGGGATGGTATTCATCAGTCCATCCATTAGCACAAGCTTGTTATCACTACACCTCCTAAACTACTTGGAGGATTGACATGAAACTTTACACACACCTTCATCCCATGTACTAGTTGGTTCTAAATGAAAATGGTGCCATTTGGACACCCAGTATGGCTACCACAGTGGCCATCTTAAAAATCTTATCACTACTCCTCCTGAATGGATGAACAGGTTTTCACTATAAGACTTCTTATGATGACTAGTTGGACCTAAATGAAAATGGTGCCGATCTGGAGTCCAATATGACCACCACAGTAGCCATCTTGAAAATCTTGTTATCGCTACTCCTTCTGACCAAAAAGTAATATTACCATGGGGTTTTCACCAGAAGTCTTCTTATGATGTCTAGTTTGGTCCTAAATTAAAATGGTGTCACTTGCATATCTAATATGGCCACTGCAATGGCCATCTTGAAATCTTATCACTGAATGGATGGTCGTATTAACATGTTTTTTTCTTTTACTAAACGACTTCTTGTTATATCTAGTTGGTCCTAATTGAAAATTATGCTGCTCAGACATTCAATATGGCTGCTGCAGTTGCCATCTTGAAAATCTTGTTAGCACTACTTCTCCTGAATGAATGGCTGATCTGACTTCCAATATGGCCACCATAATGGTCATCTTGAAAATCTTGTTGCTACTTCTAGATGCTAGTCATATCGATATTGTGCTTTCACCAAAAGACTTCTTTTGATGTCTAGCTGGTCCTAAATGGAAATGGTGCCAATCTGAAATCCAATATGGCCATCATGGCAGCCATCTTGAAAATCCTGTTATCATTACTCAAAAAAACCCAACAGAAAGTCATGTCAACTTGAGGTTTCCAGAAGAAGACTTCTTATGATGTCTTGTTGGTCCTAAATGAAAATGGTGTAAATCTGACAAACAATATGTCCACCACAACAGCTGATTTGAAAATCTTGTTATTGCTGAAGAATATCAGAGATGGTTTCAATACTCAGCAGTTAAAATTAGGAAATGTTCTTATCTTGAATTCCTGGAAATTCTTTTTGGCCAGTAGAGCATCAGTCCCTGAGGAACTCTTGTTTTTCATATGGAAAACATAACACTGAACTTGGACATTTTCTTATGTAGGAAAATACGGAGTGTATGACTTTGCTATTTTTTCACTATGGAGGAAAAATGTGGAATGTGGACTTGCAATTCAGTATGGGCAGAAATCAGAATTTACACTTGCTGGAGAATCCATTATACACATTTTATAAAATGGGACATTAAAACATTGAAGTGTATGTATTACAAAAAAAATGCCAGAGACAACATTTTTATTTTTTTAATCTCGTAATGTCAAGCTAATTACCATATTGTGAAGTTTGAAAGCACTGGTCAGCTAAATTCTGATTCTTGATAAACTCTGGTGAGTTCCAATTGCTTTGAGTCTGATCCATAGGTTTCATTTGAGTACAGAGATTCTAATTAAATTTTTTCTGTTGAATGATAACAAAATTCCTTGAGTTTTGCTTTTACAGAAAAAATGAGGACAATATTTTTCTTGTATATGATGGGAGAGGGGGGAAAAAAATTGGTTGTGGGTGTTGAGGGTTCAATATGCTACTTATGCTGTCCAGTTTCACTAGGAAATATTAGTCCGACCAAATAATTTTTACTATATTTACGATATATTGATCCTATGCACAAATGCAAATGAATTTTGAGCAGATTTTGTATTTAGTGTATTCCAATAAAGCTGATAGAGGGCACTCGGACAAAGGTCAGGACTTGGAGGGGGGTGGGGGTTGAATGATAGTAATGTATGTAATTGACCGCGAAAGGGAGTACCTATCTGATTCACTTATTTGATTGGAAGGATCTATACTGATCTCTTTCACAATAGTGATTATGTACATGTAGATTTGCTCCATGATTTTGGAAGGCCTCTGATTTTTTAGCTCTACTGGTCATAAAACAGAAGATCTTGTGGAATGGCCTCTTGTCCATCTGTGAGCACAAGTTTATTATCACTACTCCTTCTAAACTACTTGGAGGATTGACATGAAACTTTACACAGAGACCATCTTGAAAATCTTTTTATTGCTTCTTCTCTTAAATGGGTAGTAATATCAGCATGGGGTTTTTAGTGGAAGACTTCTGATGATGTCTGGTAGGTCCTAAATGAAAATTATGCTGATCTGACATCCGATATGGCCACCAACATGGCCATCTTGAAAATCTTATCTCTACTCCTTCTGAATGGATGGCCATATCAACATGGGGTTTTCACTAAAAGGCTTCCTACGATATCTTATTGGTCCTAAATGAAAATGGTGCCAATCTTATATCCAATATGGCTGCTATGACGTCCATCTTGGCAATCTTGTTATAGCTAATCCTACTAAATGGATGGTCATGTTGACATGGGGTTTCACCAAAAGACTTCAGATGATGTCTAGTTGGTCCAAAATGAAAATGGTAACAATCTTGCACCCAATATGGCTGTCACAGCAACTAGTTTGAAAATCTTGTTATTGCTCAAGAATATCAGCGATGGTTTCAACACTTAGTAGTTAAAAAGAAAAAAATGCTCTTATCTTGATGTCCTAAAAATTATTTTCGGCCAGTATAGCATCAGTTCATTCGAGAGGCTCTTGTTTACATATTGAATTGTCATTTATTTGTAGAATCTCCAACATTTTGAGGTGTGTTGCAGTGGTAGTGACCCTCTTATGCTTAATATTAACTGTGACAAAAGTGCACACCTAAGACATTGGACTTCAAGATTTACCATATCATTTAAACCCTAGTATACCTCACAAACAACTGTACTGAAGCCTTGTTTTTTTAGTTGCATCTCTAGTTACAGAATTTGATTCAAAGTTATCGTAAGTTAATCTTGTACCCGATTTCTTTTGTCAGCCAGGTGAGTGATCTCAGACCCACATGAGCCTCTTACCTCTAGCATGGTTCATGCTAGGATCACCAAACTTGGCAAATGTTTTGTGGCTTATATACTGTATTTTGCTATGTAAAATCAGTCCTACTCACTAATAACAAATACACATTCACCTTCTCACACACACCATTCAGTGTTGGATGTTTTAACTCTGTGTGCAGCTAAAGGCTTTTTATTTTATGAAAACTATGGGACCCCTTACCCAGTCCACAAAATTCAGTATCCATGAAAATGTAATTGACCAAGTTCACAAAATTAAGTATCCATGAAAATGTAATTTTTCACTAAACCACAAAATTAAATGAATTTACAGTATCCTATTGCTTCCTTAAAGGTGAGCTTTTGGTGTGGTTCTGCATTTGTTGTGTGTTGTCAGTCATCGGTTGTCTATTGTGTACCTTGAGCAGAAATTTATATTGTATTACCTCACCTTTTCAATTTTTAGCTCACCTGGCCATAAGGTTCACATGTATGGTTGTGGATTAAATATTATGTTGATTAAACAAATCTTATTTTTAATGTGTGCTCTTTTTTATTGCTTTGTCGAAACATAGCATGTAATAACATTTACATAATCATGTTTGAAGGTAAGACTCATACGATATAGAGTTTGCTTTAAAAAAAAAATTTGTTTTTGTGTATCTAACTATCTGTCTGTACATCTACATACAATGTCAGTGATGTAACTCACTCGACAGGGAAGTACTGTTCACTTTAAATCTGCCTCTTTTCTAACTTTCTTCATTTCTTCCCCTTTCTTTCCTCCTCATTTTCTCAACTTCATACACAATGCCCTACACATTTTAACTAAGTTTCTCCTTTTATCTTCTTTTTTTTATTCTCATCTTTTATCAACTCTTTCATTGTTCAGCGTTGTGCTTTATATACCATGCCTAAATGCTAATGTTTGGCTACAAGACTCGTCGCTATGACTATTCAACAATTTAAAATTGTTGTCATTAAAACTCAATTTCATCCACCATATATTTAAAATGTTTGTATCGTCAAAAGGAGAAAAACATTATAAACCATTGGCTCAACTTCATACACAATGCCCTACACATTTTAATTAAGTTTCTCCTTTTATCTTCTTTTTGAAATGAAATATGTTTAACAAAAAGCCTTGTTTACAATACTGAAATGGCTTACAATATACGAAAGGATTGATTTTCACAAGGCAGTTCTTGTATATAAATGTCTACATGGAACTGCACCAGAGTACCTACACAATTTATTCGACTGTTATTCAACACTTAATACCAGTTGAGATCAACATTACATATGAAACCTTCATCCATCAAAACCAAGAATTGAACAATTTTACAAAAGTTTCCAATACTTTGGTAGAGTTATGTTGAATAAGCTTCCATTGCCTGTAAAAACTGCAGAAAATATTAGTGTTTAAGAAGAGATGATATTTTAGTCTAATTTATTATACTCAAGACATGTTGAACTAAATAGTAATTACTATTAACTTTTTGTATGATGTATATTGTTATACTTTCTTCGAGGGCCTCAAGGGAAAATTATTTTCGTCTAAATGAGTCACCCTCTATAAATAAAGCATTAGCAATATTAGTAATAGTATTGTGTAAACAATTGGATCCAGGTCCGATGTGCTACCTATTGTCAAAATTGTTTGATTTAATTTAATTAGATCACAAATTAGACGTGATGAATCCAATATAACCAATTACAAGCCCTTAATCTAAGATAAGGACCCACTCATGTACTTTGATTTGAGGATAATGACGCCTTGGGATGTACATCTAAGCTTAAAATAATAACGGTTACCCAAATTAAGCGGCACATCCTCATATACCATCATATGCCCAGTTATTGAAATTCATTTTAATTAGTACTTCGGTTTATCTGGAAATTCATTAGACAAGTAAATCTTTTAATAACAATTAAACATATCATTTTTCCTATTGAGGTTGCTTGCATATGGGTACATATAATCTATATATTAATATGCAATGAGTTCATAAAGTTAGGTTAATCAAAGTTTTCCTTGATTATCACATGATGCAAGGTTAAAGATATATTAGGTGTAGAACTTGAATTTGTAACAGATTATGGCATGTTCCTGATGATTGTGAATAGAGTAAGATGTGTAATTAGCAATAATATCACATACAAATGTGGAGTCAGTGCAAGGCATGATAGGAAGAAATCGTTTTAAAACATCAGATGACTATGATACTTGGTGCATTTTTTAAAGTGAATTTGGAGATTAAATTACATTTTCATGACCATTTCAAGGACTATCCATTAGCCCCAGAGAAAATAATTTCTGATGAAAATGATTTATTTCCCTTGAAAAAGAAGTTGATAAATTATTTCAAAGGTACAAAATGAACTGTACCAAAACTGTTATGTACATGTACATTGAAAAACAAGAAGATATATTTTATTGATGATAGAAAGCTTTACATATGGTTATGTATAAACGGAAAAGATGCACAGAGTTGTCTTGTCTGAATAACAACCATGATAGAAACCCACTATTGAACTGAATACAAAGTTGAGACAAAAGGAAACAAATGATTTTGAGAAAGATTTTCTAAATGAGAAACAACATTCTATTCAGTCAACAGATGGAAAATCTCAGAAAGAAAACAACAGTTAAAATATATAAAGATTAAAATAATATTTTCAAATGCCAGAAGGATTTACCATTTGCACAGGGGAACAATTATTGACACTGACTTGGTGTTCAGTTTCAAAACATAAAAATCAAATTATCCAAACCAATTTACGATGAATTTAAAGTAAAAGAGTTGTCTAAATGGCTAATGTATAAATTTTACTTCAACAGGTTTGAAAAAATAAATATACTGATTCATTACGTATATATGTTGAGACAGAAAAATTTTACAGTAACATGAAGGATAACCTAAAGGCTTATAACACTATATAGAGTCTTTCCAAAGGATAGCATATTTGATTACCACAAATGAATAAGGGACTTTGTAAAGGAGGGTAATATATTTGTCAGTATATATATACATAATTAATTAATGTATATATTTATTTTATGCTAGGCAGTGAATTACTGGATTTTCCGAGTGAAATAACTGTGATAGAGTGAAAAAATATATCTTGTCACTGGCCGTCAATAGATATTGATAACAAATATATAAGAAATTTCAAGCATTTTTGAGATGCTTGCGTAGTGTAAAGGTAAAGATTGCCGTCTTAGAAACTAAACGACTTGAGTTTAAATCCAACCATTGATTTAAAAAAAAAAACATTTTGTTTTTATCTGCTGTTTTACCTTGAATTGGGAAGGAGCATTATGTAACTCTTGATATTTTATGTGCAAATATACACAAAACAGCGCAGAACATAAACAGTAAACCGCTGACATTATCGCGCAGGATACAGTAAGAAATCTGCTTCTTCAGCCTGTTATACAAATTGATAGACAATACGCTTGAGCATAACATAAAAGAATATTTGCGTGTGAAAATACTGAGTTTTTCACCCACTCGATGAAATATATCCATTATTCACTCGTTTCAAGCAAATATCCTCTATATATATTTGTATATGTACCCGAATAGGTAATATGTATATAGTAAGGCTCCCAATTATATCGTTAGTACATATATGTATAATATATACATTGTACCCTAAAGATCGGTTATGAGCATGGACAATAGGATTTGACTGTCGGGGGACAACTATCAGGGGACATTTATATATATACATATGAAATATTATGAAGACAATTATCAGTGAGGTTTAATTTTGTTCTTCAACTTGATAACTGAAAAGGTGGCCAGCAAATAAACAGTAAATAATTATGTTTAAACCATGTAAAAAGCAAATGTCCCCAAATCATTGGTTTTAAGCATGTAAGTCCCCCGATAGCAGCATTCATATGTATATACATGTATATATATATATATATATATATATATATATATATATATATGCACACACAATGTTTCATTTGTTCACCAAAATTAAAAAAAGAAAGCACTTCCTGTATAAATCTCCAAGACACAGAGTCGAAAGCTTTTTCGAAATCAACTTGTAAAATAATACCATTCATATTATTTTCTTCTGTAAAGCACATAATATCATATATCGGTCTAACTACCTCCCCCATATAGTTACCTTTCATAAAGCCTGTCGGACTTCCATGTATTAATTTTTCCAAATATTTTTTTACTCTGCTAGCTATAACTGATGAGGCTATTTTATAAGAAATATTAACAAGCTAATGGGTCTCCAATTTTTAAAAAAAAATTCCTAGATTTATTTTCATTTGGCAATACTATAATAATTCCCTCCCTCTGTGTTACAGATAAAATCCCTTTTTTGAATTCTTTATTTATTGAATTTATCAAAACTGTCCGAAATCCTTCCAAAAGAATTTATAAAATTCAATAGTGAATAGATTATCTTATGGAGTTTTACCATTACTTATATTTTTTAGGCATTCTGAAGTTTCCACGAGTTATTTTACCCTCTAATTTTTTTATTCATCTTGTGTCAATTTAGGAGCCTAAAATCTTCCAAGTATATCATCTAGTTTTATTTGGCTTGTATTATTATCTTGTCTACTAAATAATGTATCATAGAAAGTAAGAAACTCCTAATAAAGTACACGGGTATATGATTGCAAGGTGTTCGCAAAATTGCAGAATGGTGGAAAATTGCGAAGAACCACTCGGGTGCAAATAAGTCACTGAAATTATTTCTAAAAGATGCTTAATTAAATGTACAATTATAGTTCATATGTACATTTAAAAATATTTTCGTCAGGCACTGTATGTGCATTGCATACTGTGCTTCATGAACCAGTAAGCGCAATAACTGTATATTAAATTTAGGTATGATATACTAGTAAGTAAATGGATTAGTAAATACATGAAGTGATAATACAACTGGTTACTGCTGCTCATCTAACTTGGACGGACGGGGGGATCGGTATGAAGACTTTCTAGTAAGTGAACAAACAGTTCTTAGGGAATATCAGAATCACCTTTTTTGACTTTTGAAACGCAGCGGCAGCAGCATAATAGACATGTTTGTTCTTTCATCAAATACAAGATATAAGGTACATAACTGTATAATTGGATAACTGCATGATCTGTTTTGCAGGACAATTAGTTTTTACATGGATATCTGACGCAATACATTGCGAAGTAATACGCTTATGCTAAAAGTGGGCCGTGGGATATCTTTGTTTTTGTCCCCCTGAGTTGGTTTACACATTTGGTTTATTAGGCCCACACGTGTCCTTTCCAGATATATAGAACTGTACAAATAAATCTCGTTTATATGAACTCTTAATTTATCCGTGAAATTTACTGTTAGTAATTTGTGTAAAGGAGTTAAATTATGTAGCATAATATCTCTTCATGTATTTTGTATGTATTTGTAACGGATACTTAAACAAATGTATTTCATTGCCTGTTGGTTATTTTGATGAGCCTGTTTTGTTATTTTGATAAGCCTGTTGGTTATTTTGATAAGCCTGTTTTGTTATTTTGATAAGCCTGTTGGTTATTTTGATAAGCCTGTTTTGTTATTTTTATAAGCCTGTTGGTTATTTTTATAAGCCTGTTGGTTATTTTCATAAGCCTGTTGGTTATTTTGATAAGTCTGTTGGTTATTTTAAGAAGCCTGCTGAATTATATATTTTAAGGACAGATTTATGCAGGTAGTAATCAAATGATTTTTTATGAATATGACGAATATACAATAAAAAAATGACTTCTAGACAGGTTAATTACAACCATAAACATAACCCATAAAAATCAACTTTGTCGTTTTATGCGCTATCACTGGATTGCTAATTAAATTTCAGTATTTTAAATTAGTTGTTAATTATAAAAGTGAATAGGGCAAACATGATATAAGTACACTAAACTAAGTTCATTTATAGAGGAAGCATGTTGATGTATTAGCATACTTCTCCTGTAGAGATGAAATATATGTCAAAAAATATTAATAATTATTGGCAGTTATTGCTTATATGGATTAATGCAAATCAAGAGAGTTTTTAAATAAAACTTCACCGTGCGCTCCATTTTTCAAAATGAAGCGTACTTGGACATTGCGTATGATTTTTGGTTTGTTTGTTATCTCTATTAATCTATATGACTACTGCTTTAATTCTCTCTCTCTCTCTCTCTCTCTCTCTCTCTCTCTCTCTCTCTCTCTCTCTCTCTCTCTCTCTCTTGTCGGATCATTGAGGGAATCCTTCACAATATGTAATTCATTCTTTATCGCCGTATTTACAATTTATGTTGCTTGGGTATATTTGTAAGAATTGTACTATTCTTTTTAATTTTATTTATAAATGGTTAGTATTTTGTCTTTAAATACAAGGGGACTCGGAGATAGTCAAAAACGACAAGATGTTTGAATTTGTAAGAAGCTCCATATATTGTTTACAAGATACTCATTTCACAGAAGCAATAATAATAATAATAATAATAATAATAATAATAATAATATTTATTTGACGAGATAACACATTTGATCGTGAAAGACCCATTGTCATGTGGTCCTAATTTTTTTTAACCTGTTGTGTTATAAAGAAAAAGTAACTTACACACACTCAGGTATGCTAGCACACGTACTCACACAGATTTAAAATGGATTAATATATGTAACTATAGTGGTCAACAGGTACATATATGAACAATATACTATACACGGGTATACACATTTCAGCATGTCAGAAGTCATATATACATAGATAGTATAAACTATGCACATTATCTCTGGACACATTGATAAAATTCTGTATTTGGAGACTTTAATATATCATTCCAGCTGGTCAAGAAATAATTTCTTTAATGAGATTTTAAACGAAGCAAGGGAATTTGAATTAAATATCTTCAGGGGTAAGGAATTCCAAAAGGTATGCGCTGATACAGTTAAAGAGCTAATGAAATGGATGGTTTTCGACCACGGAATCTGGAGTTCGTTATTAACTGTTGATCGGAGATTACACTCATTATTTGATGATCTTAGATCTTCAGTTAGGTTACAGATATAATCTGGAGAAAGATTGTTTAGAGACTTATATGTCATGATTCCTTTAAAATAAAGAATACGTTTTTGTATAGGTAGCCATTGTAGACGTGAAAACAAAATATTTGAGGGAGTTGTAATAGGAAGTCTCAGAATTATACCTGCGGCCCTTTTCTGGAGTCTGTCAATTCTGGATAGATTATAATTGGATGTGTACAGCTATAGTCTATCAGTGGTAGTATATATCCCGAAAAATAAAGTTCAATCGACGGGGGGGGGGGGGGGGGGCGGAAGGGTAGAAATTGCGACAGTAATCTTGACGACCATTGCACATATGTGATTGATATGTGTATTCCAGCTGAGGTGTTCATCAATGTAGATACCAAGAAGTTTTTGATTTTTAACACTAGACACGTCTAAGCCATTTTGAGTTAGAAGTAAATCCATGTTAGTGAATAGGCACTGCCTTGTTCCGATTGTCACGCATTTCGTTTTAGATGCACTAATATGCATTCTGTTTTGTTGACATGAAACTAATATATTGTTGAGGTCGATTTTGAAGTTTATTTTCAATCGAGTCAAGAGTTTTATGAGTCCAACCTTTGAAGAATACAAGGAAACATTCACCACTAACATTAAACCATACCACCCTATTCTGTTAGCCAAGTTTCCTTTGAAACTGTTTTTAAGCTATTTAGAAAATAATGGACCACATTAAAAAGACAAGATATGTTAAATGAAGGATAATAGTCTAGTGACATAATCAGATAAAGGATCTCTCAATGATAAGACACTTGTTAGATGAAATTTTTCCCTTTTTGTAAGCTATGCTCTATGGGGTCATTGGAATAGGTTGGCTTACTGTTGTCAGCTTATTCACTCTACATTGTACCATATTTACCCGTTTCAAAAATGGCTGCTATATCTGAACATCAAAAATCACTAAAACAAAGTAGCATGACTTTGCACGACTCGCTTCCATAACTCGACTTCCATCTCAAAGCCAATTTGACAACTTCTGACGCAATTACATCTCGTTGTAGACCTGGAAAGTGTTTCAAAAATTAGTGCCGGAACAGTTTTGTCTGCTCTAGGCACTGTACCCCCAGCTTCACCTTTTTTTTTTAAATACAGATATACGGCCTTTGTAGATTGCTTGTCTGAGCAATGCTTTCCCTACTAAACATACCGCTCTGCCTCCATTAACTGAACCAAACGAAGTTACGTTATGAAGTATGGAGTTGGACTGTAGGATACGCCAATACACATGGATGCATTTATCTTGGAGTATGTAACTTATTGGAAAATAATCCCTTTATATGAATTTCTTTTCCAGTATCGTTTCAAGCAAAAATAATTCACCTCGTTACTGGGAAGCATTTAATAAATCGGTGTTTCTGTTAGAAGTTTGGTTGTCACAGTACAAATTTTCGCCACAACTGTAAAATTCTACTTTCAGGATTAATGAAACCATTTTAATTTTGATTTTAAAAAATGTCAAATAAAGAAAACTGACGTGTTGTTTTTTTTTTTTTGTCGAAATCATTTATTTTATTAGCCATCGCTGGTTAAAATATGCAAACGTGGACTTTATTAAGCCATATTATAATGGCATTTCAATTACTTAAACACCGTTTTGTAAACGTCATGGTCGCGCCCAACATGCATCACTAGTGACTGGGCGTCAATCTAACAAAACAGCTGTTGTTACTTCGTTTGGACAGAAATACACATTCAGTTATATGAATTCAAACAGAACAGAAATCAACAGCTCGTCAACTAGATTCGGACTGAACAAAAAATAAATATAGAAGAGAACAAACATTTGCTGTTGATAGGATGTAATTTTCTGACACGTGGTTCAAGCGATGTATGTGTGGAAATATTCAGGCTTAATAAATAATTAATAGACTTTGTAATTAAAATAACTTACATACACTTTTTATGATCCTCGCTTTCCGATCGAAAGTAGGGTGAGAAAAGCCAGGACAAATATAATTCAAAAAGTTTAAAATTGTTCACTACAACTCAAACTATTAATTTGAAAAGAAGTTTCCAACATATTATACTTATATTTGGCAAACAAAGCACATAAATCTGACAATATCATCATCTGCTTTTTCTGGACTGATGTCATGGCAAACTTGATGGAACCAGTCTCTACATATATCACACTCAATCCAGTTCACATTGATGCTGGCATCTACACCGGTACCGTGATCTGTGGATGGTGGCTCTGAAGATACACATACACTACAATATTATATCACCGCCCGCTGACATCTTTTTGTTGCTTCGTTTCACATTTGCTATGATCCATTTTTCTTGTTTCTCGACTACTCGCCTCTACCTTTCCTCCACAGGAGGCATCTCTCTTTCATTATTCTCCTCCTGCTCTGCTTCTCTTTCTCTCCTCTCTTTCCTTCTGTATTATTTCTTCATCCTCTCATTTTCCGTCTTTGTCTTAATAAATTGCAAGCATTTCATCTCCTGTTATAACTTGAGCTTCAGCAACTCTTCCTTTTTGCAGTCAGTATATTGACTGGAACAGAAAGATAGATGTCTGCTAATTGCTCTGGCATCAGCCCCTCAAGCACATGTGCATTTCCTCCAATACAGCCCCCACATATTGTAAAGAATGAGCTTTTTGACCTTGCTGAAGAGACTAAATGACGGCTCTGATTGGCAAGGTAATACATATTCTGCTAATTCAGTAACTTGGTGGCTCTTCATGAGAAGCGACTTGTCAATATCTGTGTGTTTGTGTATGAAACTTTTTTATATTGTCTCAGTGAAGAAATATCTTCTCACGGACTTAATTTGAGAGAGTAGGAAGAGAATAATAAACAAAAGCAAAAACTGCTTGGTCACGACTTTCTTTTGGTATATATTGTTAAATAGAAAGAAAAGAAAAAATTTCAAGTAAGTCATTTCACAAACGTCTCTCTGTTTTGATTGTCTCTCCCCACGGTCGCATCTGACAATGTCTTGTTATCGCCTCTGCTTGAAATTTCTCAGAGGCAGTTGCTTCTTCATTTTCTTTCATCTCATAATATACATCATTCACTAGACTTTGTGACAGCATGGATTAGTTTCGTAAAAATGGAGCCTGCCTAATTTCTCAACATATGGAATTATCTGGATATTTGTATGTATACGTGTTTAGTAATTTGAGATAGGAATAATTCTTTGTATTAGGTGTTTGGGTCGTATTTTTTTTTTGTTTTTTTTTTATTGCATGTCGTCAGGTACTAATATTCGGCTCGAAAAGGGTTCCTAATAAGTCATGCAAATGTGAAACAAGAGAAAAACCATGCGAGTACGAAGTTAGAGTTTCGTTATGTGTGGTCATTAGGTTATTATAGAAAAATTATTTGTACTGTTTGCGCGTTTAAGAACCTTTCAGTTGACAACGACTGTTGTCTTGAAGTCCTTGGAAATAGGGAAACATGGACTATCAAAGCCTCACGGAGGTGTTTATATATATATATATATATATATATATATATATATATATATATATATATATATATATATATGCATCGCTTCTACAAAATTACAGAACTAATACGCACTTTATTACATATGGCTTCGACAAGTACATTCTTATTCATTGATTCATTTCATTCATTCATTCATTCATCGTCTTCTTGTTGCTATTATTATTATTATTATTATTATTATTTTCGTATTTTGGTGCGTAGGTATTTCTTTTAATATTATTATTAATATTATTATTATTATCAGTAGTAGTAGTTTTAAAAGACATCATATATGTAAATATATATATATATATATATATATATATATATATATATATATATATATATTATGTCTCTTACTAGTGTCTAATTTCATATATGTTAATTGACCAATTTGGTGTCTGACAGGAAATGTACTCATGACGGATGTCTAACATTTGACTCTCGATAGTACGACATATCATATGGCAAGGGCAATATGGCGAAAGGGAGTGACTATATACACGACCGTCAGGTATATAGTTTTTTCGTCTCAAAATGAATATATACCCGAAGGTCGTGTATATAGCCAATCTGTATAAATAGGTACACAACAGTCAGGTCAGGTTCGCCCTGAAATTACTATATACACTATACTATACTATATATCAGGTACATAGTCTTTTTCGTCTCAAAATGACTATATAGACCTACTACACTGTCGGGAATATAACAATTTACTTTATGATAGGCCATAAATTACTGGATTTTTTTAAGAGAAACAATTTTCATATTTCAGTGAAGTGAAATACGATATAATGTTTCACTGCCGCGTCGATAACATTATGACCATGGATATAGAGCTGTATTTAGATGCTTGTGAGGTCTAGTGGTAAATATGGCCTCCTCACATGCAGATGAACCAAGTTCAAACCCAACAATGTGATATAATTTTGTATCCAATTTAAAAAAATATATATATTTTTTATGTGTTGTTTTACCTTGAATTGGGAAGAAAAATGTTGTTACTACTGATATTTTTTGTGCGAATATCCACAAAACACAACATAACATAAACGCAGTGGCGGCGCGAGGTGGGGGGGGGGGAGGTCAAAGTGGAGGGAGGGATTGCCCCCGTGCGCCAGGCGAAGGAGGGCGCCGTCGGGAGCTCTTTTTGCAGCTGAAATTTTCATAGTATTTCACCTCACCTTAGTGTATCGGGGGAAATTCTTCACAAAACTTATATTTAGATGGGGGGTGGGGGTGGGGTGAAGTTTGGCAACTGACATAAAAACTGTTCTCTTTGGCAAAGTAGGGGCGCCATTAAAGAACATTGCCCCCAGGCGACTCTGTAGGGGCGTCACTAAAGAACATTGCGCCCGGGCGCCTCAAACCCTCGAGCCGCCACTGCATAAACGGTTAACCGCTGACATTATGGCGCGGGAAACAGTAAGAAATCTGCTACTTCAATCTGTGATACATATGCAGGCCAATACGTTTGACCATAAAATAAAAATAAAATTTGCTTGCTCCGAGTGAATGGATGTGTGTATTATATGTGATGTTTATAATGCATTTGTTGGATATATCTTCGTAAAACTTCCCTAGAGATTCAAGGTAGCTCGTCTATCATATATACAACTTATGTTGTGTATATAGTCATTTTGGAGCATTATTTACCCGACAGTCGGGTACCTCAAAGGGGGTATATACCAGACAGTCGGATACCTTACAATGGCTATATACCCGACAGTCGTGTATGTAACCTCGGCCATGGCGAAACCACTCATTCTTGTAGTACGCTCGCTTCTCATTGGTAACTTTGGTGTAAAAGGAAAACATGACTAACCACGTGCAAGGGTGATCAGAAATAATGCAAAAAACAATTCGTTTTTAGCTCTGTATCATGTGTTCTAGTGATTGTCATTCAAGAAGCATTCTTTGATCTGTGCAGCTGGACTTTAATAAGTGCAGCTGGACTTTGATAAGTCACTCAATGATTTAGTTCTGTATAATGTGTTTTAGTCATTCTGAATCAAGGAACATTCTTGGATTTGAGTAGCTGGACTTTGATAAATTCATTCAAGGATCATTGTTGACAATTACATTGTGTTTTTAGCAGCTGGACTTTGATAAGGAACTATTTCTACTTGCAGTTTCCGAATCGTGATATTTATAAGTCGGATTTACTTACTTTATATTTCAAGTATTCATTTGCCTTGTAATATTTGCACCATTCTCGTAATATATTCCTACGTAGAATTAAGTACCTGCAACTGGTATAAATTAAAAATCGGCAACAAGATATAAGTAAAGTGTTGGACTTAGAGGGGTGCGTCGAAACACCGAAACTCATTGAAAACACCGAAACGTAGTTCAATTATATTGTATATACCACAGTGCATCATTGGTTGTGTATGTATAATTCATAACTTTGATAATTTAATATTAGTTATATAATAGAGTAATGTGTACTTTCGTTACTAACAAAAAGTGATGTAACAGTAAATTTTCCAGGCATGAAATGGAGAGCAAATTAACAAGAAGCTGGAAATTATCTTAAAAAATAGCTGTGATTTTTTTTTTCTTTTTTTTTCTTCTCATGTTTTAATTATGAATAAATAAAACGTACAAGCTATCACTTTGCTTACTGTTTAATTATTACGGCAAACGAACTTAAAATTCATGTAACAGAGAGAGTGAATAATTGCTTAATTTCATCGGGTACAGGTCATTTCAGCCGAAAACCAGATCTGTCCGTGTCGATTCGGTCAGGTTGTTTCGGCACACTATGTCAACTGGGTCGATTCGGCCCCCATATGTGGGTCGTTTCAGCCCACTATACTGTAATATAGACAGTATATAAAAATGTTCATGTACATTTAAGCAAAAAAGAATGTGAATGTGTAATTTATCTAGTAAAAAATATGTAAATGTGTGTATTGTTGCAAAAGTGAATAGAATAATAAATACAATTTTCTCATGTGAATATATGCCTTGTGTTGGTAATGTTAACAACATTAAATTAAGTAAATACTTAAAATGGTACTGTTTATTGATTTTTAATAAATTTATTAACTCAATACAACTTGGTTAAGTAGATATTTTCGGTGTTTGTTGTTTCTTATCATCAGCTTTATTATATCGGATTGATTGATGCATGAAACTCATTGCAAAATGATAATTTTTTAGTCTATAAATTAATGTTCTATCTTTCTGTCTTATAATTGAGTTTTTGATAAGAAAGATTGACAAAATCCCACTCGATATTAATTGTTGCCGAATGCATATGTATGTGTGTGTTATTTGTGGCCACCTCCAAGTCCGTCCCAGCATGTATGGCTGGTTAGAGCTCATTAACTTTCTAACTACCCAAAGGCGTTACATTTTAAAAAATTTTAATATGAATTTTGTATGAGGTTCTTTTATTTCTGTTATTTCCTATAATCCAAGTTTTCTAAAGCTCAGGGTTTCTGGGTCCGTACTTCCCTCCCTTCAGGTATTTCCTGTTGGGCTGGTTTCCTTTCCCTTTCACCCTGTATGTGTGTGTCTGTGTCTTATAATTACAATGGTTATATTTATGTCAATTTTCTGTTTATTGCTGTTCATATTTAAGAAATAAATAATAATGATATATAATTAAAAAATTTATAGTTCTTTTGATTGTAGTAAAAAAAAATAGTGTTTATTTGTAAAGGTGTAATTGCAAAACATTTGTAAAAGATTTTCTCATAGTTTTATGATGAAAGGAGGTACTATGATTTATATTAAAATTGTCCTATTAGAGTAACACAAACAAGATTAGTTATTTGTTTTAGAAACAAATTGTCCAGACGACAAAATTGTTACATTTTAGAAGATAGGTATTCAAATATGAAGAATATTGAATAAAATATTATACACACCTATCTTCAAATTTAGGGTGTCAATCAATAAATTACGTGTTGAAAATGCCCGATGTAATAAAAATCCATATTGTTACGACTCTATGGTCTAAGAAAAATGTAACAGAAAGAAAGTGAAACCAACAATGTCATTAAAATCAACAAGCAATTTATTTCTAGATAATTAAAATGAAAATCAAAAAGACACTTACAGTAATGTGAATTAAAATCCAAATAATCCAATAAGTCCAAGTGTCCTAATTACAAGTCCTAAATATTTAATGTTCCGAATGAATGGCGGTATCCTTGAATGTGTTGATGTGCCAATGGTCTTTAATGTCATGCTGTGCCAGTAGTCTTTAATGTGCTGATATGCCAAAATGAAGTACTCCAAAATATCTTTGAATAAGTTCACATAAATCCCAAAATCATCAATTCAAAATCCAAAATCCCAAAGTCTATGAGCACTTTTATAATCCAATGAATATTTTAAATAATTCCTCTCTCAGGATTTGGAATGATCTTCCACAACTGTAATGGCTCTTTAAAAGGCTGATGGTAATGTCGAAACTGAAAACCTGTCGACTAAACATGGTATATATAAAGATAGGTCACATGACAGAACATTCTAGAATAATAAATGTGTGTGTGACTATTGACACATAACTCTTAAGGGAATTCCAGTTTTATCTGTAAATAAAACCAACCTTGACCTCAGATTGAATAAACACCGTGTTTATCAAAACTATCCTTGAACTCAAATATTAAGCCAACAACCTAATTCAAGGACACTAGATAAACATGTTTTCCTGATAAACAACATTTAGGTTTAAGCAAATATTAAAGTGAAGAAACACTTATAATTTTCTAAAATATTTATAATATTATATAAGCATAATACATAACAATATGAAGTAAGAAAATGTACCAAATGTCAGAAAAATGTTTTTAGTATATACTTGTTATTTAGGACTACCAGTATATAGTAAAATATACAGGATAAAGATAAAAGATAAATTCTACATAAATCTAACAAAAACATTAACCGTAATTTGGTCTTAATAATCCTGGTCCGAATCAGCCACTTTTAATTTAAGTTGTTTTTATTCATCAAAATGCATAATCAGCTGATATGTCATTATGATTGCTGGTATTGTGTTGCTCAACGTTATACTTATTCCAATGAAAATATATTTATTAAAGTAGCACAGTATATCCCTAATAAAACGTATGTGGGCCGAAACGACTCAACCGAATCGACCCGACTGAAAATAGCGTTTGGGCCGAATCGATCAGGGCCGAACTGGTTTTGTGCCGAAATGACAATGAGCCATTCATTCTCGAGGGTGCAGGCTAATTCGGACCGTGGCTGACTCGGACCAAATTATTTCTCATCATGTCCCAGGTACGATGTGTAGTGCAAAACTTCATTCAAGGAAACAAACCCCCCGAGTTTGTACGTGAGATAATGGCGTTGTTTTGTATACAAATCAAATGGAATAATTGGTTTTTCGTTTTAAACATATTTTATTGCATATATTAGGAAAGCAAACGGGTTAGGCACAAGTTCTTCCAACTTAAAATATCCTTGCCCATATCAAATACAAAACACATACTATTTCATGTATCAGGTGAAATTTACAAAGAAAATTGAAATGATATTTAAATGAGTGTAAGAACTATAATAATCTGAAGCAATCATTGTTTGAGGTGCGAGATTATAAAGGAATAAAGAAAGGTGTGGCCCCATGTGATAATAGGTCACACACAAATTTATAGATACATATATACAAATATATGAACAGTTATTATATTATTGAACTTTTTACTGGCATTCCTGGACAAATAATTTTAATCTTATTAGAATTGTAGTATAATAGCTTCGAATACATGTACACATATATGTATATACGGAAATATAGACATATACACACATATAGACATACCTATATATGCATATACAAATACATATACATGTATACATGCAGAGATGCTCATGCATATACATACACACATACAAGCATATTCACACAGGCACATACACATACACGCCTGCATAAACATGCATACTTACTCTCACATATGTATATTGCTTCTTACATGTATATTGCAAATGAAATAATGTAAGACTATCTTGCATTGCCGATTTAATTTAGTTAAATATTTTCAAAGTAGCTCATTCGCCTTTGTGCAAAACTGAAATAGCTTATTTTATTTTATTGAGAAATAATACAATTACTAACAATGACATAAAAAGTAAAACAGGGCCCATGCATGAAAAAATATTCGTTTATATATATATATATATATATATATATATATATATATATATATATATATATATATATATATATATTGGTCTGAGAGTAATTAATGTAACAAAGTGAATAACTGTACAAGTCATTATTGCGGGTGCAGGATGATTCAAACAGTTTTACTTGCAAATAGTTTATATATATATATATATATATATATATATATATATATATATATATATATATATATATATACATATATATATATATATATATATATATAGTGGGCATGTCCGTATTTCTTTAATAATGTGTCTATTATAGTCTCTTCGCCCGCAAGCCTGACATCATGCAGATATTTATATATCATACTTTTGCTTTTTTCTATATCCAAAGGTAAATTCCACTTTCCCTTTATTAAGTTTCCTATAAGTATCTACCATTTTGTTTGTTGTCAATAAACTTTCTACTTTGTGTTTTAAGCTGTAAATCATACATATTTAAACCTGTATTTCTGTCTATATCTACTTCAACCCAGTTAAAATCGCTCCCAAATTTCCACAGAGTTTTATTATATGTACTCTATTAATTTATTTATTAAATCTATCTTTCTATTGTTATATTATACATTTATTATGTGTTATCCATTTAATTTTATATGTAATAATCTGCCTTTATAACTATATAACGGTATATTCCTTTTAATTATTACTTGCTATCCCGGCGTGTGTTTCGCTAATACTGGTGTTGCATTGCATTAAACCTTTCTTCAATTAGTCTAATTAATTTTTGTTCTAGAGAATGCGTTTCCTGTACGAATATTAGATCATAATTTTATTTTTGTTATCTCATATAATTCATTTATTTTGTCACTTTTTATTCCAGTTATGTTTAAAGACACAATGCAGAGATTCGTTATCTCTATAAGATGTGTAAACTTGTTTGGCCGAGTCAGAGTTATATTTACTATATATTCCGTTGTGTAAATCATATTACGTCTAATTTTGTCCTTGTTTTTGTTGTTTGTTTGTTGTATTTTGTCCGGATTGTTCTAAGGTTTCTTTTATTTGTCTGTACTGATTAAATAGTTATTTTCCGTCTGGGCATTATAGCAAGTTCTGTGTGCCTCTCTACGTGTTTATCGAGAGACAAGGTTCTCGACCTTTGTCCTCTTGTCCCTGGTTTCGGTGTTGAAGATGTAAAGGAAGAGTTGTGAGCTGCATATTGCTCCGGTTCCTTCTCATACAATGTGACATGTATTGATTGTTACTCTGTTGCTATTTAAATATCCCGCTCTCCGTGAGCGGGATTTTGCCCACCTACCTCTATACAGGTTTCAATTTCCCTTCCACCTGAGGATTCCTTTCCGTGAGAGGGATCTTGTTGATCTACCTCTTCAAAGCTTGGTTCCTCTAGTGTGTAGCCCCCGGTATTTTGCTGTGGGCTTTTTTTTCTCATACTTTTGTCCTTTCTATTTTTCCCACTTTTCTTTTTTTTTTGTCTTTTCTTTCCTGTTTTTTCACTTTCCTGTCTTGTCTCTTCCAATCCAACTGGGTAGTTTTCCCATTAAAGTGTATTTGACATTTCATGGATATTTTCTTTCCATCCTGTTTCAGGGCTATTTTCTTCCCCTCATATTCCCCCTCCTGTTTCCCCTCTCCCTCTATCTGTCTTGTTCCCCTTTCTTGTTCATCTATTTGTTCATCCTGTATTGTTTCTATTATGGGTTTTATTGTTAATGCAGTTGCTACAGCGTATGTTTTTGCATTCAATGCATCTCTATTTGTCCGATTCGGGCAATCCTTCGCTACAGGCCCTTTCTGTTTACATCTTGGACAAACTCTATGATATACGCACCCCGCATGCCAGGTTTTGAGCAAACAACCCTTTACGTAGAAAAATGGTGGGATTTTTTTGGTGCTTCCTCTTTGTCTATCACAATAACACGCACTCCCGTGAGTACAGTTTTGAAACCCCTGAACTTTACCATTTTGTATCCCCTCACTGGGATTTTAATTTTGTATTTCTTTTGGAGCAGTTTCTCCATTGTTATTTCCAGGGGCATTCCCGTGATGTGTGCCTCTATTGTCTTTCTTTCGATTATCCTTTCTATTGATGGGGCATCTTCCACATTTATTTACATTTATTTGCTTTCCCCTTACTCCTAACCTCCACTTCGGTAGTATTGTCTCGTTTCCCTTTGCATACAATATGTATTTCCCGTTTCCCCCGTTTTGGAGAGCTCTTATTTCCTTTACAGCGACTCCCCGCACCACGAGTGCGCTTAAGACTTCTGCGTGTCTTGGTCTCTCGCTATATTCTATATGCTCCAGATTGAGCATTCTCTAACCCCCCCCCCCCCAACTGTCTTAATCTCCATACGGAAATAACTTAATCTTATAGCAAAAACGCAATAAGGGAAGACACTATTAATACAGCATAAAGCTACGGCTAGATCACAAGTACGGCAATTACTCATAAACAGAGGATGTACAATAAACCTAGGAATGCACACCTAACACAATATGCAAAGTTCACACGGGCTCAATACAAATGTTCACGACGCGTGCAGCCTGTTGGAAGCACGTGCTATGGTTCTCTATAATACGAGTGCTATTATCAGCGTCCTTATGTCAGTGACTTGTTCAGACTTTCAGAACTTTGATGTTAGAAAAGTAGCAACATAAAAAAGCATAAGTAAGAAAGCGTAATTAAATTTGCAAAATTAGTTTAACAGCGAATAATAAAAGATCATAAGTGAGGCAATTACTATTAAGCACTGAATGTACAAAAAGCCTAGGAATGCACTCCTAACAGAGTGCAAATTTCACACTGGCTCAAGAATGTTCACAGCACGTGCTACCTGTTGGATGCACGTGTCTATGGTTCTATCTATATTATGAGCACTATTTTCAGCGTCCTTACGTCAGTGACTTGTTCTGACTTTCAGAACCTTGATTTTAGAAAATACCACCAGTAACGACAAGAATAAATCAATGAGGAGAGGAAAAGAAGAATAAAAAAGCGTAGGTAAAAAAAGCATAATTAAATTTGCAAAATTGCTATAGCAACAGAAAGGAAAAGAAAACAAATGTCTCATGCAATACATTTCATGCTAAATGTGTTTTGGCCCAAAAAGAATAATGCAAAAGTCAAATTCAAAAATCAATTATAATACAAAAAGGGAAAAATGACAAACAGAAACCCTAAGGCTTCTTCAATGCATTCCCGTCGGAACGGGCGGCCTATCGGGTGCACCTGCTATATTTCTAATTTCTAATACAAATATATATTAGGCGTTTGCGATGTTATAAGGTGTAATAATTACCAGAGCATTATGCAGCATGGTCTGGTCTCTATATTCTTCGTCTCTATTTTTGTACTAACAAGGCACACTTACTACCTGTAGCTTGCTTTGAAGGCATAATACTGATTCAGTAAAGAACATAGCCAACTGAACCAAGATTTACAGATTTTTAGCATTTTTATACAAAGATCCATCAATTGTTTTTTTAAAGACACGACAAGATGGTGAGATAAAGGTAATTAAAGGTGGCATGAAAAACAACATTAGCACTTCATAAGGTACCGACCTTTAGCGACCCATCTAATTAAGGTGAGCAAAGTCATTTGTATAATCTTGATCGTATCGTTGTAATTAAATGTAGTCGTTAAACCTAATATACCTAAAAGTAGTGTAATATAAAGGATGCGTATCGGTGCCTATATTTTCGCACAACCACACTTGTTTCATTTTATTTTCATTTTATTCATTCATTCTAAATCCATTTACTATATTATATAACAAATATTAAATTATCAAAGTTATGAATTATACATACACAACCAATGATGCACTGTGGCATATACAATATAATTGAATTTGGTTTCGGTGTTTCTCTGCGTTTCGCTGTTTCAATGCACCGGACTTAGAGAAATTTTTCAAATACTTTCAGGGCAAATGGCGAATCTGCTCGACTTAGACATTTCTTAACGACCGGGTCTGCCTAGACACAGTAATGTACAATAGTGGAGATGAAGTACAGTAATGTAAAAGAAATTAAAGTAATGGAGCAAGAAATTAAATATTTTTGCACATGCAGTTTTGATTATGGATTTTTGTTGAATAATAAAATTATTGTTATGTGTATTTAATCTATATTGTGTGTTTAAATATTGCCCAGAAGGTAAGTTGTACTTTAAATTCTGGTCACTAGTAAATAGAATGTGTACTAGAATTTGAGTTCAAGGCCAGTCATGTTGACAGTTAGACTGTGTTTTTCCCATTTTATTGCTTCACATCCCGTTGATATAGGTCAAGAGACAATGTGTATAAATAGGGATTTGGTAAACAAATAATTCATTCCTGTTTTAGATCAGTCTGTGGGACTCCATTTGTGATCAGATTTTACATTGTGCCGTTGAAATCAGATATAATTCGAGAGGAATTATTTATTTAATATATATATATTCATTGGAATTACTAAAGTGATCATTAACTTTTGAATTAATCCATTACTTTGGACTTTTGTGAACTAATTCAAAGACATTCTGGACTGTATCATTGTGCCATATCAGGAAATTTAAGACTATTGGAACTCATTCGGAACATTCTATATTTTTGGACTTATGATTAGGACATTTAGGATTATTTAGAATTTGATTCATAATATTGTAAGTATCTTTTGAATTTCACTTTGTATTATAGGCACATACATTGCTTGTTGATGTTACTTACATTGTTGGTTTCACTTTCTTTCTCTTACATATTTTTTAAGACCTAGAGTAGTAACAATATAAATTTGTGTACAGTTTGTGATTGTTGTTCATCCATAGACATTATTATGATATATGATGGCGCTGTTGCGGTACAGTAATAGAACACCACTTGAATATACAGTAAGGTAGACTATACCATGTTAGCAAATAAAAAATTCATTAATTTATTTTTTTAATTATTCATTTCTCCAGTTAAGAGTCATTTTATTTTAATTTTAAGTTATGATTCAAAATAGTTATTTTCAGTAATGTGAGGAAATACAGTAATGTAAAAGAAATTACAGTGATGGACCACTGAATATTAGAATTTTATTGTATGGGCTTAGATATGAAAATAAAAAAAAAACAAATTGGGTTGTTATATTGTTTTATTAATGTCGCTGTTGTTTATTTGAATGTTGATATTCTCGGTAACGGAGAATACATGATACTGTAGAATAGATTATGCTTTATAACTCTTCCTTCAGAGGACTAGCTTTAAAATGATTGATGATGTTGATGATGATGATGATGATTCTTAATGATGATAGGTGAGAATAAGTGGCGAAAGCATCAGCTACACATCAAACTTTTACTAAATCCATCCTGTTTTATATTATTTTTAATATTATCACTATTATTATTTACTTTCATTATACATCTACCCGTATTGTCAAAATGTCACACATCAAACTGGGTATAAGTCATGGGGAGGTAATACAAATTATTTGTAAGGCAAACCATTTCCCCAGTCTGGTGTGCCTAAACACAGTAAAGTACAGTAATTTACTGTAATGAGATGAAAATACAGTAATCCAAAAGAAACTAAAATAATGGAGCAAGAAATTAATCATTTTGTTGTTGTTGATCATCCATTGACATTAATATGATATATGATGGCACTGTTGAGGTACATTGATGAAACACCACTTGAATATGCAGTAATGTAGACTATACAATGCTAGCAAATACAAATTTATATTTTGGAGGATGCTGCAGAACACACACGCTTTATTTGAATTTCCCACCATAAATGCCTGTCAATAAGCACACCTAAAAGTTCGTGATTTTCTATATTATTTAATGTATTTCCCTCAACAAATATATTGATATCCTGTAATCCTTCCTGCTAGGTAAGAATCAAACCAAGCAAGCGAATTATCAAAGATTTTGTACTCCTTAAATTTTTCATCAATATTTCATGATCTACTAAATCAAACGCTTTTTTTAAATCTAAAAAAATTGCTCCGATTATTTTTACGTCATCTATAGCTGCTAGCCATGTATCAACCAACTCTGTGATGACAGCTTGGCATGAATACTTTTCTCTGAAACCTGATTGTTGTTATGAAGAAGATTATATTTCTTTAAAATCGTTTAAACACTGACTGGTCCGATTTCTTTTATCTTTCCTTTTCACATTTGATAAGAATATTAAGGAAGTAAGTACCTTTGAAGGAAACATGTCTGTTTTCTATTCTTATTTTTAAATGCTAATCTTCATTTGTCATAATATTTTGTTTATTATAAATGACAATAATTGATAAATTTAAAAAGAAAATTTGAATTATATGCGTATAATTTATAATTATGTTACACAGACAAATAAACGGATGCTTGCCTTGTTAAAATGAAGGTCGTACTGACATCTAAAATAAATAGCAGGGAGGATAAATAAATCATAATAATGATAATGTATATAAAGAAAAAAAAAATAGAAACTGAACAATATATAAGCCAGGAAAAATAAAAAAAAATAAAAAGACTGCAAAGAGAGAAGACATACCTCACACAGAAGACATTCCAACTAAATCTCCCTAAACACAATAATGTACAGTAATGGAGATGAAAATACAGTAATGTAAAAGAAAGTAAAGTAATGGAGTAAATAAAAAATACATTTTTTGTACAGTTTGCTGTTGAAATTTTTTTTTTCATTTACATTAATATTAACATTTTATTTTTATTTATAATTTTGTGATCCATTACTTTACTTTCTTTAACATTACTGTATATCATGTCCATTACTATACATTACAGTGTTTATGTAGACCAGTTTTGAAATATATGAAAAATTTCGAAGTCCAACAATTTCACCATCATTGAGAAAAATTTCTAACACTTTAACCAGTTATCATTGAAGTACATGAAAAATTTAAGTAAAACACTATCACCAGTTATCATTTACTGTAAACAAAGTTCCAAAACAGCCACTGGCCACGCATCATAATGGTGTTCAGCTCACGCCACAATGAGGCCGGCTGTGTGTGGAGGAGGACCCCCAGGGAAGATTGTCTGTAAAATATTGTATATTTTTGCATTTGTTTGTATTTTTTCTATAATAATGAGTGTGTGTGTGTGTGTGTGTGTGTGTGTGTGTGTGTGTGTGTGTGTGTGTGTGTGTGTGTGTGTGTAAGAGAAATAAACCTAGGCAATGCAAATAAAGTGGGGTGCATGCTATCACTTGATCAATGATTGCGGTAACAGGATCTCACATGCAAATGACATGCAGGTAGGAAAAGAACTATATAAATTACATAATGTTAATGGAGACAGAGATTAGGGTCCCAAATGTCGAAGATGGCGAAGGAGAAACATTCAGTTTAGGGCCCAAGGTGATTTAATATAGCTTAAATCAATTATCAATTATAGCGGCAAGAGAGCCACACATGTGATGCAAATGACTCGCAGGTAGGAAAAAACTGTTTAAATTACATAATGTTAATGAAGACGGAGACTAGGAGACATATAGGATACAATGACGACCAATGCAGTGGTGGAATCATTTATGGCTCAAGTGAAAGTTATCGCAACATGATTGCGGCAACAGAACCCTACATGCTATGCAAATGACAGGCAGGTAGGACAACACATATAAAAAAAGACTTTACAAGCTGCATAAATTTACTAGAGATGGAGACTAGAGCCTTAACTGTCGGAGTCAGAGGCGGACACGGAGACTGGTTTAGGGCGCAAGCTAAAAAATCGCACACAGCGAGAACCTCGCAATTAATACGACTGTACATGCTCCACAATTTATTGCAGTGGATAGTAACCGTAGTAGTAAACCTCAACCTGTTCTCCGGTCTGTACATTAAGTTTATAACTGACAACTATTTATATGCAAGCCTTTGACAGATCTGTATAACTTTGAAAAATTAGTATATATCCAGTTTTCCACGTTCACAATTAACTCAGCATACACATTTAATTGCAACTGAAAGAAAAGAAGAATTCAACTGTACTAGAAACTGCTGAGACATTCGTGTGGCATAAATGACTATGCAAATTTGCCCAGAGAACAGATGCATAAACCTTTGAATGGTTTACTAACAAATTAATATATTCTTTTTTCACCTGAGACATTCGTGTGGCATAAATGACTATGCAAATTTGCCCAGAGAACAGATGCATAAACCTTTGAAGGGTTTACTAACAAATTAATATATTATTTTTTCACCCTTCAATGGGTCGATATATATTGTAAGTTTGAATCAAAGGAGACGAGGACATATTTTGTGCTATTTCACTTACAAAAGGTGTACAATATATATATATATATATATATATATATATATATATATATATATATATATATATATATATACACACATTCAATTAGTACATTATCCTTCACATATAATAATCAATTTTTTTTCCGATCTCCTAGGAGGCCGTGTTTTATTCAGAAATGTATTTCCCTTAACATGTGAAAATAATTCAAATTTTTGCTATAGTTCACGAAACAGGATCCATTACTGTAATTACCCACGAAATAGGATCAATTACCGTAACCGTACAAATATGCTTACAAAACGCTAGTCTCCCAGGAATCCTTTCATACGCTTAATTGACAAATTATACAGGTTTATGGACTGGATACCATTGCATTCAATCTTCTTTGCTCCACTATTAACATATTTTATATGACCGTAACATTGACACGTAAGAAAGGCCTTTGTTGAATATATCTGACAATTTAGGTAAAACAATTTTATGATCGTTGCGATATTGTTTCATATTGGAACATATATGAATATGACCACATCACTGATCACCACTTATTTCGTACGAAAAGTTATATTTTTAAGAAAATGTACCCCACTATATATGTTGTGTGGAAAAACCGGTAGGTTTCCTGCGAGGATTTTTATGAAAATGAAAGCTGTTATAATTTGGGCTTGACTTGTTACTGGAAAAATTATTGAAATTTCAAAAATATTATATAATATTACGTTGCTGGTATATGTAATGTTAAATGGCTTTCCTTTATCAGACAAATTTTGTGCGATTTAGGACAGAATAATTTATGGTTATCTCAGTCATTCCCCTCTGTCGATTGGCTATAAGATAAATATGTACACACTTGGCATTCTAAGGTTTATAATTCCTCTAAAAGTGTAATTTTTGTATCGGATATTTAACAACGTTTAATTGTGAACCTTTTTCTTAAACATATGCCACAAAGGTATAAACTAATTTTAACAAAATGTCGTATAATAAATCATAGGTTTCACGTTGAAACCGAGAGGTGGCTAAATTTGGATATATCTGAAAGAAAATATGAATTGTGTCTCACAAGATATAAGTGGTGAATTTTAGTATCCTTTTTAACGTCAATATGTTGCTAAAATAGGAAAATAATATATAAGTAAGAAGTATCTAAAAGATGTAAATACATGCAATTTAGTGAGTTGCTCAATAACACAAATGTTAACGTACAGATTGGATTAAGTAAATTTATGGAACTGATTTTTTAATCATTCTGCTCCCATGTAAACTCAGAATAGTTATGTCCATTGCCGTTTCAATAGTAAACTTGCTTGTATTGTTTCTCAACATGTATCTGTTGTGTAAGACGAAGATTGTTGAATTTTCAGAATGATTTTTTTTCTTCTGAAAGTTCGCAACTTTACATGCATTAAAACTATAAGAAATTATTGGTTATGTTTGCTGATTCAAAGTCAGTATTTTAAATATCTAAGAGTTTTCTCTTAAATAAGAAAATTACATCATCTTTCTTACTTGTAATACCCCCTCAAAGCTTTGTACTTCACATATCAATGAATTTTCCCCATTCATCGATGAACATCAATTAATTAGTAGTATCAGAAAGCTGTGAGCTTCTCTCTGGAACTAGGAATATTAGGCAATATCAATATATTAATAATAAAGTTTGTCATGGTTATTATGAGGACGCAATACCGTGATCATTATAGTTGGCCCACCCCCCACCCCCCGTTTGTGAACGCCTGAAATTTGCTTGCAAGCACAGAATTTCTATCATGTGTGGAGGTATGTGGTTACAATACTGATGGAAATTATTTAGATTAGCAGACCTATGTAGTCTATTTGACAAGGTGGTGATAACAGAACCTAAAGCTGCCTGTTGAGTCCACTGAACTACCTTTGTCATAGGACTGTAGTATACCGGTAGATGAGAAATAAGCAATAAATTCGCACACGAATCTTAGGGCTAAATGAAGTTGTCTCTTTGTGTAACCAAAGAGTACTTCAATAAAGGATTATAATGACATGCAAAATGGTATGAACAACAGTGGAGAATTTTACACTAGTGCTTATTTCAATTGAAATCTATGAAATGAGTTGAATGATTCAAGACTCACAAAAGATTGAAACCATTCAACGTATTTCATACATTTAATTTTAAATAATCTCAAATGTAAGATTATGTTATATGTATCACTTGACAAAAAATACCAATGTTACTCAATAAAAACCTCAACAACAAAAAAAAAAAAAAAAAAAAAAAAAAAAAATAGTATAGAGAACTGGCTTGAAATTACATTCGTGTGCCTTGGTCATTACGCCCTTATTATGTCATTGGGTGTTATTACACGTGTCATTGGGTGTTATTAAACGTGTGTCATTGGGTGTTATTATACGTGTCATTGGGTGTTATTAAACGTGTGTCATTGGGTGTTATTAAACGTGTGTCATTGGGTGTTATTAAACGACTGTAATATTGGAAAATATTATATGGGTTATTAAATCTAAATAGGAACCGCCGTGGCTCCATGATTAGCGTCTCAGACTCAGACCGAAAGGGTGCGGGTTCGAGTCCTACCATTGGATCAGCTCAGGTGGGCCACCGTGGTGTTCTTAGGCAAGGTACTTTACTCAACCTGCCTCTGCACTAAATAATGTACATTCGTTCCTGTGCCGTATAACAACAACCAAACCAATATAAATCTAAATAACACCGTAGCTATGCGACAAATTCATATATTTAAAGTAGATTACACACACCAACGAAACAGCGAAAGTATTTACATAGACGGCATAATTATTCCTTTCGATGCCCGAGGCTTTCTTTAATACGCCAAGATGTGACGTCCTGATGTCAAAATGACGAAACAGATCACAGGTTCAAGGTCACAGCATGACGTGACTCGCTCTTATTGTTTTACTAATTTCTAATCACAGTTTGATGTAAATACCATTATAGAGGAAGATGATACACCGTAGTGTTCCATTGTTGTTGACAATCACGGTAGAGAGTTTAATGCAGTTAACACTACTATTCATTACAAGAATTTCCCCTGGCATCATTATAACAGTTGTTTATATATAAATAACATATCTTGAAAATAAGATGCAACAACATTTTTATCACTTTCTATTTGATTGAAAGAATTGATTGTTTCTATCTCCATCTGTAGAGAGACAAAGAGATAGAGACTCATTTAGTCTGCCTGTGTTTGAAGTGTCCTGTTCGACTTTGCATGCATGACAATATAAGGTTTGTTAAATAATAATAATAATAATAATAATAATAATATAATAATAATAAAAGCAATCAGCTTATCATCGGAAATATTTCAACTTTGCACACACACCCGCCACCACCCAGCACCCCTTACAGAGGTCGATCAAAACATGTACACTTCCTACTTTCAAAAATTAGTGTTTCTTCAACTGTGATATCAATATTTGACAAATGTGGCTATTCATCAAAGAATGTATTATTTCAAAATATCATAACAGATTCGAAATTTTATCTCATCATATAGCAAACGTTGTCAGGTATATACGGTATTTATATGCAATCTACCCCAATGGATGAATCGAGTCTTAGGTTTGTATGGTCAGCCTCTTAACTTTCTGGTTACTGACTAAATATGAATGTTGCAAAATTTGATGCAGATAATAGATCTCAGTCAACAGCCAGCGCCTCGATATTTATAATAATGTTTGTTATTTTTGTTAATATTATCTTTGGTCCGCAGTAACTTGCTGTTCCCTTTACCATTACAGAAGTCCACTTCAAAATACTCCATAGTTGTCCATAATAATGTGACTTCATACATTTTTGTGTGTATCAGATTCCGTGCTTTTGTACAAAATTACTCTTTCGTCAGTGTATTAATTCGTGCATCTGCCTCTGATTGTGATGGAGTACTGTTATCTTCATACCAAGATAATTGTTCGTTTGGTCTTTATGTTCGCAGCTTGTAGCAACTGTGGAATCCACGAAAACTGGTACGACATGAATAATAGTCAATTCAGTAAAAGTTTTTCCAGCAGGTTTTAAGGGAAAACTCTTAGCACTTGCTCAAGGCTTTATAGTTGTACTGAAAAAAATAACTTACAGACCCGTGATTCATTAACTAATATTGAGAGAGACAGACAGACAGACAGACAGACAGAGAGAGAGAGATAGATTGAGAAATTTCTATGTTATGACGAATTCGGGGAATGTGTAGAAATCTTTTAAGATGAATATAAACAACACTTCATAATTTACATCCATACATTTTTGATGGCCTCAAAGGACCCTCAATTTTAGGTAAAATCAGGGCCGCGCCCAGACATTACCGAAGTGAAAAGATGTAATTTGAAACAACGAATTACGCCCCGTACAAGATGTAAACAACACAAGGCAACTTTGAAAGATAAGATTTTGTGTCTTTCTTTATTGATTTATCAAAACTCTTTGACAATCAGAATATAATTACCGATTACATAGATCGCCTCAACGAAGCTTTTTGTAATCTCCAACTGCCATGCAGAGAATAAGTTAATGCTGAAGTGATCGTGGCCTACAAATTGTTGGCCATTGTGACAGGGCATAAAATACACAAAACAATCAAGAACACACCTTTCTGTGATATCAAAACAGGGGAACCATAATGAGTTAATAATAACCAAAGAATATTTGTTTCTTTTTTTTTCTTCTTCTTTTTAAATCATTGTTAATCAAATCAGCTTCAGAAACTATTATTACTGTCCACCCTTGATGCCAGATTTTACTTGGTGGAAGCAATACACATTTTACCTACTGAGAGCAACCTATCGCAGTATAAATGTCTAGTCATAAATATGGAAAGTTTACCACTGAATAAGCATATTTATTCCTACTTTCAAATGCACTATTATAAAGGTATTTCTGTGAAGGCTGGTATGCATGTAGCATGCAGAAGGCTATGTCGTCATGAGCTAAAACACAAATAATTATGTTAGTAAATCATAAGATGTAGGTCGCTATGACCTTAGGTTGTAAGGTGTAGTGCTAACAGAGATGCATCCAGTTGAAAATTAAGGATTGTTAAGTTATACAAATTAATTCAAAATTAGAGAGCATATGTGCTCTAGCTTATGCTGATAATATTGCTGACACTATTATATCCTCTAAAAACAAATCAAAGTCCTAAAAACTTTTGCTATCATTATGGTATGAAAGTAATTCGGTGTAAAATAAAAACAAATTTTTTTAAAAGAAGTGGGAATTTAAAAATGAAATTTTGAATTTAAAAGAAGGGCTTTATTAAAAAAAAATTTTTTCATAAATATATAGGGATTATATATTTCTCCACTCTGAAATGATCCAAAACCCATGTTGTGTTACCTAGTAAAGGAAACACAACTGTGGGGCTGTTGAAGTTTTTTGCAGGAAAATGTTGCTGTACAAATGTCAAAATATTGCTTTTCTTTTTTAACCATATGACAACATATAGTCAATATTGTGCTGAAATGCCATTAAATCTTAATATATAATACACACATTGACCAAACGGTTTTACCAACATCAATTAAAAATTTCCGCGAAGTTAACAAATAGTTCGGGCAAGTTTTTAAATGAGGCAACAAATACTTATGTTTTTCATATGGGATTATATCAAACATACTCAGCAAACAATACATTCGTTGTTTGATGTATCTAAATCGTACATCGGTATTTTTTCTACGCCGTTTGAAACGTGAACTTCTCTTCTTGATTCAAATAAAAAACATTAAAATACATGGTTAAACAAAAAAAAAAGAATGAAATGATCAATGACCTTTCTGCACGATTATAAATGGTGATTCTTTTATTTCTTAATCTCCCATTTTATTATTCGGTGCCTAAGTAAGAATTTACTCAAAGTTAACCACCATTTATAACATATGCTTAGCAAAACAATACTTTGGTCATTGGACATGTCTAAATCATACCTTGATATATTTTCGAAGTTGTTTTAAATGGGAACCTCTCTTCAATTTTAACATATCAAAATAGAAGGATAAAAAATAATACAAAGATAAAAAATAAAAAAAACACCTTAATTATATATGATTTTAATCTCTTATTCTTTTTTGTACCCCCCAAAAAATGGCAATATTTTCGATCTATTTTGCAAACGTAAATCTTTTCAGTTGAACATTTATGTACGAAAATATTAAGGTTTTGACGAAAAATATGAAGTGCTATGTACGAAAAAATATGATGCATTTAATTAATTATTATGTTTGAAGCTAGATGGTGTACGAAAAATTAAAGGGTACGAAAAAATACATGAAATACGGTAATCTTCATATACACTGACTTAATAATTTTAAAGTCCATTTTTGTTCCAAATATAAAATGAGAGATTATGCTGTAAACAATAAAATTCCTTTGAAAAGTTAAAAAAAAACATAATAACAACACCCTCTTTTTTAAAAAACATTTCTTAATACAAGAATATACAATAAATATATTGTCTATTTGTGCTATAGCCCTTTCTGTATCTTGGTTTTCAAAGAACAATTCTTGATCATTTCCTCACTGTTATTTTATCATTTATAATCTTCGTGAAAACTTTTCCAAAACATTCAAAAGTGGAATTCCATGATAATTGTTTAGATCCTATTTACTCACATCCTTCTGTAATGGACAAATAATTCTCTCACACCATTACTCGAGAAAATTACTTTCTTGAATTTTGTTGAACAGTAGTGACATTACACGAATAAATGCATGATTACTAAACTTGAAAAACTTAATTACAATAACATTTCCCCACATCTGGGAAACTTAATTTCAGTACCAACTGGCCCCAGTGCTTAATTACAATACCATCTCTCCCCAGCGCTTTATTGTTTTACACAGACTTGATAATTGTATGCATCTCTTCCAGAGTGATAGGTCGATCAAGATCTATATGATTTTGTTCCGAGATATCACAATTTACATCATGAGCTTCATGTGTAAAAAATAATCTCTTCTTCTGACTCTGTATTCACTACTGCTATTCAATAATTTCTCAAAATATGCAGACATTCTTCTGGAGAAATATCAGGAAAACTTTGACATTCTCTTATATATTTATTAATATCGTTCCACAGGCTAACAGTATCTGTTCTTGATAACAATTTACCCTGTACTGTATCTTGTAAAAGTTTTCTTTTTTTTGATATGTATTTTGAAAGTATGGTTTTAACACTGAATGAAAGCATAATATGATTTTGATTTTCCAACCCATTTCAGAACGTAAAACTTTCCTTGTTTTAAAACTTCCAGTTCAATATCCCACTCTGATGGCTTCCCTGGATAGTTTGATAAAGCAGTTCAATATCCCACCTTGCTAGTTTCCCTGGATAGTCTGATAAAGCAGTTCAATATTCCACCTTGCTAGTTTCCCTGGATAGTTTGATAAAGCAGTTCAATATCCCACCTTGCTAGTATCCCTGGATAGTTTGATAAAGCAGTTTAATATCCCACCTTGCTAGTTTCCCTGGATAGTCTGATAAAGCAGTTCAATATCCCACCTTGCTAGTTTCCCTGGATAGTTTGATAAAGCAGTTCAATATCCCACCTTGCTAGTATCCCTGGATAGTTTGATAAAGCAGTTTAATATCCCACCTTGCTAGTATCCCTGGATAGTTTGATAAAGCAGTTCAATATCCCACCTTGCTAGTTTCCCTGGATAGTTTGATAAAGAACATTTTAATTTTCAGCATTAGTTTTTCCCATGTTTGGCATCATACTTGCAAGAAAACTTAATCACTCTTTATACTAGCAATCAGAAGATTTTGAAACTGATCAATAAATTATGTTTTCTGTAAAAAAAAAAGTTCATATTTACTATGAAATCATCTGCATGTTGTGATATCCATTACATAATGATCATGCACAAGTTGTCATGATAGTATTATGTGGTATAGGGGAGGTAACTCAAAAAACAAATCAGATTGGAAAATGATCTGACATACATCTTTATCTAAAAGTGTAAAATAGAGAATCTTATGAAATAAATATGATGCTAACATGAAATCTACAACACTTTTATCACCTTTACTGTCAAGTATGTCCATGTTCCATATTTCATCCTACTAAATCTTCCATTCAAAACATGAAGGATTTCCCAAAATGATTGATGAGTGTATTGAGGTACTCTACATTTTTCAGAAACATCAGTATATACATATTCCTGTGCAGATAAGTAAAGCAATGTATCACAATCATTGGAAATTGTATCATTTAGAAGACTTATTCTATTGCATCCGCCCACAATAAAAAAACATGCTCAAACTTCCCCAAAATTTGTATCAGTCTTTGTTCAAATAACAATATATATGATCATTTCTATTACAGTTGATTCCTCTGCAGATATGCAAGGTAAACTAAAATTAATATCCTTGTCTATCAAACAGTAAAAAACATTACATTATTTAAAGTAGGAAACATGTACTCAGTACAATGACACAATTTTTTTCTAATATATATCCATATTCCCACCAGAAATCCTTTCCGTTTAATGTTTTGTTCTACAAACAGATTCATACATACATTTTAAACCTAGCAAATCTTTGAATTTATCATTAGCATTAGTCCATGTTTCTGTAAGAACAACAATTTCATGTTCTTTTAAAAAGTGTACAGATTAATGATATATCCAGAGATTTATTTTTAAAAAGTGTACAGATTAATGATATATCCAGAGATTTATTTTTAAGACCATTTACATTCCAAGAAAAAAGATTAATTTTCATTAGTATCAAGAATATTAACATCATCATCATTATCAAGGCCTTGGCTGAGTCTGTAATCAGCTTCAACATCCAGTGCTGGGAAACAGTTTTCTTCATCAGCCAGTGCATCAGCTGTCTGGGCACCAGTTACGGTCATCTCCATTGTGTCGTCATTTCCAGAGTAGCATCTGTCACAATGTTGGGATCTCTGTGCCACATCTGTATGTTTCAGTTTGTCTGTTTCATCTAAGACAAAACTACCATCATTTATAATGAGTTTATTATTAGAAAGTCACTAGGATTAGATGCATCTGTCATCCATTCTTTCAACTTGCTCTCTGACATTATGAGTATGTTCTCTTCAATGACCCAGCAGTACTTTTTGCTTGTTGTACAAACTGAACTTGGCAATATTAGGTCCAAGGTGAGTAGAGAAGTTGGTGTTATTGGTGTTTTGCAGTTGGTGGGTTTTGTGATGGGAATATCACTATCAAATTTCAATATTTCTCGAACAAAACTTCTCATCTTGTTTCTACAACTGTCTCATGATCCACTGCTTTGACCCACTATCACAACAAATATTGAACTATTCCTTCTAGAATGTGGTTCCAATGTATCTACAGCAGCCTCAAGCAGGTCTAGTTTCTTTTTTCATTTATTTGTTTCTCTGCCCATTTATGAGGCCCAAGTTGAACCAATGGTCACCAATAACATGCCCCTTTAGGAGGCCTCAAGTTGAACCAATGGTCACCAATAACATGCCCCTTTAGGAGGCCCCAAGTTGAACCAATGGTCACCAATAACATGCTTAGAGCTAGTAACAGTCTTAAAGATAGTCAATATGAACTATTACCAATCTCTTAAGCCTCTATTTAGAATCTCCTCTTGTCTGGTTGATGTACTGTCCATACTTATGCCCTTGATTACTCCAAATTAAATCACATTTTAAAGAATTATCACAAAAAGAACTGTGAGACAAAAGGTACAAGCACCATGTAGTGCTTCTTCAATGTTTTTACTACATGCAGTCTATTTGATGTGTGGTCAAATTCTATGAGTTCTATATCCAAATCAGTCTATTTCCAACAAGAATCTGTAAAACATAACCAATCTTCTACAGCATCATCAGGATTTATCCAGGGTGTGTTTACAGTCCAACCTAAAACATAAACAAACCATGAGAAATGAGAATGGTACATTGTACATAATATCATCCATCAAATAAGGAAATGTTGTTTTCATCATCATGTAATGACAATCTTGAATCTGTTGACCATTTGAACCCAATTTCAGTTTGTTGGCATTATGACTAAAAGCACTATAATATAAAACATTCCATAATTTTACTATGATGTTATTACTGGCATTCAACCAATCAAAAACTTATGACTCCTTCAACTAGGTGACTAACTCCGTTTTAATCTGTTTAGACTGAATAAAAGCCTGCCTTTGTTTTGTCTGAGAACTAAATATTTATTGCTAAAAGCATTTTGAAATTTAGTAATAAGATTTCTTAAGATAAACATTTAGAAATTCTAAAACAATGAAAGTTGAGAATTTTAAAGCAAGTTAATGAGAAAGCCTGAATAAACAAAAAAAATTCACCTACCAGAAATGGGGGTCTAGCCTGGCAAAGCCAGTATGTTAAAATTATGGATAGAAAGGCAGGTGAACAAAAACACCCATGAACAATTTACACTCTATCATATGTCCAAGGTATAACACCACATGAAAATCTATAATGATAAAGCAAAATATTTCTAACCAATCAGGAGTTGAGAAACATGCACAGAAACAAACTTACATGGTCACCCATAACATGCTTAGAGCTAGTAACAGTCTTAAAGATAGTCAATATGAACTATTACCAATCTCTTAAGTCTCTATAAGTGATCTTAAGAGGAATCAATACTCCGAAACAAACCTTATCATGTTTTAGTACAAACCATCAGGGATGAAAAGTTGACTTCTATTCATTACAAACCATCAGGGATGAAAAGTTGACTTCTATTCATTACAAACCATCAGGGATGAAAAGCTGACTTCTAACTTGGTGATCACACACACACACCTTAAGAAATATTAAAATATTGTGGTTAGCATGCCAGACTCGCAATTCATGAAATGCAAATTCAAATCCTGTTCAGACCAGACTAGGCTGGCTACAGTGGTATATCCCTGAGAAAGACACTTTGTTCCTATTGCTTCAGCACTAAATAACCTTCCATGTGATGAAGTGTTCTTAAATACCAATCAAGAAATCAACCAATCATGTAGCTCGCCTGTACACCAATACCAATCAGTAACATTTGACAAAGACCAAATTGTTCCAATTTCTAAGGAAATCTTTGCCTGCTTGGCGATTACTTTTTAACCTTTCTCATATTAAAGGTTTCACATCATAAAACCCTGCTGACATGTAGCTTGCCTTTCTGGGGCACAATTAACAAGGGACGATGAAGCATAAAATATTGGTCAGTCACCTATTTTTGTGAGGCTGATGTCATAGTACAGAGTATCAAGACACACAAAAAACTTAACCCTACAAGACTGCTTGTGAAAGCGACCTACAAAAGTAACTCAAAGTCAATGATGCATGAAATGTAGGTTACAGTCACCTACTTTTTATGTGATAACATAGTGATTAACATAATGGATATGTAGTCAAAGCAACATTACTGTACACTCAAAGCTGTAAAACACACTGAGCAAATGTGCAAAGTAAAAGCAGAAAATGTAGATCATGGTCACCTACTTTTGGCAGGACAGTATAGTTCTCTCCAAGTTGGATCTAAACACCAAACTAGCGGGCCCTATAAATGTAAGTGATTGAAAAATTAACCTAAAGTAATGTAAAACTGAACTGAGGTATGATAGAGATGGACAGCATGATGGACAACAAGCATGCAGATGAGGTTATCATTGTATGCCCCTTTCACATTTACTGTGGATCAAAAAATGGCTTGTGTTCTCTGAAAGCAAATCAAAAAGTTGACCTTGTAAAACTTTGACCTGCTAGAGTGAACATAAAATGAGGTCCAAGTGGGTCTGAGATCACTCACCTGGCTGACATATGTCTAATTGCCAAATGCAAGAAAAGGTGGCCAAGAAATCTGCTTTCTATACCAATCGCTTCCAGTGCTGTTGACTGCATATTTGAAGAAAAGAGCTATTTCAAGATTTCTTTACTTTTGGTATCTTCATTCATATTTGGTGGCACATCAGAACCAGTTGTCCAATACTGAATAATCTCAATGTCAGGATGCTTTCTTACAAAGTTGTTCAAATCCTTTGTTATGTATAATGAATACATCTTAGCAAAACCAGACAGTTTACTTGTGATACCAATTTCTTTAAAGCCATCAATTATATCACATCACTATTCCGTATCCTACATGGGAGAGGGTGAAGGGATGGTGTTTCTTTTTTCAAGAACATTTATAGTTTGGTTGGGCTAAGCCTGATTTAAGGCATTTTTACTAGTATTCTTGGTTAGTTTTTGTTGGGAAATGACAGTAAAGTAACTTAAGGACACAGTACAGTATGGCAGGCAACCTGGCCTGCTTTGGGAATCAAATTTGATTATTCCTGAATAGAGTCAAGGATGCTAACCACAGAGCTACCACAACTTTTCTATCTAACTAGTTTTAACAGGCACTACTAAATTATAACATTAACTACTTAGTGTATGTTGTTAATTTTCAATTATATTTTATTCTAGCTAAACACAGCAATACAAGAAAAACAGAAAAATTATAGATGTAGATTATCTAAAATTGAAGTGTTATTAATATGTTATCTTTTTGATTACAGGTATACATGCTAAAGTTGTGCTGGTAATTTTATTTTCTGCATACTGTTGATCAACAAAGCCTCTGTTAAAATTTCTCTAACAAAAAGCTGTACCATATAGCTGTCTTAAAAAGGGAAATAACTCTTGTGAATAAAATTCTTGTTATGAAAAGGGAAAACTCAACTAATTAATTTGGCAAGAAAGCTATTAAAAACAGGGAGTTCTTACATTCAATGGATTAAAAAACAAGTAATGTTTTCAATATGTATATAACCAATAAAAAAAAATGATTGTCTCTAAGACTTAAAATAGTGTGTGAGAGATTCACTCTTCTAACTGTTAGAAAATGTCAGGGGACTCCCACCATTATGCTGGTGGTTATGTCATATGTTGTTAACGAGTGAAATAGTTCTAAATGTTGGTACTTTAGTCGGGTATAACAACAATCTACATAAATTAAGTGACTCACTTAAACTGGGGCTAAACCTTACCATCAAAGAGCTGTATTCTAAAGACTGATACATAATCTATGACAGAACAACAACAAATTGTGAGGACCAAAAGAAAGATAGTTTGGGTACAAATTATGTAGAGAAGAAGGAATAGTTTACCAACCTATAATATCACTCGCTGCCCTGTTGACATATTTGATTAAAAAAATGCAATTGACAAACTCATTAATGCTAATACAGGTAAAATAAGATGTTTTGCTAAAAATGAAGCAAATTGTCCAGCACTCTTGAATAACTACATTATCATATCACCAGTAATTCTAATTATTGCCACTGCTACTTGTTTGGCCATTTTGATTAAGTCAACAATGATTCTTCTGGAGTAAGAAGAAAAGGTGAAGTTGGGGAGGTGAAGTAGGTGGAGGTGTAAGAGCAGTTGAAGTAGCTGGTGGAGTAGGGAAAACAACAATAATTATCTAATTTGCTATGGATATAGCTATTGCCGTTGGTCCTCTGATAGTAACTGTTTGTTCAAATGAATATGCTCTTCCAGTGCTAATAATCAATTTAGGTTATGTTTCTTATGTTTCTTGTAATGTGCGAAAAACGTTGCCTTGTTATCAAATACTTTTGAGACAATAATTCTGAACCAATATCTGGCTGCTAGTTTAGCTTTTATCAAATCTTTACCTTTCCTGTTTAAAAGATCCATCTAATTTCTCTTGGATTGTTTCACTTTTATATTTTAACTTTGTTCCGATATCTTTAGTAAAAATAGAACGTATTGTCTTCAACTCTAAAATAACGCATCATTAACTGATCGTGTTGTTCGTCTATTTTTTAAACCACTCATTATCTTCTGGTAATTTCTAGGATCTTATTGAAGAGTTACAAAACCATCTATTAATAATTTAGTTGCATCTAAAAGTATTTTTGAATTAGTGCATGTATTCATAGCCATCTCTAATGTTATCTTCATGACTTTCGTGTTCTTCAAAATTATTCATTGCAAAATTTTCACCATTTTCAGTCTTATATATCGGTTATTTAAATAAAAAAGAAATGAACAAGTTACAACTGAAAAAAGAACAGATTTATTGAAGACAAAAATAATTATTACGGATATAACCATATGTAAATAATTCCATTTATCCAGAAGTTAATGAATACAAAGATGAATTTAACATAGCAATTGCAAACGGACCAAACAAAGAAATACCCGGCAAAAACTTGACTAAAAGAAGTTGGAAAAACAGGAAGGGAAACAAATCAAGAGGACGAATAAAATATTTGCAAAGGTTAGAGCTTCTAAAATTTCCAAATCATTGTCAGATGTCGTAATTTATAGTGTGATATGATTGATTAGCCGATTTCTTCCGATCGACAATTTAAACTGTTTACAAAATGAACTTAAATATGACCACATAACATGATACGTAATTAGACAATTCGCTCGATTTTTGTCATTTAAATTAGGGTTGTCTACATCTACTCAAAGTACTAGTTTGACAGCATTGTTCTTTTGAAAGACAACAGACAATAATGGGTATATATAAGATGTTCAAAACTGCTTGGTAAATAAAATGTGTACCGGTCGCTTTTTTGTTGATGCATCTGAGTTGTTTCAATAGTTGCGATTACAGGACTGTAGTTTTGATATGCAATGAAACTTTACAGGGAAACTATATTAAAGAACACTATTCAGGGGCTCCTCTATGATAAAATTAGCAATCTTGAATCATTCTACTTTAAACTTTCAGACTGTTTTTGCCGGTTATCATGAATCAATTGTTTGTTCAGTGAAAACGTTTTCTTTGTTGATCAGGGTCAGACAAATCAAAAGAGGAACATTGTATTACATGATCTATATCTAGTTCATCTCTATTCAAACCTTTGGGTGTTTGTAAAGTTTAGACATTTGCGATACCAGTCAGTAGATGATACATCTAGTATCTTCAATGTCGTGTCTGATTTTGATGTTTTGTATCAATGTTTGTAAGCTTTCACATCTTTACATGCTAATTAGTCTAAAGTATTGATCATGGTGGTAACTTCGCTTGTATCCACACACACACACACACACACACACACACACACACACACACACACACACACACACACATATATATATATATATATATATATATATATATATATATATATATATATATATATATATATATATATATATATATATATACTCATTAATGACAGGGGTTGGAGATAGCGCTAATTCTGTAAAAGTCAGTAAATTAGTTTTTCAACTTCTCCACACAAGGGACATGTCATGAATACATTCCTTTATTTACCCAATAATAGTTAAATTATTTTCTAATAGTATAAGTCATCGTGCCATGTTCCAATTTATATTGATATTTAGTTAACTTTCTAGATTTTCTAATAAAATAAATGGAACCTGAGTACGACAAAAAACGAGGATTGGCAACGTATAGAAAACGGTTTCTTCACAAAAGCCGAAAAATCCACGTAGAGTTGAACTTGTAAGACAGCTTGGAAAACATTAATATTAATGTGAAAAGAGTAAAAACCAAATCCGTCAAGAAAGAACAAGGGTCTTTAAAGTAAAACAAAAATGCTGAAATTACACTACGTGAAAGAAATGAAACAAACTCAGATAGCGGGATCTTGTACTTGATTGGTGGTGGTGTAGCTGTTTGCGCATCCTGTTTATTTAGTAATGAAGTAAATTTTCTTTTTTGCTGAGTCTTAAGCATACAGTGGTCAAAGAAGTTAGCAATGAAAAAATCAACCAAAGCAGAACAGCGGAGCGCGGACGCAGGGCGTCATCGTGTACATCGATGTGTCCCTGAGGCACAACAACTTTGACGAAGTACAACAAGTAGATACACCCATATCAGTATCTTACAAAAACCTATACGAGAAATGCTTTAACAGAACTTTGATCTGCTAACCCACCAGATAACGTTTACGGGTAATAAATAATACGATGTTGACTTAAACAAAAACAAATATTAACTCTGTTTACTATGCAACACATACAAATTCTCAAACTTTCTTGCTACATAAATGATAAGATGTCGAGCGGAAAAAAAAAATTAACATGCAACATTAAAATCAGCTCCTTCTGTTGCATACAGCATGGTCCTACAAAAGCTATTCAGGTTTACATGTTGTCCACTATTCCAAATGGTTATAGAAGAATTTGTAAAGCTCATTATTCCGGATAGGGAATGGTCAGTTTACAATCAACTACCTGTATCTCTAGACGAATAAAAGGGGTCGCATGTGCAAAGTAAGAGAGCTATATTACAATAGACTCACTCCCAGAGAAAGAAAAAGAAAACATATTTTACTAATCTAATTGATAACAGAAATGGCAATATATCCATTTCGTTACAGAGAATAGAGTGTGTTCGTGGGTATCACAATGTCCCAAATCAAATTTAGAAAAAATAATAATAAAAAAAACAAACATATTCACTTATATAATATTTCAAACACACCTCAAAGGTTTAAATAACTCTAAGTAACAATTACATAGTATATACATATCGCCATTGGTTTTGCTTTTTGATCAAACTCCTTTCAGTTTTTATAGATTTCCTTTCTTAATACATTCTAACGTCCATTGCAATACTGTTTAGTCTCATTTCCGTGTTCAGTTCAATTTAGAATCCCCCTCAGTTTTCTTTATTTTAGTTTTAACTGCATCATTGCTACAGCTTAATGCAAAAGTCTTTTTTTAAATCTACTTCAGTGTTATTGTATCTGTAACTTCTGTAAGCATTTTACCTCAAATCAGTTAAATCTTCTCTCGTTTGTTTGATCCTTTTGTCTTTTTCGTCAATACTACCTTGTACGACACCGATAATATTGACCAATTCTTGATCAACAAACTCTATTTTGTCTGTTTAAGATTGGTCAACCCCTTGTTGTAATATTCGATGAACGTAACCTTATTTATTGCTTTGATCTTATCACTCAACTGTACAAGATATAGATTGTAAGTTATCTTCATAGATAACTTTCAATCGTGCTTTCATTAACATTCAGCGTTTTTTTTTTATTGTATCACTCCTGAAAAAGTAAGGGAACTTAACATGCGCAGTTGTTTACTATGTCAAAAATGCTGTGCTAAAGCATACGCAGTTTGTGTTTTACTAATGTGAACATAGTGTAAAAGTGTCAATTTCAAGGTGGGTCGCTAGTCGAATGACTGTATTTCATTTTTCATTGTGACTTTAGTGAATAAGCATTACTATATTTTCGATTTTTATAGAGATTGATAACAGACTAGCTAAAACCCTTAATCATTCGTAGATTTAATGAGTTACTAGTGCATTTCTGAAAGATGAAAATAGGTCATCAATTCGACTAGCATCTGTGCTTTTACTGCTCACAGTTATACTACTGCCAGCTGATGTAGGCATACATTTTCGAGTTACCTCCCTTAGACTGATGACTTACTAAACAGATCTTGTTCGTGGGCATGCACATCAAGCATGGAAATAAATGAGAAAATTTATACCGTTAGATAATTATACATATGAATTCTGATATTAATTAGGTTCTTGAAAACCAAACAGTACACTTTGAAATTATCTCAATATCATGACATGACTGCAATATAAGATTGCACAAAATCAAAATGAATGTGAGAGTTTGAGTTTGGTGGGGGGGGGGGAGGGGGCTAACACCATTTTTCAGCACATAATAGACTACACATGGCGGCCAGTTGGTCACGCCTGGACTCGAACTCAAGCGGACAGAGGTGAGATGTGTGATCTATAAAGGCGAGCGCCTTAGACCACTCGGCCACTCGGGGTCACCAGATAGCATGGGGATTACTTCCATGTTACCTTCATCATGATCATTGTCGTCATCGGCGACATTATCGTCATGAAGTAAATAAATAAATAACAACAGTAACAATTACTACCACTACCGCTACTAGTAATACTTATTCTGCTACTACTGTGGAGAACGTCAACGACGACAACAACTCTGTTAATGATGGTGACGACGATGATGACCACAATGATAATGATGAATAGTGATATGATCTTCCAGCAGGTATATATATATATATATATATATATATATATATATATATATATATATATATATATATATATATATATATATATATATATATATATATATATATATATTTCTCTGTTATAAATTTAGACACAAAATCGAGCGTCTGGAAGCATAAAACACTGGAAGAATACGATATCAGTTAAGTTCCGGTCTGAGTCGTGCTCGGTAATTTAACTTTATACATACCTAACATTTATCTGGGGCAACTGGGCATCGTAAATGATCTGTAAACCATTCAGCGAATACTGAGTTAGGCTAATATGATATCGAAAGTAGAGTGAAAATAGTTTTGAGTTAGGCTACCTTAATATCGAAAGTAGAGTTCAAACAAGAATATAAATCAACAACTTATTTTGCAGCACGATACATGTGTTATATTTTTGCATGAATTATTTTTCAGTATGGCGCTGTAATACAACGATATTATTGAAATCGCGAAATACTAGTTTGTCGAAAATCTGGCCGAGGCGGTGGCAATCCAGGGATAATCTCACAAATGTTTTATCAGGGGTTGTTGTTGTTGTTGTTGTTGTTGTTTACCAAACTAAAACGAAAGAAAACAATATAAACCATCCAAAACAAAAGTGTAAAAGTTTAAATTAAATTTAAAAGTGTTAATGGTCTGTTTATTGTCCACACTATAAGAAACTCTCAGTTTATTTTACGATTTGCAAAAAATCTGGAATTCGATGAATTAGGTTCAGTGTTTTATTTTTTAACTACAACGACTGTTAAATAAGTCTGGAGATCCAAAATTTGTGGTTAATTAGTTTGCAATGTCCAGTTGGAGGTGGATTGATCATCATCGCAGTTATCATCATCATTTTTCTTCTTCTTCTTTTTATTTTGCCCTGAATTTTCATAAAGAATTTAGTATTCAATTACTTTCCCTTTAGAAAATCTCCAGAACATGCGTCAGTCTGAAGATATACCCACAGAGTACTTTCATATGTAATTATATATACCAGGTGTGTTGATAGTATTCGCTTTGTAATGGATCTCAGTTTAATGTTGTTAAATTTTGAATGAATGAATGAATGAATTAATGAATACGTTAATCAACGAATGAGCCTTAGCCTTAACGAGCAGGATGTGCACGACTGCATTGCATGTACACACCCCTCATGACATCCGTCTCGTGGTTTACGTGGCTCGTCTGTTTATCAGATCAACCGACATTAACCTTATCTCCCTGTGATAACACTTTGTTGACGATACAAGGGTTAGATAAGAGGGGGCAATTCATGCTGAAGGATGTCCTTGTTCCAATTTAACCGCCCAGTTCTTGCTGGTTTAAACCTGATAGTCTAAATTAAAATAACAAGGACTTGGTAACATGGTAACATAAGTTAGGTATATTATGGGGTAGTTGTCAAAATCAAGAATTTTTCCTTTTCAAAATTCTTATTTCTAAGCTTCACCTTAATTTTCATATGCCAAACAAGCCAATATTTATAAATTGAAAAGTGATATATGGATTTAATTTCAAACTTTATCGCTTCAAAGATGATTACATAAAAAAATACATTTTTGAGAAAGCCTGAAATTCGGTGTGCACAACCAATCGCCACTTCAAGTTCGGCCTTATGACACCTATTTATTTTTTCTTCCTTGTTGTAACCAAAGACGTGTTTTCAACTGAGTGAGATAACCTTGTATTTCCCCTTGTACTTTACAAGGAAGTATTGACCCAAATATCGAAAATGTGTCCGCCCTAAATTATGACCCGAATAATATATGATGAAATTGAAAAACACGAATCAGCTATTTAGAGTATTTATCTTACTTACCCTAAATTACCCTAAATTACGTCATATTGTAATTTGAACCTAATATAAAGTAATACAATGTGGTAAAGAATTACAAGTATGTTGTAACAGATAGATAGATAGATAGATAGATAGATAGATAGATAGATAGATAGATAGATAATTACAATGGTGAATTACAGCGGTGAATCACATATTTGGCCTTGTATAACCATTTTCATCCCATACCCACATGTCAGGACTCCAACTTCTAGCATACGTAATGGCCTTTACTTTAAAGAAAATTAAAATTAGTACTGAACAAACTAAATATCTTTTAAATAACTGCAAGTCTGTTCTTGTTTTAAAGTCGTATATGAAAAATGCAACGGTATTATAATTTTCCTGCGCTGATATGTGCTGTTAATAGAACACATTGTGAAGTGTTATTAAATTTGGTTTGCAAATGTAGTAAATTGAATTGAAACATAAATAAACGAATGAATGAATAAATAAATAAACGAAAATAGAGCAGGCCGTGAGAACACATGAGTCTAATAAATTAATCTGAGATGCCTGCTCATTTTCTGCATGTGTATCTTTTTTAAAACCCTTTTATCGTCCATCTCCCTCCCACTTGTTTCTATCTTTCTAACTTTTCCTTATTTATTATTCAAACCGAAATTCCAGACACATTTTATCATGTCGGTCGTATTTTAAGGTGCCCAGACCTGACCCTCAGTAGCGTGGGAACGACAACATGCATCGTCATGTAGCTCAACATTCTCCGGTGGTTAAGGGATGTTGTCAATAATGATATATCCTATATATTAACAAATAACCCTTTAATTCTGTACTTCACATTTTAATTACTCGTATAGCTTAATATAGACGATTTAAAATAAATGTCGCTTTTCAAAGCTCTGAAATTAATTATAATCCATAATTTTAGAAATTAGCTTTTATTTGTAGTCAACCCCCATCTCACCGATCTCTGTAGACCACTGTCAACGTGACACTTAAGTTCGGTCAATAACTAAAACTTCCTAGTTATATAATTTAATCTGTAAATAGAATACTTAGAAAAATGTATGCAAGGCTCAAAATAGGGTAGGTTATCATGGCATACACCTGTACACGATTGTTTCGGAACATTAAAGCAATTAATAGGAAAGAAAGAAGTAAAGGAAGATTAAATATATACCTTCAATCACTTGTATTTATATATTTTGCAAATGTTATAAGCTGATACAGATGAACAAAAGACAAATCTAATTTAAGATCGATATATATTTCCAAGGTCTGCTTTTTTGAAACCATGAAACCTACCAGCGCCTTTAATGAGCTAAAATCATTGAAGAACATTAACTTTCTGTGGTAAGACTTATGACAGCACAAAGGTTAGATAAGAGGGAGTCTGTATTTGAATTTAAACCACCCAGTTGTTGCAGGGTTGAAAATGATAGTGTAAACTTAGAACAATTAGGACTTGTTGACTGTATAACGTCAGTTAGGTGGATTTAGAGGTAGTTGTCAAACTCAATAATTTGACATACTCGGATTTCTTATCTCCAAGCTTCACCTTATTCCTCAAAAAGCCAGAATAGCCCTTGCTGACTGAATAATGTAAGTTAGGTACGTTTAGGGCTAGCTGTCAAAAACTCAATAATTTGACATTCTCAGATTTCTTATCTCCAAGCTTCACCTTATTCATGAATAAAATAGAATAGCCCGTGTTTATTTAACCAAAAGTCTAATTTCAAACTTAATCGCTTTGAAGATGATAACATAGAATAATTATATTTTTAGAAAGCCTGAAATTCGGGCTACATCAAAAATCGTCATCTCCTGTTCGACCTTTTGGCACATAGCCACCCATTTATTTTTTCTTCCCTGTCGTAACAAAAGACATGTGTTCATTTGAGTGAGATAATATTGGATTTACCCTTGTCCTTTAGAAGGAAGTTTTGACCCAAATATTGTAAATGTATGCACCCGAAATTACGACCAGAATAATTTATGATGAAATTGTAAAACACGAATCAGCTATTTACAATATTTGTCTTACTTACTCAAAATTCCGCCATATTGTGATTGAACCTAACATAAAATACTACAATGTGGTCAAGAATTACAAGTATGTTGCAACAGATAGATAGATAGATAGATAATTACAGTGGTTAATCAAATGTTTTGCTTTGCAGAACCATTTCAATTCCATACCCACATATCCCGACTCCAACGTCTAGCATACGTTACGGCCTTTACTTTAATGAAAAGTAAAATTAGTACTGAACAAACTCAATATATATTAACTAACTACAAGTAATTTATGTTTTTAAAGTCGTATATGAAAATGGCACGGTATTCAGATTTGTCTGTACTGATTTGTGCTGTCAATAGAAAACAATGTGAAGTGTTTTAAAAATTTGCTTGCACATGTAGTACAATGGATTAAAAAATAAATAAATTAATGAATAAATTAATAAACAAAAGCAGAGCAGGTCGCGAGAACACATTGGTCTAATAAATTCACCCGAGATATCAGTTCATTGTCTGCATTTGTATCTTTTTCACCCTTTTATCATTCATATCCCTCCCCCTTATTTCTATCTTTTCCTTATTTATTCTTCAAACCGAAATTCCAGACACGTTCTATTCATGTCTCTCATATTTAAAGGTGCCCTAACCTGACCCTCACTAGCGTGGGTAACGAAAACGAGGAAGATATCTGCAGTAAACTAGGTACAACATGCATTGTCATGTAGCTCAACATTTCCCGGGGATTAAGGGGTGTTGTCAATATTAATATATCCTATATATTAACAAATAACACTTTAATTCTGCCTTAAAAATTGTAATTGATCGTATCTTTCAATCTACACTATTTGTAATATATGTCGCTTTTCAAGACTCCAAAATCAATTACAATCAATAATTTTGGAAATTAGATTTTATTGATAGTCAACCCCCATCTCACCGATCTATGTAGACCACTGCCAACGTGGCACTTAAGTTCGGTTACTAACTAAAACTTCCTAGTTCTATCATTTAATCTGTAAATAGAATACTTAGAAATATGTATGCAAGGCTCAAAACAGGGTAGGTCATCGTGGCGCACGTCTGTACGCGACTGTTACGAAAGATAAAAACTGTTAGTAGGAAAGAAAGAAGTAAAGGAAGATCAAATCCAGTATCCTTGTATTTTTATATTTTACAACTGTTATAAACTGATACAGGTGAACATGTGAACAAAAGTCAATTCTAATTTAAAATCGATATATATTTTTATATTTTCAGTGTCTGCATTTGGAAAGATGAATCCTACCAGCGCCTTTAGTGAGCTAAAATCATATAATTATTTTATCTCCCCATAATAACACTGCAGACAGCACAAAGATTACATAAGAGGGGCAACTCATTTCAAGGATGTCTGTGTTTCGATGTAAACCACACAGTTAGGATTGAACCTGATAGTGTAAACTTAGACCAGCTGACTTGTTTATTGTATAACATGGGCTAGGTAGATTTGGGGGGGGGGGGGACAAAATCAAGAATTTGACTTTTTCATATTTCGTATGTCTAAGCCTCATCTTATTTTTCAAAATACCAGAATAGCCCTTGTTCATATGACCAAGAGTGATATATTTGGTCTAATTTCAAACTTTATCGCTTTAAAGGGGATAACATAGAACATAGAATCATTTTTTTTTTTTTTGGAGAAAGACTGAGATTCGGTGTACTACACAAATCGCCATTTCGAGTTTGGCCTTTTGGCACATAGCCACCCATTTATTTTTTCTTCCTTGTCGTGACAAGAGACATGTGTTCATTTGAGTGAGATAATATTGGATTTATCCTTGGCCTTTAGAAGGAAGTTTTGACCCAAATATTGTAAATGTGTGCACCCGAAATTACGACCAGAATAATTTATGATGAAATTGTATAACACGAATCAACTATTTACAATATTTATCTTACTTACTCTAAATTCCGCCATATTGTAATTTGAACCTAACATAAAATACTACAATGTGGTCAATGATTACAAGTAAGATAGATAGATAGATAGATAATTACAGTGGTTAATCATATGTTTGGCCTTGCAGAACCATTTTAATCCCATACCCACATATCCTGACTCCAACGTCTAGCATACGTTACGGCCTTTACTTTAATGAAAAGTAAAATTAGTACTGAACAAACTCAATATATATTAACTAACTACAAGTACTTTCTGTTTTTAATGTCCTATACGAAAAAAACGCCACGGCATTCAAATTTGTCTGCACTGATGTGTGCTGTCAATAGAAAACATTGTGATGTGTTATAAAACTTTGCTTGCAAATGTAGTACAATTGATTTAAAAATAAATAAAATTAATGAATATATTAATAAACAAAAGCAGAGCAGGTCGCGAGAACACATTGGTCTAATAAATTCACCTGAGATGTCAGTTCATTGTCTGCATTTTTATCTTTGTCATCCTTTTATCGTTCATCTCCCTCCCCATTATTTCTATCTTTCTAACTTTTCCTTATTTATTCTTCAAACCGAAATTCCAGACACGTTTTATCATATCTGTCGTATTTGAAGGTGCCCTGGCCTGACCCTCAGTAGCGTGGGTATCGAGAATGAGGAAGATATCTGCAGTAAACTGGGTACAACATGCATCGTCATGTAGCTCAACATTTCCCGGGGATTAAGGGGTGTTGTCAATATTAATCTATCCTATATATTAACAAATAACACTTTCATTCTGTATTTCACATTTTAATTGATCGTATAGCTTAATATAGACTATTAGTAATATACCTCGCTTTTCAAAACTCCCAAATTAATTACAATCCATAATTACAGAAATTTGGTTTATTGGTAGTCAACCCCCATCTCACCGATCTCTGTAGACCACTGCAAGCGTGACACTTAAGTTCGGTTACTAACTAAAACTTCCTGGTTATATCATTTAATCTATAAATAGAATACTTAGAAATATGTATGCAGGGCTCAAAACAGGGTAAGTCATCATGGCGCACACCTATTCGCGACTGTTTCGAAAAATAAAAACTGTAGGGAAGAAAGAAGTAAAGGAAGATCAAATGTATATCTTCAGTCACTTGTATTTCTCTATTTTACAAATGTTATCAACTGATACATGTGAACAAAAGACAATTCTAATTTAAAATCGATATATATTTTCAAGGTCTGCATTTGGAAGGACGAAACCTACCAGTGTCTTTAATGAGCTAAAATCATTGAAGTACTTTATCCTCCGGTGAGAGCACAAGGTTTCATAAGTGGTGAAATTCATTCCAATAAGGTCTGTGTTTCGATGTAAACCACACCGTTGGGGTTGAACCTGATAGCGTAAACTTAGAACAGCTAGGACTTGTTGACTGTATAACATGGGTTAGGTAGATTCGGGGGGTGGGGTGTCAAAATCACGAATTTGACCTTCTCAGATTTCTCATGTCTAAGCCTCATTTTATATTTCAAATACCAGAATAGGCCTTGTCTATATAACCAAAAGTGATATATTGGTCTCATTTCAAACTTTATCGCTTTAAAGGGGATAACATAGAATCAGTTTTTTTTGTGTGTGAGAAAGTCTGAGATTCGGTGTACTACACAAATTGCCATTTCGAGTTTGGCCTTTTGGCACATAGCCACCCTTTTTATTTTTTCTTCCCTGTCGTAACAAAAGACATGTGTTCATTTGAGTGAGATAATATTTGATTTACCCTTGGCCTTTAGAAGGAAGTTTTGACCCAAATATTGTAAATGCGTGCACCCAAAATTACGACCAGAATAATTTATGATGAAATTGTAAAACACGAATCAGCTATATAAGATATTTGTCTTACTTACTCTAAATTCCGCCATATTGTACTTTGAACTTAACATAAAATACTACAATGTGGTCAATGATTGCAAGTATGTTGTAACAGATAAATATATATATATATATATATATATATATATATATATATATATATATATATATATATATATATATATATATATATATAGATAGATAGATAGATAGATAATTACAGTGGTTAATCATATGTTTGGCTTTGCAGAACCATTTCAATTCCATACCCAAATATCCAAACTCCTACGTCCAGCATACGTTACGGCCTTTACTTTAATGAACAGTAAAATTAGTAATAAACAAACCAAATATATTTTAACGACAAGTCCTTTCTATTTTAATACCGTATATGAAAAAGCGATGATATTCAAATGTGTCTGCGCTCACGTCTGGTACCAATGGAACACATTGTGAAGTGTTATAAAACTTGGTTTGCAAATGTAGTAAAATAGATTTAAAAATAATGAATGAATGAATAAATAAATAAATGTAAATAGAACAGACCGCAGGATCACATGGCTCTTACAAATTCATTGAAGATGCCTGTTCATATTCTGAATTTTTTTCTCTTTTTTTTACCCTTTTATGTCCATATTCCTCCCCTTTGTGTCTATCTTTGTAACTGTTCGTTATTTATTCTTCAAACCTATATTCAGGACACATTTTATCATGTCTCTTGTATTTAAACGTGCCCTGACCTGACCCTCAGTAACGTAGGTAAGGACAACAAGTAAGATATCTGCAGTTAACTGGGTACAACATGCATCGTCATATGGCTCAACATTTCCCAGGGATTAAGGGGTGTTGTCAATATTAATCTATCCTATATATTAACAAATAACACTTTAATGATGTATTTCACAGTTTAATTGATAGTGTCTTTCAATAAAGACTATTTGCAATATATGTCACTTTTCAGAACTCCAAAATTAATTACAATCCATAATTTTGGAAATGAGGTTTGATTGATAGTCAACCCCCATCTCACCGATCTCTGTAAACCACTGCCAACGTGACACTTAAGTTCGGTTACTAACTAAAACTTCCTAGTTCTATCATTTAATCTGTAAATAGAATACTTAGAAAAATGTATGGAAGGTTCAAAATAGGGTATGTCATCATGGTACACACCTGTACACGATTGTTTCAGAAGATAAAAATAATTAGTAGGAAAGACAGAATTAAAGGAAGATCAAATATGTATCTTCAGTCACTTGTATTTCTATATTTTACAAATGTTATAAACTGATACAGGTGAACAAAAGACAATTCTAATTTAAAATCGATATATATTTTCAATGTCTGCATTTGGAAGGACGAAACCTACCAGTGCCTTTAATGACCTAAAATCATTGAAGTACTTTAGCTCCCGGTGAGAGCACAAGGTTACATAAGAGTGGCAATTCATTCCAATCCAAGAAGGTCTGTGTTTCATTGTAAACCACACAGCTGGGGTTGAACCTGATAGTGTAAACTTAGAACAGCTAGGACTTGTTGACTGTATAACATGGGTTATGTAGATTTGGGGGTGGGTGTCAAAATCACGAATTTGATATTCTCAGATTTCTTATGTCTAAGCCTCATCTTATACTTTAAATACCAGAATAGCCCTTGTCTATATAACCAAGAGTGATATATTGGTCTTTTCTATATAACCAAAAGTGATATATTGGTCTAATTTAAAACTTTATCGCTTTTAAAGGGAATAATATAGATTCATTATTTTATTTTATGTTTTTAGAAAGTCTGAGATTTGGTGTACTACACAAATTGCCATTTCGAGTTTGGCCTTTTGGCACATAGCCACCCTTTTTATTTTTTCTTCCCTGTCGTAACAAAAGACATGTGTTCATTTGAGTGAGATAATATTGGATTTATCCTTGGCCTTTAGAAGGAAGTTTTGACCCAAATATTGTAAATTTGTGCACCCGAAATTACGACCAGAATAATTTATGATGAAATTGTAAAACACGAATCAGCTATTTGCAATATTTGTCTTACTTATTATAAATTCCACCATATTGTAATATGAACATAACATAAAATACTACAATGTGGTCAAGAATTACAAGTATGTTCCAACAGATAGATAGATAGATAGATAGATAGATAGATAGATAGAGAGATAGATAGATAGATAGATAGATAGATAGATAGATAGATAGATAGATAGATAGATAATTACAGTGGTTAATCATATCTTTGGCTTTGCAGAACCATTTCAATTCTATACCCACATATCCCGACTCCAACGTCTAGCATACGTTACGGCCTTTACTTTAATGAAAAGTAAAATTAGTACTGAACAAACTCAATATATATTAACTAACTGCAAGTACTTTCTGTTTTTAAAGCCGTATATGAAAAAATGCCACGGTATTCAAATTTGTCTGCACTGATGTGTGCTGTCAATAGAAGACAACGTGAAGAGTTATAAATGTTTGCTTGCAAATGTAGTACAATGGATTAAAAAATAAAGAAATTAATGAATAAATTAATACACAAAAGCAGAGCAGGTCGCGAGAACACATTGGTCCAATAAATTCACCTGAGATGTCAGTTCATTGTCTGCTGTCTGCATTTTTATCTTTTTCACCCTTTTATCGTTCATCTCCATCCCTATTATTTCTATCTTTCTAACTTTTATTATTTATTCTTCAAACCGAAATTCCAGACACGTTTTATCATATCTGTCGATTTGAAGGTGCCCTGGCCTGACCCTCAGTAGCGTGGGTATCGAGAATGAGGAAGATATCTGCAGTAAACTGGGTACAACATGCATCGTCATATAGCTCAACATTTCCCGGGGATTAAGGGGTGTTGTCAATATTAATCTATCCTATATATCAAGAAATAGCCCTTTAATTCTGCATTTAAAATTTTAATTGATCGTATAGCTTAATATAGACTATTTGTAATATATGTCACTTTTCAAAACTCCAAAATCAATTACAATCAATAATTTTAGAAATGAGTTTTTATTGGTAGTCAACCCCCATCTCACCGATCTCTGCAGACCACTGCCAACGTGACACTTAAGTTCGGTTACTAACTAAAACTTCCTAGTTCTATCATTTAATCTGTAAATAGAATACTTAGAAATGTGTATGCAAGGCTCAAAAAAGGGTAGGTCATCATGGTACACGCCTATACGCGACTGTTTCGAAAAATAAAATCAGTAGGAAAGAAAGAAGTAAAGGAAGATCAAATATATATCTTCAGTCACATGTATTTCTCTGTTTTACAAATGTTATAAACTGATACAGGTGAACAAAAGTCAATTCTAATTTAAAATCTATATATATTTTCAAGGTCTGCATGTGGAAGGACGAAATCGCCATTTCGAGTTTGGACTTTTGGCACATAGCCACCCATTTATTTTTTCTTCCCTGTCGTAACAAAAGACATGTGTTTATTTGAGTGAGATAATATTGGATTTACCCTTGGCCTTTAGAAAGAAGTTTTTACCCAAATATTGTAAATGTGTGCACCAGAAATTATGACCAGAATAATTTATGATGAAATTGTAAAACACGAATCAACTGTTTACAATATTTATCTTACTTACTCTAAAATCCGCCATATTGTAATTTGAACCTAACATAAAGTACTAAACTGTGGTAAAGAATTACAAATATGTTGTGATAGATAGATAGATAGATAGATAGATAGATAGATAGATAGATAGATACAGTAGTTAATCATATGTTTGGCCTTGGCCTTGTATAACCATTTTCATCCCATACCCACATATCTAGACTCCAGCTTCTAGCATACGTTACGGCCTTTACTTTAATAAACAGTAAAATTAGTAATAAACAAACTAAATATCTTTTAGCGACAAGTCCTTTCTATTTTAATGCCGTATATGAAAAAGCGATGATATTCAAATGTGTCTGCGCTCACGTGTGCTATCAATGGAACACACTGTGAAGTGTTATAAAACATGGTTTGCAAATGTAGTAAAAAGGATTTAAAAAAGAATGAATGCATGAACGAATGAATGGGAATAGAATTGACCGCGGGAACACACGGCTCTAATAAATTCATTGAAGATGCCTGGTCATTTTCTGAATTTGTATCTTCTTTTTTTTTTTTTACCCTTTTATGTCCCTATCCTTACCCCTTTGTGTCTATCTTTGTAACGTTTCGTTATTTATTATTCAAATCTAAATTTCGGACATATTTTATCAGGTCTCTCGTATTTAAAGGTGCCCTGACCTGACCCTCAGTAACGTGGGTAAGGGCAACGAGGAAGACATCTGCAGTAAACTAGGTACAACATGCATCGTCATATAGCTCAACATTTCCCGGGGTTTAAGGGGTGTTGTCAATATTAATATATCCTACATATTAACAAATAACGCTTTAATTTTTCATTTCTAATTTTAATTGATCGTATCGTATAATGCAGACTATTTGTAATATACGTCACTTTTAAAAACTCCAAAATGAATTACATTCCATAATTTTAGAAATTAGTTTTTATTGGTAGTCAACCCCCATCTCACCGATCTCTGTAAACCACTGCCAACGTGACACTTAAGTTCGGGAACTAACTAAAACTGCCTATTTTTGTCATTTAATCTGTAAATAGAATACTTAGAAAAATATATGCAAGGCTCAAAAACAGGGTATGCCATCATGGCACACGCATGTAAGTAGGAAAGAAAGAAGTAAAGGAAGATCAAATATATATCTTCAGTCACTTGTATTTCTATATTTTACAAATGTTATCAACTGATACAGGCGAGCAAACAATAATTCTAATTAAACATCTATATATATTTTCAAGGCCTGCATTTGGAAGGATTAAACCTACCAGAGCCTTGTATGAGCTGAAATCATTAAAGTACTTTATCTCCTTGTTGACCGCACAAAGGTTAGATAAGAGGTGCAATTCGTTCTAAGGGTGTCTGTGTTTCAATTCAAAACACTCAGTTGTTGCAAGATTGAACTTGATAGTGTAAATTTAGAACAGCTAGGACTTGTTGACTGTATAACGTCAGTTAGGTAGATTTGGGGGTGGGTGTAATGACATCAAGAATTTGGCATTCTCAGATTTCTTATCTCTAAGCTTCACCTTGTTCTTTAAATACCAGAATAGCCCATATTATATAATCAAAAGTGATATATTGGTCTAATTTCAAACGTTATCGCTTTAAAGAGGATAACAAAGAATAATTACATTTTTAGAAGCCTGAAGTTCGTCACAAATCGCATGTCACGAGTTAAATCTTTTGCCACCCATGTATTTTTCTTCCTTGTAACAAACGATTTATTCAGCTGAGTGAGATAATCTTGGACTTATCCTTGCTTTTTACAAGGATGTTTTGACACAAATATTGAAAATGTGTGCAACCGAAATTACGACCAAAATAATTTATGATGAAATTGTAAAAACACGAATCAGCTATTTACAACATTTATCTTACTTCCTCTAAATTCCGCCATATCACAATTTGACCCTAACATAAAATATTATAAAATGGTAACGAATTACAAATATGTTGTAACAAATAATTAGAAAAGTAAAATTAGTACTAAACAAACTAAATATCTTTTAATTAACTATAAGTCCTTTAGATTAAAAAACAAAACAAAAAAAAAACAAAAAAAAAACACGATATTCAAATGTTTCTGCGCTGTCAATAGAATACATTGTGAAGTGTTATACAACTTGGCTTTAAAAATTTAAAAATAAATAAATGAATAAATAATGAATCGAAGATAGAGCAGGTCTCGAGAACACACGAGTCTACTAAATTCAACTAAGATGCCAGTTAATTTGTTAGCATTTGTATCTCTTTTACTTCTCTATCTTCTATTTCACACCCCACCATTTGTTTTTATCGTTCTATTTTTTTAATTCTTCAAACTTAAATTCCAGACACCTTTTATGATGTTTGTCTCATTTAAAGGTGCTCTGATCTGACCCTCAGTAGTGTGGGTCACGAGGACCAGGAAGATTTCTGCATTAAACTGGGTACAGCATGCCTTGTCATGTAGCTCAATGATTCCCGGGTAATCTACATGATACATAATTGTTACAGGGTATTGTCAATATTAATCTGTCCTAAATATTAGAAAGTGGCCCTTTCCTCCTGTATCTTACATTTACTTGGTCGAATCTTATAATTTCAAATGCTGTAGTGTATATCGCATTTAAAAATTGCAAAATCAATTATAATCCATACTTTTCCAAAGTAAGTGTTTCTTTGAAGTCAACCCCATCTCACCTATCTCTGTCAATGACTGCCAGCGTGATACTTACGTTCGGTTACTAACTGAAACTTCCTGGTACCATCATTTAATGTGTAAATAGGAAAAATAAAATAAAAATGGGAGGATCGAAATGGGGTAGTCATCATGGCACAAGTTCACACAGGACAATTTTGGAAGATAACAAGGAAGATCAAATATACATCTTCAATCACTTGTATTTCTACAATTTACAAAAGTTATAAACTTTTGAATATAAAACCATTCTGATTTAGCATCAATAGATATTTTCAGAATTATGGAGGACGAAACGCTTCTGGGGAAAAAAACCCCAAAAAAAACCCCACCAATGTCATATATATATATATATATATATATATATATATATATATATATATATATATATATATATATATATATATATATATATTGCATTGTGGGTTGAATGTTATCTTTCGGCATACTTGACACCTCGCTGAGTTTTGTCAAAATTCATTATTTAAAATTATTGACCCACCTTGTGCTATTAAAATCACGACGACAATTTTTGTGGGAGAATATCGTCATACACCCGTGGCCTTTTTAATAGGACACAATAGTCTGCAAGCACTGCAAGGAAAGTGTAAAATTACATATAATGTATTTTTGTATTTTTAAAAGGAGCTTTTACCATGAAAGTAATTTTGAACATTCATGTTCAGTAAGCGATTAATGGACATATCAATGAGGAGAAATTTAATATTGTACTTTCGTAAAAAGATATAAAATTCCCCATGACAAAGCAATAGTAGTTGTTATATCTGCAGATCTATCTGTCTGTATTATAGAACGACCTACAATACTAGTTACTATGTCTATAGATCTATCTGTCTGTATTATATAATGACTTACAATACTAATTACTATGTCTACTGAGCTATCTGTCTGTATTATATATAATAACTTACAATACTAATTACTATGTCTACAGATCTATCTGTCTGTATTATATATTGACCTACAATACTAGTTACTATGTCTACAGATCTATCTGCCTGTATTATATAATGACCTACAATACTAATTACTATGTCTATAGATCTATCTGTCTGTATTATTTAATGACTTACAATACTAATTACTATGTCTACAGATCTATCTGTCTGTATTATATATAATGACCTACAATACTAGTTACTATGTCTACAGATCTATCTGTTTGTATTATATAATGACCTGTTTGTATTATATAATGACCTACAACACTAGTTACTATGTCTACAGATCTATCTGTTTGTATTATACTAGTTACTATGTCTACAGATCTATCTGTCTGTATTATATATAATGACCTACAACACTAGTTACTATGTCTGCAGATCTATCTGCCTGTATTATGTAATGGCCTGTAGTTATAGTCTTGTTACAAATTTTAGACTTCTTTCCATAACTATGTACCGATATTTAGTGGAACTTACATCAGTGTTCATTTCAAATGAAATGCATGCAACTGGTAGAATAATTTGGCATACAAAGGATCGAAATTATTCGACAAATTTTATAAATTTCAATTGAAATGTGAACATATATAAGATTCTATTTATAGCATGACGAATCATACTGACTTTATATGACCAAACCTCTGTATAGTCTAGCGAAATGACTGAAATATATTCGGATGCATCGGTCGTTAGGCCTTTCCTTTGAATGACGTTATAACGCCATTTGTGACGTGTTATTTACACGTGTTACATATATGAACATTATGATATGGGTATATTAGTGTAAATAATATAGTGATCTAGTGATATATAATATTTAACTATCTTTTTAAAGCATACTTTCTATCCATGGAAATATTAATAAACAATGAGATCAGCATTATTAATGTTTCTCTGTGTATCTCTACATTTATTTCTCTTTACTTCCTTCTTTCTTTCCTTCTTTTTTTCTATCTTCCCTCAATTGCACTCAGTTTGACTAGGAAGTACATACAATCCTGAATTTTAAACCAACAAACTTCCTTTCTGTCAGACGCGCTTTACAGATGTCTGACCTCTACCAGTAAAGGTCCGGAGAACTAGGAAGAATTACTGGTCGTTGGTACCCGAGTACAAACTGGATCGCTACATGTCAAATGAGAATAACTGTTGCAGAGTTTGTATCAAATACTAACTGTCCAGTATGTATAATATCAATTAAATGTATTATATATTTTACCGTGTAATTCGTATATAGTGTTAGTTGTTAAATACTATTACATCTCGATTTATAATAATACATAAATAAATATATTAGAGGAAATTAAATATATTACGGGAAAATAAATATATTAGAGGAAAATACATATATTTATCCAATCTTGCCGATCTGTATAGGTTACTGTTGTCGTCCTACTAAAGTTACATAGACACGTGCTGAAACCTCCTGGTAACAATATATTCATAACAGATAAACATAGAACGTGTAATTTTGCCAGAGGTGTGAGTTGGGGTAGGCGATCATACTATCTGTCTATTCATACTTCCAGACTGAACATTGCTTATAAATAAATAATAAAAGACACTAAAAACAAGTCATCCGTGAATGATTCATATTTATATATTTTTGAATCAATTGAGTGACACCCAAGTTGGTGCTACGTAGATTAAATATGAATCTGATTTGCTCTTCTTAACCCACTGACGCCCCTACTTCGACAAATTAGTTCTTGTGCGGGTTAAGTAATATTGTTTACAATGACGCCAACTATCTGTCCCAATGCACGCGGGGTATTGTTCTAAAGATTGCAGGGTATTGGCGTTCTTTAAAAAATGCAACATTATATTTGTTTGTCTATTTTGAGGTAACTGAGAAGAAACTACTTACCACGATATTATTGTTCACGGCCGACAACGAGTAATATAATATTGTACTTCAGCAAGAAAATCAAAATTCTCCTTGATAAAACATGTATAGCTTCTAGATCATCGATCTAGCTAAGAAACTAGTTTTTGTTCATCTCTCTCTCTCTCTCTCTCCACCGTAGATGTACGTATGTATGTATGTATGTATGTATGTATGTATGTATGTATGTATGTATGTATGTATGTATGTATGTATGTATGTATGTATGTATGCAAATGATGACCCGTGTTATAAATAGAATAGATAAAAACTGTTGAATTCTCCCCATGACGATTTATAAATTACTAATATTTTCAGACATTTCCTCGGCATGATATAGTCAAAAGCGCGTTAAAGTTCCATTAAAAACCAATCAACCAATCATAGTTTCTTCTCCCCACCCACCAAAAAAAAAAAAAATTAATAAAAACGGGCTTAACAGTACAAAAATTTATCTGTATATTTCGAATATTTGCACTTTTTTTCCTCCTTTTAAAAGTTGATTTTTTTCTTTCTTTCTCTCTTTCCTCAGCTTTGCTCAACCTGACTAGGAAAAACAACAGATTTAAAATTTAAATCTTATAAAATGTGTTCCCTGTCACGCGATTTAAGTTATCTGACCTCTTTAAGCTAAGGTCACGATAACGAGGAAGATTGTTCACCACCCAGAGAAAAATTGGATCAGGGTTCATATCAAAATTTAAACTCCATCATGTACAATATCAATCAAAATATGTCTATTCTTTACATTGTAATTTGTGTACAATGATGATAAATAATCACAATAATATTGTGATTAGATATTGTACATAAATTAACAATATTAAATATACTGAGAGAAAACAATTCTGTATGTTCAACCCCCATCTTGCCGATCTGCGTGGGTGACTGTTGCCGTGCTACTAAAGATCGGCCTAGACCGTTATATACTTTATAAACTTCCCAGTTTGTAAAATGTGCAGCTAAAGATAAATTACTCGAATTTTGTCAGGGGTACGAGTTGGGGTAGGTCATCAAAGTATAGATCTATTCAAACGTCGACATGAAAGGTCTCGAATAAATAGCAGAAGACACTGAAACCAAGTAAATCGTCGACTATTCATATTTATATTTATAAATTAAATGAGCAGCATCCAATTAGGTGCTGAACTGAGACAAATTTGAACTCAATCCGAATTAAATTTGCTCTACTTACCCCATTAGAACCCCTGTTCTATAAATCTTTATAAAGTACATTTTGTATGCATATTATTAGTTACTGTTGCAGGTTCAAGTATGCTACTTTATCCTTTAATGTCACCAACATATATATATATATATATATATATATATATATATATATATATATATATATATATATATATATATATATATATATATATATATATTGATAGATAGATAGATGTACAGAATACCAGAGACTTACTTAACTTTATTAATGATGCTATTTCAAAGGGGAGTTGTTAACGATCTATTCTTTCCTTTACGGGAAATGCAATCTTTTTCCTGTGGGATGTACTTGAAGAAACTTAGGGCTATATGGTTCGCTCCCCCCCCCCCCCTCTCTCTCTCTCTGATATTAATAAGTGGTGTATTAAATGTCCTTTACGTGGTAAATAAAACTGAAACACGTTGTACATGGATCACACCAGGCATTCATATTCCGCAAAACCCTCGATAATTTAAACGATTGTGTCACATTTTTCTTTTGTTGTGTGTGTGTGTGTTGTTTTTATTGGTTTTAACGGCAGTTTTTAACACATTTTTGGCCGAGGAAATGGGAGCTAAGTGCCTTTCCAAGGACACACCGAGGAAGCTTAACTGGGCTGGTCTGGGCAGGTATCGAACCCGAGTTCCTTGTACTACGAGTCGGTGGTGGTGGTGGTGGTGGTGGGGAAGACTCAAGAATATTCGTGTTTATATTGTAAACAATACAAATGCGAGATAAGCGATAAGAATATATTGTACTAGTTCGTAGCAGTATGCTTGAAAATACCCCCACCTCTCTCTCTCTCTCTCTCTCTCTCTCTCTCTCTCTCTCTAATTACTAACCATGGAAATCGTCTCATAATATTTAAAATTAGGGAAGTTACATTGTAAATACAATATTACTAAATACCAAGCTAAGTTTTGCTAATAAAAAAGACAAGTATAGGCCGTGTAATGACCAGAATATTTACCGTAATATATGAATTATAATCATTGATAAAGAGATAGTCAAGAAGGGGGCCGTGTAACGAATAGCCAGAATATGTCCTGTAATATACGAATTACAATCATTGATAAAGTAAACATTTCATAATTTGACCTCAGAGTGGACATTTAAATTACAGCATCGTCTGCCTATTGTATTGCAAGAATATACATGAGTTTCCCATTGACTTAACCATCCTTCCCTGTTAAACTAATGTTCATATGTATACGTTATAATTGGCCACAGTCGCGACTAATAAAAATACACAAGTGACAAATCTTAGTTACTTAATTACTGTATGATATTTTTATCCAAGGGGTATCTGTATGGTGAACGAGATAACATGATGCAATAAATACTTAATTTCTTTCGATTGACACCATATTCTATATTTGCTATGAATAATTCATTTTTTGTATTAAAATCATTTATATTCTATAGATGAATTAATTTTAAATTAATTCTTTATTGCTAAGTTTATGCAACCTCGTTTTAGACAGAGCTTGAGCTCCAATTTCCGACTGTCAGAACATTCATACTATCACTTGTATAGTGAGTGCCCCTCTCCCACCCGCACCCTCCATTTTGGAAGCCAAACACCCATAATGCATTCCTAGAGTGGAGGAAATGGATGAGATGGGGTTGGGGTGGAGGTGGTGATTATAATCTCATTATCCACTCACACTTACATAGTTTGCAGACAAATCTTGAATAAATGAAACAATTCAACCACATGGACGCCACTTTACTTTTAAATATACACAAACAAAGAGGAGAGAGGGAAAGAAATTAATATGAAAGTATACCCGTCGCTTAGACCACGGTTAACTGATGTAACTGCAAAATATTCGTGTATCTTAGCATGATGATGATGATGATGACAACGACGACGTCGACGACGATGATGATTATGATGATGATGATAAATACGTGTATTGTTTAAACCAAGAAACGAGTGCTTTATTGAGATATTTGACCAATGACAGTCAAACGTACAATAATAAAACCAGAATCAAACGTACAATAATAAAACCAGAGTAGGATTACTTTCAAAAAATCTCGAAGCGTACATATTTATATGTAGCGAAGATTGCACCTTCTTGAACCGCTACTAACACTAGGCGGGAAATTACCTGTATTCTATTTTAGCAGCAAGAATGGCTTAATACCGAGAAGTTCAAGTGCTTTAGTCCGAATTACATTATTCCCCTACTGTTGTAGACAAGATGGTGGTCGTTAAGTTAAATCTAAAGTTTCTATCAATGGCCATTTGATGTTCTTGCCTCTATACAAATTTAACACAGCACACAACTACATATATTAACAATGCATACTTTCGACTGAACGGGTATTTCAAAGATAATTACAAAGATAAGATTTTTTTCAATTTATTCTTCTTTTTTTTTACGACTTTGACACGTACCCAGTAGGTCGAGATCTATACACTGGACTTGGATCTGTTATCATTACTTTACTACTCGACATAACTGTCTCAGTAGTTGGAAGGCAACCTTGGCACAAATAATCTCTTTGTAACAATCATGTCCATATATAGATATAAAATCCGAAACCAAAGCATATTTAATATATACTGTATCACTGTATTTTGGCCTGTGGAGTTACAACTTCCCGCTTGTCACGCACCTGAAGCTATAAATAAATACTTAGAATTTGGGCGTATATCGACTGAAACAAAATGACTAAGCTTAACAAAGTTTGCTTCCTTTTTCTTTCCTTCTGAAATGAAAAAAAAAAAAAAAAAAAAAAAAATTAAAAGGCAGACAGACGTAAATAAATATTTATATCTCTCAATTTACTTTATCTTTTGAGGCTGACTCTTTTGACAAAATCAATCTCCAAAACTACTGGTGCGCTTCCCACCACCACCCCTTTAAAATGTGTGTGCAGGTGTGTGCCAGTGAAAGCGCAGTGAGCCATTTTGATGTGTGCAATTGCAGTGACACACCAACCAACCTGTGAACATTGACATTTTACAAGTACACGACCTAAAGGAACAAGGATGGAAGATTTTCACTGACTGTTAAAAATGTGTGTCTGTATATTCAATTAAAAAAAAAAAAAAAAAAAAAAAATTAAAAATCTGTGATATATATATATATATATATATATATATATATATATATATATATATATATATATATATATATATATATATATATATATTTTTTTTTTTCTTTTTCTTTTTTGTTTTGAAAACTTGTGGGAAAACGTTTTCTTCTTTTCTTTGGTCTTTAAAGAACATTATGGTTCTGTAAATTTAATTAATTGTGTAGGACAGTCGCAGGAGTAGGTATCCAAAACGACTACATGTATTTACAGTCTAAATATGCAGTCTCTGTGTATTATATATGAGCACTCGTGATTTTCGTGCTAAGATTACATGGACGTCTTATCTGACATATGATAAGATAAAATCATTTCAGTTTGAATTATTATGCTCGAATTCTTCTTCCTTTTTCAAACAAAAGCTTATTATATATAAACATTTCAGGTGTGATTGAATTACGACAGTCACACAGAGGTGGTCGGTCTTTTATGTAAGGTTAGAAAGGAATTATTCATTTGCATCCCATATGAAGAGTAGGGAAACCCCCCTTCTATTCCATTCAAAAACTTTCCTATACCGTTTGTACATGCATGTGTATAAATCATAAACTGCAGACACAGCATTCAGTTATTCCATTGACTTGTTATGCAAACGAATGTTATTACATTTATAGATTTTGTGTCAGCCAGGTTTTTATGTTTTGGAGACCGGGTAAACATCCTGGTCTGAATAACAATGTCATACTTTCTTGTTTACTTGCATTGTCTGAGATAGATAATAATGAATTTCTTCATTTGAACGCAGTGCCTTGGTGTGAAATAAAATATTTACATATGTAACGTTTACAAAAGAGCCATTTCATGGCTTCAAAAGTATTTATAAGGAATTGTATTAAATTTGATTTGAATGTCTAAACTAGCACTCTGATGAGAGATTTGTGTATTATTTATTTGTGTATTATTTATGTGTGTATTATTTGGGTGTGTATTATTTATTTGTGTATTATTTGTGTGTGTATTATTTATTTGTGTATTATTTTTGCGTTTTTTATTTGTGTATTATTTATTTTACACGTTTATTAGTCCTTGACTGAGATAATGAAATATCAGAGAATAGATTGCTAAATTGTATTTAATAAAACATTAGCCGCTGCTCAAGATAATAATGGTATATATTTATATATGACTTAATTTATATATAGGTTCCTTTTTCTTATTGATTTTCAACAGGTTTAAATATAAGAATATGATGTAAAGATCTGTGAAATTTCCTATAGTATCATGTCTTTCACTAAAGATCGCCAACCAGTGTTATTAAGTCACGTGTCAAAACTACATGCTTCTCTTTATGCCAGCTTCCATAACAACGAATACAACTAATGACACAGCCACATTGGAACGACTACTATGTATGGTAGTACGAAAGTGCCATGACACAGTGATTGGCAAGATGCACATGTACGGTAGTACTTCAGTGCCATTGGTATTTTCAAAAGTTGGTACTACAATACTCGCAGCGTTTTTTTTTTTTTTCAAGGTTACAATTTGTACTGCTTTCATTCGTCCATCCCCGCTGTCTCTGAAAATGAACAACTCTGATCACCATGAGTCTGTTGCGTTGTGTTATCTTAGATTGCATTATTGCACAAACTGCACTGATAAACATAATTTTAGTTAGTGCACGATTAGAATCATTGTTCAAAGGAGGTAGATAATTACGCATTATATTGTTCCTTGATGATATTAAAGCAGTTTTACATGTGCACGCATACTACCCTCAGTTCCCTACCCCACCCCCTTCTCAGTTACAAGCGTCCTATCCACCCACTCGGTGTTAGGGATATGATCTGTGACTACAACACAATAAAGCAGGGAAGTTTTCAATTACTCATACTGCATTCTAATAGCACTTCTATCAATGTTTATTCTTAGAAGAATTACGAGAATTCTATACCTTTTCTTGTCCGACTGTGACACTAACATAAGTCAATACCATGTGTCATGTATAGCAGTTAAAAGTATATATTATTAGGCTGTTCAATCCGGCTTCTACGTTATTTATAAGTCCAAACTTCATAACATTTGCACATTAGTTGTGTTTCATAATGCAGACTTAGTTGCAGTTATACATTATTGATTTTGCTGACTTAAACCCATTCCACCCAGATTTCGGTATCGACTTCCTTCGTTGACGAATAAGCCAGTAAAAAAAATACGTGACATACACAAACTGCACTTCAGGTCTGCAAAAATCCCCTTTAAATGTACTCAATTTTCGTTTCCGCTGATAAATTCATCACATGTTTATAAGATATGAAAAATATTGAACACCAACGACATGCGATTAAAGACATGCTAATTTGACATTACAATTTCAACTACAACTATTGATATTTCTGCAGGAGAAACAACAGTTACTGCCTTTACTCCTACTCTTATTATTACTACTACTACGACAACGAAGACAATGAAGACGACAACGATGACGACGACAATTACTACTATTATAGATGATGATCATGTTATTGCCCATTTTGGTTGTTTATTGCGTATGTATTGATACATGCACTTATATCAGGGACCGACCATTTAATTTTCGAGGATGAAGGATTCATGGAATTAAAAATAAAATAAATAAACAACTGGGCTCTCAAATAGCTTAAAAATATTCTTGCTCTGATTTATAGAAAAAAGAATCCTGTTATATCCATTATAATAGTTGAAAAACAAACAAACAAAATTCTCGAGGTCAGATATAAAATAATATCGTGTGTGTGTGTGTGTGAGAGAGAGAGAGAGAGAGAGAGAGAGAGAGAGAGAGAGAGAGAGAGAGTGAGAGAGAGATGGGGGGGGGGAGTCATGTGCTTATTCACCTTAAAAACAGTAAATCTAACAATTTATTGACCTAAAATTACTATTGTTGATTATGACATGAGAACGACGTGCACGTTTGTTTCTAGTTACGGGGTTTCAGGTAATTTGATACATGCTATTTTGATCCTGCCACAAAATACAATCAATACAACTTGGACTGATCGATACGACACAGGCAGCTACATTCCAAAAGCGGTCAATATAATCCACAAAATCCAAGGTCATTACTTCGAATAAACAGTTTATTGTGTAACATGCATGCCTAGACCTAGGTACAGCGACATTTGCGTTGATAGATTTGGAGGTTTTACACCCCTACACTTGGATAACGATGGCAGTTGGACATTTGGACATAAAATGGCACATGTCTACTCCGAGTGACAGACGTTCGGGTCGTGAATTAATTAATTTCTGCAATAAATACTCATTTTTCTATCATTATATACTTAGCAATACAACTTGTCGTTATGAATGTTACTATATTTAAGTACGTAAGAGGGATTCCCTGTTAGATTTAGTCTGGAGACAGCGATCAACACTAAATTGTTTAAAATTCCAGCTCATACGACCTCAATACCGATATTCTAACTCCAAAGATGGGGTTGAGCGGTTGGGTTGTTAGATGCAAACCGTAATATAATCACTGTCATATATAATCAAAGTTCTGTTGAACTTAAAATTTGCTATTTAATATTCCTGATGAAGATTAGAAGTACTAGTATCGAGTTTCTTCCATGATGCTGGAACAGTTTACCTGGCGACGGCGATCAAAACATCTGTACCTTGTGTAAATATGTTACCAGGGCGTGCTGTAAACACAGACTGATTACTCAGTCTGAATCGATACATTATCGACATTGCTCCTGTATAGCATGCATCCAATACAGGACAACACAGATGCATCTCTGCCATTTCATAATGCTCCTGTGTAGGATGTGTCCAACAGAGGACAACATAGATACATCTATGCCGGTACATGATGCTCCTGTATCACACACGTCCAATAGAGGATTTAATCGATACGTTACCGATGTTGCTCCTTTATAACACGCAACCAACAGAGGACAACATAAAAACTGTTTTTTTTCTTTCTTCTCATGGCTGCAAGTAAACAACTTAGACTCTGATCTGCCGGCACTTTATTGAGACCGCATGCTTGTATCTATGCTGTTAGTAGTTGGTACGAGTTATCCACGAATAAAGATGGTACATACAGTCATTATTTCGATAAATTACAGTCGTTTGTTCCTCTTTTACCATCAAGTTTCTAAATTTTTTAATTTTGTTTTTTAATTTTTTATATTTTACTTTGTTTTCGTTGTTAATCAATAGAAAAAATAAGAGTACTAAAGTTGATCTTGAATGAAATTAAGGTTTGGGTTGGTTGTAGAAACAAAGCTGATCATCATATTGGTTGTAGAAACAAAGCTGATCATCATATTGGTTGTAGAAACAAAGCTGATCATCATATTGGTTGTAGAAACAAAGCTGATCATCATATTGGTTGTAGAAACAAAGCTGATCATCATATTGGTTGTAGAAACAAAGCTGATCATCATATTGGTTGTAGAAACAAAGCTGATCATCATATTGGTTATAGAAACAAAGCTGATCATCATATTGGTTATAGAAACAAAGCTGATCATCATATTGGTTATAGAAACAAAGCTGATCATCATATTGGTTGTAGAAACAAAGCTGATCATCATATTGGTTGTAGAAACAAAGCTGATCATCATATTGGTTGTAGAAACAAAGCTGATCATCATATTGGTTGTAGAAACAAAGCTGATCATCATATTGGTTATAGAAACAAAGCTGATCATCATATTGGTTATAGAAACAAAGCTGATCATCATATTGGTTGTAGAAACAAAGCTGATCATCATATTGGTTATAGAAACAAAGCTGATCATCATATTGGTTGTAGAAACAAAGCTGATCATCATATTGGTTGTAGAAACAAAGCTGACCATCATATTGGTTATAGAAACAAAGCTGATCATCATATTGGTTGTAGAAACAAAGCTGATCATCATATTGGTTGTAGAAACAAAGCTGATCATCATATTGGTTATAGAAACAAAGCTGATCATCATATTGGTTATAGAAACAAAGCTGATCATCATATTGGTTGTAGAAACAAAGCTGATCATCATATTGGTTATAGAAACAAAGCTGATCATCATATTGGTTGTAGAAACAAAGCTGATCATCATATTGGTTGTAGAAACAAAGCTGATCATCATATTGGTTATAGAAACAATGCTGATCATCATATTGGTTATAGAAACAAAGCTGATCATCATATTGGTTGTAGAAACAAAGCTGATCATCATATTGGTTATAGAAACAAAGCTGATCATCATATTGGTTGTAGAAACAAAGCTGATCATCATATTGGTTGTAGAAACAAAGCTGATCATCATATTGGTTATAGAAACAAAGCTGATCATCATATTGGTTGTAGAAACAAAGCTGATCATCATATTGGTTGTAGAAACAAAGCTGATCATCATATGGGTTATAGAAACAAAGCTGATCATCATATTGGTTGTAGAAACAAAGCTGATCATCATATTGGTTGTAGAAACAAAGCTGATCATCATATTGGTTGTAGAAACAAAGCTGATCATCATATTGGTATTATTTTCTAATGTAACAGCTTACTGTCGTCAATGGTCACTCATCGCTGTTATATATCAAGGAGTCTTATTAGTTGGGCCTTAACTTTAGACAAAAGCCGTAATTTAGGTCTAAATAGATATATTCGTAACTGCATCGTTTAACTTCCTTTTGTAACTTGAATCATCTACAATATTTATTTCTTGCAAAGAGTGAAAAGTAAAAGTCGCTGTGGGTGCACTTATATATCTATCTATCTATATATATATATATATATATATATATATATATATATATATATATATATATATATGCCGTTACAACTTGGCAAATAGATAGTGTACAAAAAACAAATCTATAGGTATGGACAAGCTAACATCTGCCGAGTGTCCGCGCCTACCTGAAATATGTACATGTTAAGCCATCATATCTGGTATATAGTGTATTTGGAATTACAGTTCTGGTGATCGATATTATGGAATGATGTTCAGTTACATTCATTTGTTAAGGAATACATCCAACATAGGGCGTGGCTGCACATGCACGACATTATGAAGTCTGGATCGATAACACTGACTCAGCATCCTTGACCGCAAAACAGCAGGAAATCCTCCATTTATAGAACACGTCAATTTATCCTTGATTTATCACATTCATTATTCACCAGGCTGTACAATAAGGATAAATTTGTTGGCATTTGTTTACACTGTCTTATATTTATGTCATGTATTAATAACAAGTGATCTTAGAAGGCTAAATATTACCTTGATTATTTATCTGTATAAACTTAGTTGAGGTAACATGAAAATATGTGTTTGTATCTAGGTTTTTCCTTACAAAACTTAATATTCAATATGTCTTTAGGTATGTTTTTTACTAAAGATAGTGTCCAGTATATCCCTAAGTCTGTTCCTTGCTAAGCGTCGAGTTCATATGTCTTTACGTCTATATCTTACTAAATATAGTGTCCAATATGTCTTTAGTCTGTTCCTTACTAAAAAGTGTCCAGTATGTCTTTAGTCTGTTCCTTACTAAACAAAGTGTCCAATATGTCTTTAGTCTGTTCCTTACTAAACATAGTGCCCAATATGTCTTTAGTCTGTTCCTTAAAAAACACAGTGTCCAATATGTCTTTAGTCTGTTCCTTACTAAACATAGTGTCCAATATGTCTTTAGTCTGTTCCTTAAAAAACACAGTGTCCAATATGTCTTTAGTCTGTTCCTTACTAAACACAGTGTCCAATATGTCTTTAGTCTGTTCCTTACTAAACACAGTGTTCAATATGTCTTTAGTCTGTTCCTTAAAAAACACAGTGTCCAATATGTCTTTAGTCTGTTCCTTACTAAACAAAGTGTCCAATATGTCTTTAGTCTGTTCCTTACTAAACAAAGTGTCCAATATGTCTTTAGTCTGTTCCTTAAAAAACACAGTGTCCAATATGTCTTTAGTCTGTTCCTTACTAAACATAGTGCCCAATATGTCTTTAGTCTGTTCCTTACTAAACACAATGTCCAATATGTCTTTAGTCTGTTCCTTACTAAACACAATGTCCAATATGTCTTTAAGTCTGTTCCTTACTAAACCTAGTGTTCATATCTTTAGGTATGTTCCTTAGTAAGCATAGTGTCTAGCATGTTTCTAGGTCTGTTCCTCGCTAAGCGTAGTGTCCAATATGTCTTTAGGTCTCTTCCTTACTAAGCCTATTGTTCAATATGTCTGTAGGTTTTTTCCTTACTAAGCATATTATCCAATATGTCTTTGTAATGTTCTTTACTAAGCATAGTGTCCAATATGCCTTTAGTTATGTTCTTTACTAAGCATAGTGTCCAATATGCCTTTAGTTATGTTCTTTACTAAGCATAGTGTCCACTATGTCTTTAGGAATGTTCGAATGTTCCATACTAAGCTGCGTGTTCATTATGTCTTTAGGTCTGTTCCTTACTTAGTCTAGTGTCCAATATATCTCTAGATCTTTTCTTGCTAAGCGTAGTGTTTAGTTTGTCTTTATATATGTTCATTACTAAGTTTGGTGTTCAGTGTCTTTAGGTATGTTCCTTTTTAGGCCTAACGTTCAATCGGTCCCTATGTATGTTCTTTAATAAGCACAATAAGTCCCATATGTGAAGGTGAACATGATCACCTCCATTTTTAAAATTGCAATTATACTTGGCCACGTAGACTTTTTTTTAAAACAAAAATAAGAATAACCATGCCATAAACAGAGACACGATGGCTTTAGCTCGAGTATGTTTGTCTGTCTGTCTTTTTTTTTTTTACATATACACACATTCGCTCACTTGCCCTTTCCTGGTATAGCTCAATTCTTATTTATTTGTTTATTCGTTTTCAAAGAGTTTTGTCTGGTTTGTTCAACTTAATCTTCACTTGCCAAGGGTCGTCGATCCATTTCGTTCTTGGTCTATGTAGAACAAAGTGGACTGATGACTTTTGGCTATCGAAGATGGACCAACTAATGCCCACACTATACAATAAAAATAGATAAGGATTATTTACAACCATACCGACGTCAACTTAAGAGTATTTAATTCTCCATTTTGAACAGTCCTTTTGAAGACCCTTTTTTCTGATCACGATGCGCAGGACTGGGCTTAGCCGACCACATTTGTGATGATAGTTTATCTTCAATGCAACGAGATAATTTGCATGAAAGTCGTGGACACTTGCATACGTATTGAACAATTTAAAGTAACTACGTACTTCGACTTTAAGCTTACATGTGGTGGACTGATAATTACTGTGATAAGACTACGTCCTGTCTGAACTAGACCCCGAGTCCTGTAGGGGGTTGGTTATAGGTTCTTTTTTTTTCATTGAAAAAAAAAAAAAGAATAATAATAATAATAATAATAATAATAATAATAATAATAATAATAAAAACTCTAGCTGTGAATGCCAATTTTGAATTTGGATTATATGAATACTTTTATATTTTTATTGAAGATATCGTGTTAGTTTCTATTATGACGTTATTATGCTGAGTGTGTGTGCGTGTGTGTGTGTGTGTGTGTGTGTGTGTGTGAGAGAGAGAGAGAGAGAGAGAGAGAGAGAGAGAGAGAGAGAGAGTGAGTTGGTCATGTATCTATGATAAATATATTTTCTGTCTGTTGCCCATGTTCAGGCACATGTCATATCTTTATGCAGCATCATCAGTCAGTGCACGTGTACCAGATGAATACATTTGAAAACCGGTTAGGGAGACACAAACAAATAACAGAAATGTGCTTGGATCAGGAAGTATCCGTGACAAGAATATCAAGTGTTATCCAAGCACCTGTCGGGCCGATAAAGAATGGATATATAACAAATCCAGGCAAAGAATCGTCCCATTTAATGCTAATATATATAATATTTTCTGTAATTATAAACTATGGAAAAAGTCATGCTAGAGAGAGAGAGAGAGAGAGGGGGGGGGGGGAATGATAATGAAGGACGTTTTCTTTGGACTGAAATGTTAACTCCACGTGACTTATATTTTGTGTTACTAGATATTTTTGTCCGCATGTTTTCAGCACCAATTATGGTACCTTACACCGAACTAGATGTAACTTGAGTTTGTGCAGTGGAGTCATCCGGGGTCCATTAGATATAAGTACATAGAGAGCCGCCATAATAAATAAATAACCCAGAGAGAGAGAGAGAGAGAGAGAGAGAGAGAGAGAGAGAGAGAGAGAGCATTACTTAGTGGGGTTTTTAAACTGGGAATTGAAGGGGTTGATGACAAAGTTGGCATCATTATTATTTTTTTTTTTTAAATACTTATTACTTTAAATGATCTCTGCCTTTTAATAAAGTGTCAAGCAGGATGCCATTCAGTTGATACAAACAGTAGACGCAGTCTATGAAATACTATACGTAGTGACACAATTATGGGATTAGAGAGATTTCACTTAAAAATGATTATCATCCACTTAATGACTTTTTGCAGAGTTTTACAGAGTTTTTACCAGCTTATGTCTGACTTATTTCTACACGATCTTGGATATCTCTACCAGCAGTCTTTGACAGATGAACGCCTGCAGGCTTAACTTGATGATAGAGATTACATTACATCTATGAGCACCTGCATGTTTAACTTGATGATACAGATTACATTACATCTATGAGCATCTGCAGGTTTAACTTGATGATACAGATTACATCTATGAGCACATTACATGCAATAACATTTTAACCTAGCATAGAAACTCCTGTCAACCATGCCCCAAAGTGACGCTACATCATCTTCAACGTAATTGTCATTCTAGATCCTACTATAATTTATTAACCTCTTTTATTTCTAAAACATCAAATCAAGGTTTTGTAACATTACATTTATAATTTCAATACTTTAGTTTTGACCATTAACTTAGGATCAAAATCCTCTGATATTCAGTATTAGGTGATACAATTTGTGATGGCCGACTTGTTTAATTGTTGAAATAACAAAATAAATAAGTTATTTATTACTCCTATACATTTTACAACAAACCTTGAATTTCTAAGCCATGTCAATGTAAATTTAATATAGTTATGCAAATAGCGGTTCAAACAAACGGGTAAGATTTCTATTATTTTTGTAATTAAACACCGCTATTTTGGTTTCCTGGGGCAATACTTAATATTGTTGTTCACACTTGAGTGGTGTAAAATGTTAATTATCAGATGTGAATGCACTAATTTGCAAGTCGATTAAATCTTTGTTTATTCCAATATATATATATATATATATATATATATATATATATATATATATATATATATATATATATATATATATATACTGAAATCAGAATAATGGATTTGGGATTTTCGACTTTTTTGTTCCAACGCGCTACACTTTCTAATTTCTAGCCAAGTTTCAGCTGACAAAACTTTTTCAAATCATACACTATAGAAAATTTGTATATTGATATACGTATTATCACAGAAAATCGCTTTTTTAGTTTTTTTTCCCCCAAGCACTTGCTTTGCACAGAATGGCTGCAATTTCTTTTCGCATATATAAAATGCTTTTCTGCATATGTATTTACTTAAATTTATAGAATATCATGAATTCACGTAGTTTATTTTGAAACGTGGTGGTGTTCTATGTTCAGTTATTACAATAATAATGTAAACTAGATCACTATAATCACACGTGAAAGTATACACCTTATGTAATATTTTAGTTTAAACACATTTTATTATCATAAATGTTAAGAAATGGGGTCGGGCTACAAGTTCTCACAACTTAGAATAAGCCCTTCCCCTACAATCGATAAGAAATTTACATGCATAGCGGCAGTAAATTAATATGATTTCATACAATTATATATAAATATACGATTCATGCAAAATAGGTATAAGAGAGAGAGAGAGAGAGAGAGAGAGAGAGAGAGAGAGAGAGAGAGAGAGAGAGAGAGAGATGAATACATTAATGAATTAATGATGACTTAATAATCGTGGCAGAAGTTGGACAAGAGTACATACACCAAAATGAATTCACTGGATAACAATTAAGAAAATCATGCCTTTCTTAATTCAAATTAGCAGTAACTAATTGAGTAGAGAAATCAAATTGTGAATACTCCTTAATTATGGAAATCGTTTCGTGTCTTTAATCTATGTTTGGAACAAGTCAAATAAGCGATTATCAAAGTTCGCTGTAAAATCAGATGATCCTTATAACAAATTATTTGTAGTCGTTGGTACATAGAGATGATTTAGATTCTGAACCAGTTTCCTACGCTGTTCAATATAGTATTTACAAGTAAATATGTAATGGTATGCATTTTCTATATCATCACCACAAGCACACAATGGATTATCTATCATATGATTACAATATAAATTATTATGTAAATCACTACAGTTATTTCTAATTCTAGTATACAGAATAGATAATTTCCTGTTACCAACGAAAAAATGGGCAGGCACACGTATTGTCTTAGTCTCTATTTTACTTCCGAAGATAGAATAGTTACTTTCACCTTTTACTAAATCTGGGAGTGAGTTCCAAACATGAATCGAAGAGTGTAGGAATGAGTTTCTACTTATTCTAGTCTGGCATTAATTCGATTAAAATTATTCCTGTTTCTAAGATTATACCTGTTTGTCTCACCAACCGGTGGTGGTAGAAGGTCAGCAAGATAAGTAGGAGAGAAAGCGTAAAATATTTTATGAAAGTAACATAGTTTATAAAACTTTCGTCTATCTGCCAAGGTAGACCAACCAGTTTCTTCATAACTCTTAAGACACGAGACACTTCAAGTAAGCCCAGTTATAATTTTTCTTGCTTCTAATTGTAATTTTTCTAATTAAGAGAGTTTTCGGCCGAACAACCATCTCATACAACATAAGCGTATTCTAGTAATGGGCGGATATATGTAAAATATATCCTTTCTAAAGTCTTTCGACTAAATTTATATTTAAGTATAAGGCAATTATAATATTTGAGGTCGACATAAATATGTTATCAATATGTTTGGTACAGTTGCCTTGACAACTAAAAGTTACGCCAAGATATTCGTGGAACTCAACAAAGATAGGATTTCATTTTTGAATTTTAGTTCATGAAAAACCGGTTCTAGTTTACGCGAGAATAACATTGCCTCATTTTTGGTTGGATTGAAGTCAACTAACCACTGCCTCGACCAAACGTCAACCGTTTGTAAATCTGCGTTCAGAATATATTCAATTTCGTAAGTATTATTAGATGAATACGCCCGTGAGCTATCATCAACAAAGAGTCTCGTTGCACTCAGGAGAACGTCGCCTGTATCGTTAATATATACAATAAATAATAACGGACCTAAAACAGATCCCTGTGGTACACCAGACGCAATATAATGGCTACTCGATTCGGCAGTATTTACAACAACTGTTTTAAGTCTGTTCGATAGGTAGTCACAGAACCAATCAATAAGAGAGCTATCAATGCCATTGCACTTTAATTTATGTATTACACCTTTATGCCTAACCCGATCAAATGCTTTAGAGACATCACAAAGACCACACACGTTATCCTTGTTTTGAAGCGCAATACATATACTATGGTACATATTTATGAGCTGAACTACTGTAGAATTGTTGGGAAGAAAACCGGATTGATATTTGAATATAAGATCATTTGAGTGTAGGTGGTTGTAGAGATGCTTAAAAATAATTCTTTCCATAACTTTCCTAACACAACTCAATAATGAAATAGGCCTGTAATTTGAAGGATCAGTGGTACATCCATTTTTATACACTGGCATTATTTTCATGGTTTTCCAAAAAGATGGGAACACTTTTTTAGCAAGAGACATGTTGAATAGAACAGAGATATTAATTATGGATGCGACGGTTCCTTTACCATATGGCGACTTATTTTATCCACGCCACATGCTTTGTGGGCTGGTAAGGTGTTGGTTACTTCAAAAAGGTCTTGTTCTATTATTAATATATTAGTTAGTTTGTTATTAGTTTTCAAGTGTATATCCGGTAGACTGACATTGGTGTCATCAACCTTTGCTGTAGCAGCAAAAAAAGAATTAAAACATTTTGCTTTTTTGCCATCTGAAAATGCTACATGTAACAATCCATTCGCATTAATGCTCCTTAATGGAGGTATTGAGGTTGAAAACTTTTCTTTGACAAAATGACGCACAAGTTCCCAATAATCTCTCGAGTCTACACCACTACAACAACAGAATCAATATTTTCCAAGTGATGAATAAATTTTTCATTTGCTCTTTTTTCTGGTTATTGACTTTGTTACATAATATTTTGTATTTTCCCCTATGACTTGGATTATTAACTATTAATATTTTTCATGCGGTTGTTCTTCCTGCTTGTTCTGCAAATTGTGCTGTCATACCAACATTTGTCACTCATCCAAATGGTTACTGTGCGAAATGGTATACAATCTTTACCAAACTGAATATGCGATGAAGTACTTGCTGCAATGGCATCATTGACATCACCACAAGCTCCTAACTTAGTTGTCCAGTCAATTTTTGTTATAAGATTATTAAATTTTTGGAAATCCACTTTATTATAAAACCATATTTCTCTCTAATAACAGGTGGTATATTCAAAATGCAGCCGAGTAATTAAGTAGGAGGCCTTGTGATCACTTACATTTGTATGAACAGAGATAATTCCAGAATGAAGAACATCTATGGTTGGAGATATGACAATGGAATCTAACAGAGTTGCAGACATATCTGTTACTCTGGTCGCCTCAGTTATTATATTTTGCATGTCATTAAGCATCATCACTTCACTGAGACCCCTGAATTCAGCACTGAGTAGGTCCTTGTTCAAATCCTCCATAATTATAATATTATCACAGACACTGAAGCCTCGTTCAGTGATGATATTCAACGGGTACATAAGTGTGACGACGCAGATGGAGGGTGGTAGATTGCAAGTAATAGATATTTCGCATGTTTTACAATATTTCTATCCCTGTCTCTTCAAGGTTATGTATCAATAGATCGGTACATGGTTTCAAAATCAAATTTTCTGAAATGTAGACCATTACACCTCCCCTCTGATTTGTTCGATCACACCTAATTGGTTTATGATAACCGTCTAACTTAATATCATTGTCAGTAATGTTATCATCTAGATGAGTCTCTGTAAGTGCAATTACGTCAAAATCATCAAAATATGTAGCGATGAAATCTAATTTATGGCGAACAGATCTAATATTACATGTACACAAGATAATGTACTATCCGTTGATGACGTAATAGAACTATTGTAGATGTAGGAATCAGATGAATCTGAATCTGATACAGATATTGGACCTGGATTCAACTCAATGTCCCCTGATAATATAAGAACTAGAAACATCCATAATACACAAATGAACAAATTTGTGAACACTAGATTTGCAAAAGTATTATACCTTACATTAGTTTTATTATATCTGTAATACTACTGACATGTAGCAAAAATTCTGATAATTCAACATTGCAACACATGAACAGTACAAGAAGAAGCCAACTGAACATTATTATAAAAGCGTCTTTACCCAATGTAGTAAGGAGATTGATGAATACAACATCATTATAGTTCAACCTTTTCTTACTCGGTGCAATTCTAGCTCTACTGAGGAAAAGTGCTTATCCTATGTAAAACACTAGAACAAGACATAACATACAGTATGATTTAACGTTAATGATATGACGGATTTTGCCTCTGATTTAACTCGATGGAACACATTTCATAAAATGTAACATGTACAATGCAACCTGCCACAGTCAAAAGTAGAAGAATGAAGAAATGCAGAGTAGGAATAACAGAATGAAGGAAGAATGAATGCATTGATACTGAAAGAGAGGAAAAAACAAAATATATGAATGTATGAATGTTGATTTGTGATAATAATTCAAATGAGCAGTCTGCAGCAAAAATCATAAAGAATTCAAAATAACTGATTAAAGAGAGAGAGACAGAGAGATAAAAGGGACATTCCAGGGCATGCAATGTGATGAATAGAGAAATCACATGACGAAGTTACAATTGATTTAAAAAAAAAAAGAAAAGGCAAACACCTTTTGTGATCCCAGGCTTATATGATCCTGGTTTATCTTTTATTTCAGATATAATATTAAACAGCTGGGAGTGGGAATGCCACCCCCCCCCCCATCTTTATTTAAATGATGATCTCAGATGTATTACTGCTGCAAGCCCACATTTGTGCACCAATAAATTTGTTTTTATATGACTGTATGAAGAATAAGACGATTCAGTATTTTAGGATATTTTATTCACTAAGATAAAATAAAGAAAAGTGCACACATAGAATCCAAGGCACGTAGATACATTCAAAGAACTACACATTGTACCATATAGCAATAACTACTTAAGGTTTACATTCGATAAGCCAAGGGGCTTATATACATTCAAGTAACCATACATAGCACCACATTACAATAACTAATTAAGGTATATGTTTGCATTTTGGTCATTTACACATTGGATTTTGACCACATGACTTCAAATGAGCACAGCAGACAATATACATTGTAATTAATTCTAACTACTATGAGTACCGCATTACTGTAATTATTTGGTGAAGTTTTGGAAACTAACAAAAAATAAAAAGCTTGTTCTAATTTCAATTGATTAAATATTTCTACCTATTTACAATTACACTAATGTAATCAAGGTACTCCTATCAGTTGGAATTAATTACAATGTACAATTTCTGTTATGCTTGTTTTAAGTCATATGGCTTAATATACACAGAGTAAAGATCCAGACTGGAACATAAACCTGAAGTTGCCCTGATCCCCAAATCAACTCTTTGCCAGGTACATGGAGTTTGGATTTTGTTCTGTTAAATTCCCTTTCTCTGAAACCTATGTGCATAGAAGCGATGTTTTATGTGGGACGGCCACATGTTCTGAAGCTTGCTTGTGTATAAAGAAGGGGAGAAGAAAAAAAAAATGCTATAATGGCATGAAAATTGAATATGGTCATCTATATATGCATACAATCATGCCTAACAAATTTCATCTATGTTTAGTGGTTTATATGCAATCTAACTAGTGAACTTTCCGGAAACAGACGGACATACAAACCTATGTTCTGTCAGATGGATTGGAACAGTCACACTGTTCCAATACCTCTGATCTGTAAAAAAAAATAATTTCAATGTCCTATACTGACATTTCATTGAGAATAAGTCATCATACTGACCTGTTATTTTATAATAATCAGGCAACATCGACCTATAAATGATTATATCTCTTTGCAGTTAATCTGAATTATAACACATAGACGTAATAAGATGCAAACAAGAAATGACCCATAATTTAGGATTAAATTTAACATATAAAATGACTAGGGCATGTGTAGCATTATGTACGTGATAGTCTACCATTTAACATTTCTTTTTCCTACCATACTCTTTGAACCACTGTCAGTGATGAAGTCCGTGCAGTTTTCTGATGTACGCACTATAAGGTGTTGGAAGGTGGAATGTGTCCCTCCTAGAACTTTAAAAATAAAGTATTTTGATTTTTGGGCGTTACGCAAATGTTGGGATGAGATCAAGTTCATTTTCCATTCACAGTCTGATGGCATCAATATCTAACTTACTAGTCTGAAACCATATACTTCATTGAAATCTGCATTGCAAAACGTATCGGAATTTTGTTTGTTTCATGGAGTTTAATGGCTCTTGCGAGTTTTGAACGATAACCGCTGAGCCATTGTGGTTTCCATACTTCTGTATCTCAGTTTATAGACATGTGACCAATAAGCATTACTATTTAAAGAATAATAAAATCGTGAAACAATGCCCCCTCCTCCCCCACCACAATGGCATACAAATACCCCCCCCCCACCAAAAAGAAAATGTATGACCACTTTAAATGGAGAAAACAAATTGCTTTTGTCTGATGCTCAAGTCAAAGGGAAACTCCACTCCAATAAAAAAAGAATGTTGCAAATATAATTACAGAAAAGTGTAGATTAATGGTACTTAGGGTTAGATGGAAATTCAGTAAGAAAAAGTAAATTGTATACAATAATTACACCAATAATTACAATAATGTAGTTCAATCGTACTTATGGTTGGACAGGAATTCAGCAAGAAAAGGTAAAGTATATACAATAATTACAATAATGTGTAGTTCAATCGTACTTATGGTAGGAAAGGAATTCAGCAAGAAAAGGTAAAATGTATACATTAATTAAACCAATAATTACAATAATGTGTATATCAATAATATAAATTATGACTGGAAAGGAATTCAGCAAGAAAAGGTAAAGTGTATACAATAATTACACCAATATACATTAAAGGCAAGGTAATACAAAATAATGCAATCAAGTGATATGTGCAAGGAAATACAAAATAATTTGAAAAAAAAATCAAATGCTATTTTAAAGGCAAGAAATACAAAATATGTTTTAAATGTCAAATATACCTCAAACTACGTGAATTAAGTGGAAATTTTTTTAACAATGGCTGTTGGAATCCTGGTTTCAGTTACTAGAAGATCCAGATCTCCAGAAAGTCCTGTATTTTTATTCAAGAAAAATACTGAATAAAGTAAAATAAATCAAATCAAATCAAACTACAGAAAGAAATAAAAACTTCTATGCCGTGCGATGTCTCGCCTGCCTGCCTATGCATGATCAAAGACCCAAATTTGACTTGAAAATAGGTCACTGTAACCTACATTTGGTGCAGATTAGTAGTAGCTATCAAGATGAATTTACAGATTTAGCTTTCTGACTGTAATTCAAACAAGTCTGAGAAATCAGGGTCAATACAAAACCCTAACATAAAGAATAAAATGTAACAAGGGTAGGTCCCTGTGACCCTTTTCAAAATGAGAGGGAAATGAATTCTTGAAAACGAAACATTATGCAAAAAACTTTAGGAAAGGATAAACCCTTCCAAAAATGTAAGTGTGTAGTCCTTCAAGATAAAGGGAATGATATTAGAATAAGTTGCGAAAATATAAAGGTTAATAAGTAAAAATCTTCAGGAAGAGAAACCCTTCCAAATAAAACTAAATATTTTCTCTTAAAAAAAAAAAGATAAAAGGTAACATATTGCAAAGTTACGTACAATATTCAAAATAAAACAAAATGCTTAAAAAAGTCCTAAAAATATTGAATCAAAATGTGTTATATAAAACCGATATCTTTTAAACAGTCAAACATTTTTTTCTGGCAGAACATCATCATTAAGCTGCTTGACCGAGTTGAATATTTTTGTTTCGCCATTTGCAACTCCATACACTAGACAAGAATGTGCTCCACTTTAGTGGACACTGGCATGGTACACATTCCAGTCAAGGCTCGTCTTTCAAAAGGTATGCATGGGTCAGATACGTGTGTCCTATCCATATGATATATTTTCTACATGAATGATGGCATTCTCCAATGACAAGTTGGATTTGAGTTTACATTCCACATATTTTACTAAGTATAACGAAAACACCAATTTATATACTACTACTTCATGTCTCCATGTGGAGTCTTCCATTTAGAAACAGGTGACTGCAAGGCAGCTTTGGCTGCTTTATTTGCCCTTATTGCCATTAGCGGTAATACTAATGTGACAGGATATCCAACCGTACAGAATGGCTTTTTCCAACTGTATAAGCAGATCATGTTTCTCTAAGACTTGGAAAACTAAGGGATTTTGAAATTTAACATTTTGTAAGGTTTTCAGTTTGGAAAGTGAATCTGATTACATACTGAAATGAATTTTATACAGGTTTCAATATAATGCAGTGATTTATTTATGACAGTAACTTTTGAGGTAAAAATGGAGACTGCGTTTGGTAAACGGCTGGATATTGTCGTGTGTTTGCAACAGCAGCTGCACTCCATCTTTTGAACTGTCTGGACATGGAAGGTATGGCCGCTATAGGAGGCTCTTATTTTATTGAATTTACTCTGAAAACCGGGACTGGTTGTAGACTTTTTGAAAAGGCAAAGATCAAATATTATTTTGTGGGTTTTAATGACCACTGTGGATATTTTGTAATTGACAATTTCACAGCATTGGCTCAATTTAATTTTTGCGGCTTCTAGATGAGGTGAACTCTTATGCCAAAAGGTGAAATGAAATTTGGTTTCCCAGCAATCATAGTTTGGTATTAGGGCTTTTGTAAGGAGAAAGAAGTCATTATGCAGATTGGTAAATTAAATTCACAAAAGACAATACGAGAAATGGAACTTCATGTAAACCTTAACTTTGATGGTGAGGCTGTCAGTGAAGTTGGCAACTATGCTATTAGTAAAGCAATTCCTCAAAACAAAATGAGCAGATCAAAATCAAATAATAAATGAATTGCCTAAATGTGAAAATTTAACAAGAAAGTGTTCGCTATGGCCTATTTTTTAATAAAGTCTTCAGATTAAAGCAATTTAAGATTCACTTATTACACAAAAATGATATAATATTGAAAATTCATTGAGCGCATTAAATCTATCTAATATTGGTAATGATCATTCAAATTTAAAATATTTGGTATGATATACTCAACAATGTCCAACCAACCATCAAATTCAAAATAATAAAACTGTAAAGAATCATACACCATAAGTATTAAAAGTTTCTATGATATGTATTCCATAGCAAAAATACTTTCTATCTCAAGGAGATCAAATTGAGTGTAAAATAAAAAATTTTCAACTATTACACATGGGGCAAAATATGAAATGTTTACATAATAACAGATTATAACAAGTCTTCATACAGTCTTACAAAATATATATGGAAAAAAGTGTATAGATTTACATTTTCTATGCACGGGTATATCTGTACAGACAAATCTGTACAGACAGAAATAATCACAAGTAGTGTTAGACATTTCAAATACTTTTTTTTTTCGTTAGTGTTTTTCTGTTATAATTGGATATTTGGTATAATAATGCTTCACTTAGGGAATGACCATTTAATTTTCAGGGGGGGGGAGGGGAGGGGTGCATGGGATTTTGTGAAATTTTTTTTTCTGGCCCTCATTAAGCTTGCACAAAATATTGTCGTTCTCATTTATCAAAACAAATAATCTATTATATCTATTCTATTCGCTTGAGAAAAAAACAAAAAAAAGCCCCAAATGAACAAACAAAATTACCTACCAGGTAAAAAAAAAAGCCACGCCTTCTCTCCCTGAAAATTAAATGGTGGGTCTCTTAGGCTGTTAGATCTGCAAAATCATAAAAATTATTCTTTTAAAATTTTTTTTTTTGGGGGGGAAGGGGGGGGGATATTTTGTGAGATATGTGTTAATTTTTCTGTTACAAGTTGAGAAAAATGAAGTATGTGGATAAAGGTAGTCCAGCATGATATAAGCAAGTAGTTTAATTCAAGAGGAACTGTGTATGCTGTAATAGTAACCCCACCCTCCAAAGAAACTACCAAACAATTATACACTGGAAAACCCATATATGACAACACCAAACAAAATATTGTAAACATTCTAACACACACTATATAAATAGAGTGAAATACAGATGGTATTATACATTGCTAAGTAAATGCTTCTATATTTTCTCAATTAAATCCCAAATTTCTGACTCTTCTTCGATTGTCTCTTTGCAAATTCTTCTCACTGAATATAGTAAGAAAAAAACAACATAGGATGAAATCTTAAGAGTTCCTCATGATTCCTTACCACTTTTTGGGGGTTATTATTTGACTTTGTTTACGAATAGCAACTCAGACCTGTTCACATCAGTCACAAGATGGTTCTCACGATTGCAGAAGTCGTTTTCACTGACAATTGCATCACACTTCCGGTGCTCATGAGACCGCAGATAGCTAGCATACTGCATCTTAGTGAAAGTACTGCATTTCCTTACTTTGATTAACTGTGCCCATAAGGCTGTTTCACAGCATCATATGCTCCCTGCAACTCAATCTACTACACGACTAACTAATCGGGAGACAAAGATTTTACTACTAATCGACCTATGATATCTATCTACCAATGTGGTTGGGTACCAGCAACAAAAAAAAAAAACATCTTTAAAACCCATCTTTATGGAACATTTGGTAGACCTCAGTGCTGTAAGTTTTACAACATCATTTTTAAGGTAAATGGTATTCCAGTTCACTAGCAAATCTTAATGTGACACAGAACTCTAGGAAATATGCACAATTAAAAAATAGCAGGCATACCAACAGTAACAACAGTGAAAATCTGAGCAAAGTCTGTGAAATAGTTTTAAGTAATGAGCAATTAATATTTTTATGGGGAGATAACTCTGTGCAAATTTATTAGTTTTGTACATTTTTTTAAAATGACATAACAGACGAGTTAAAATCTAATTTGAAATAATTTAAATATTCTTTACAAGCACAAAAAGAGATTATCTTTCTCTTTCATTTAATACCACAGCTCCTAATCACATTTTTAAATAAAAAGGAATAAAACTAATTCACATTTGTGATGAATTGAAAGTTTAAATTTAGTTATAAAATACTAAATTTGTGTTTCTTAAGGAAATAAACAAAGTAAATCTCCAATGTTTGAGTATATTTGTTACAATTACAACAAAATGGTCCATCAAATTTAATGTTGAGATTTAGTCAGCATTTTGCACACCTTTTTAACTTCAAAATTGTAATAAAATTACAATTACTTGGTCTTAAAACAGATAATAATTTTTTTCAAAATATATTAATATCTTCTATGATGTCATCAGAACTCAAGAATATTAAGGACCTTGACAGAAGTTATCTCCCTTAAAAAGTTTTGATTTCTCAAAAAGTTCTTAATTGATTTTGATGGAATTTTCACTAGTAATTATATTTAAATGTCTTCAGTGTTAGTTTAAGCAGAAAAAAGGTACTAATGGTAAATTTGTACACTTTGCATTTTTTTCTTTCATTGGTTGCACAAGAGTTTAGTTTGACCGAATATCTATAACATGTTGCAGCAAGCAAAGTTTATTGCTGCAGCAGAGTGTATCATCATCTGATTAGACCACAATACAAAATATACATTAAAAATAAAACAATTCTCATGTTTTTAATACTCATTTTAACATTATTTCATGGTACTAGGCACTTAATGATTGGATGGTATTTTCAGTGTCTGTTCAACAAAAGACAATTCTTTTGAAGGCAATATAGCATTAGGGTAATTGACATAATATAGGAATTATAACACAACATTAAGTGATTCAAAACCTTCCTACATGGATGGCCTGTGTATACTGCTCCTACATTACTTGAGCGAATTACTGATGGTTCCAGTGAAGATGATTCTTTTTGTTAACAAATGAGCCATCCAAAGTATAAAGACAAGTTGATAACGTCATATTTCAGATATGATGCTTGAGGCTCTAATAAAATATCTACATCCTAGATAAAGTAATATAACTCTTATTACATACATACACATATATACATCAACATATATACACACATACATATACATACATACATACATATATACACATCAGCATTCCTATTTGCAATTGTATATGAAGCAAAATTTGTAAATTTTGTAAATGTTTCTTGTATGTTTACTCCAAAAATGATGCATACAGAGCTTACCTGACATATATGCCATTTAATTTCTGTACGTACATGTGTAAACTCATCTTATGTAACATATGCACCCGATTTTGTACATGAATTATATACTGTATGACTTAAATGGGAATGCTGCATACATACACACATGCATTTACTGACTTCTCTGACACCTTTCCTTCTTACTTCATTTACTTACTTACCAACCTACTTACCTGTAATTGCTTACTAACTTACTTACACTCTTGCCTAGTATATTAGATTATTTACACACAATCCATTTAAGTTAACTTTCACATTGTTTTTAAGCTTATCTATGTCTTCAGACTAGTTTTAAAATTGTGGATTGTCATGTTCTTCCTCACTTCTATATTTGACCACACACACACACACATTATTATACAAAACAACAACTCAAGACAAAAATGTTGATGAAAATTTTTACACAATCTGATTAATATCCATCCTAAATGAATAAATACTGGGATATACCAATGAATGTCATCACCATTTTATTGATTAGTAATTAAATTATGTATATATCATGTATTTCATTATAAGGTTGTCTCACTATAATTAACTTATGTATCATGTACTTCATTATAAGGTTGTCTCACTATAATTAACTTATGTATCATGTACTTCATTATAAGGTTGTCTCACTATAATTAACTTATATATCATGTGCTTCATTATAAGGTTGTCTCACTATAATTAACTTATATATCATGTACTTCATTATAAGGTTGTCTCACTATAAAGTGGTATACTCAATATCTAAATGAGAATTTAAAAATGATCTGCACAGATTGAAGATCATAAGACTCATCTTATCAAATACAAAAAAGAAAAGTGTATCTTGATCAGTAAATTTTTTCAGTACGACACTATTACTGAGATCAAATTGGTTTTATGTAACAGAAAGTTTGTGCTGCCTGTTTATATTAGGCTGTAAATCATGTTAGGTCTTGATTACTTTTCATTGACTTTATTATTTTCTTTCACGTGACTGTTATTGTGATTATTTAAACTGTATCTTAGTATTTTTCTTGTATGGGACTGTTATTGTGATTATTAAACTGTATCATAGTATTTTTCTTGTATAGGACTGTTATTGTGATTATTAAACTGTATCATGGTATTTTTCTTGCATAGGACTGTTATTGTGATTATTAAACTGTATCATAGTATTTTTTGTATAGGAATGTAGTGTGATTATTTAAACTATCATAGTATTTTTTTGTATAGGATTGTAATGTGATTATTTAAACTGTATCATAGTATTTTTTGTATAGGATTCTAATGTGATTATTTAAACTGTATCATAGTATTTTTTTTGTATAGGATTGTATGTGATTATTTAAACTGTATCATAGTATTTTTTGTATAGGATTGTATTGTGATTATTTAAACTGTATCATAGTATTTTTTTTGTATAGGATTGTATGTGATTATTTAAACTGTATCATGGTAATTTTTTGGTATAGGATTGTATGTGATTATTTAAACTGTATCATAGTAATTTTTTGGTATAGGATTGTATGTGATTATTTAAACTGTATCATAGTATTTTTTTTGTATAGGATTGTATGTGATTATTTAAACTGTATCATAGTATTTTTTGTATAGGATTGTAATGTGATTATTTAAACTGTATCATAGTAATTTTTTGGTATAGGATTGTATTGTGATTTTTTAAACTGTATCATAGTATTTGTTTTGTATAAGATTGTATTGTGATTATTTAAACTGTATCATAGTATTTTTTTTATAGGATTGTAATGTGATTATTTAAACTGTATCATAGTATTTTTTGTATAGGATTGTATGTGATTATTTAAACTGTATCATAGTAATTTTTTGGTATAGGATTGTATTGTGATTATTTAAACTGTTTCATAGTATTTGTTTTGTATAAGATTGTATTGTGATTATTTAAACTGTATCATAGTATTTTTTGTATAGGATTGTAATGTGATTATTTAAACTGTATCATAGTAATTTTTTGGTATAGGATTGTAATGTGATTATTTAAACTGTATCATATCATAGTATTTTTTTGGTATAGGATTGTAATGTGATTATTTAAACTGTATCATAGTATTTTTTTGTATAGGATTGTAATGTGATTATTTAAACTGTATCATAGTATTTTTCTTGTTTGTTATTGAATAAAAGGAAGAAGGCACAACCACATCATTGTATGTCCAATTTCTTTCAATGTTCACAGTGCCACAATACAAGAAGATAACAAATTATTTTGTATCAATGATGTCACAAATTATGTTGTATCAATGATGTCACAAATTATGTTGTATCAGTGATGCCACAAATTATGTTGTATCAATGTCACAAATTATGTTGTATCAATGATGTCACAAATTATGTTGTATCAGTGATGCCACAAATTATGTTGTATCAATGTCACAAATTATGTTGTATCAATGATGTCACAGAGAAAGACCACATTATTTTCAGATGTGCAGTAATTATTGATTTTACAAATGTGGACATCCTTAAAACTATCATAGCACAATATTAAATGATAAAAGACTGAGAAGATGTAGTATTGGAATGATCATATCATTTTGAACTGTACAGTAAGCATTGATTTTAAAAGATACAAGACTGAAATGAAGCCAGTGATGTGTTTAGATCATATTATGTTTTTGTACATATATATTAGCACAGCCCACCCTCATTATAACACTGTCCACTGCAATCATATAGTATACAACCTTATAATGAGACTACCTTGTGAAGTACATACTACAGTATAACACTGTCCACTGGAATCATATAGTATACAACCTTATAGTGAGACTGCCTTATAATGAAGTATATGATACATTATAACACTGTCCATGGGAATCATAACATAGACCAACTTATAGTGAGCCTCCCTCATAATGAAATACATGATACATATAATTTTACTACTATATAATAAAATGGAATCCATGACCAAATTCACCTTATACCAAGAAGTGTTATAATGAAGGGTATTATAGTGAGGGAGATCTATATAATACAAAGTCACATGTGAAACACCATGTAAAGAATCAAAAATCTTCACAGCAACAATACAGTAAATAGATTAAACTCCATTATCACATAAGAACCACACTCAAATTCAAATTTAACTAAAGATTCTGATATCTGATTGGTCAGTGATTTAATGTCAGCCAATCAGACATCAGATGGTAAAGTTAAGTTTTAGATTAAGCATGAAAATCTAATTATATTCTTGGAATTAGATCAAGAGATAAGAAAGTATAATTGTGGCCTAAGAGGAAAACTCTTATTTTCATATTGGCCTTGAATGAATATATTAAGTGAATGGAAATATATACCAGCAGTTTATCTAAATCCAGTTTCAGGGATATAATTGCTTTATTTCAAACATTCCTGTTGATAGTCTGGGCTAAGAGAGTTGTTATATCACTAAGTCTATTCAAATTTGTAAATAAAAATGAATACCAACTGGGACACAAAAGTTTAAACAGAATTCTAGAGAAGGTTACATTTGTTATTTGTAGATAAATTAGTAAATTTGCTATTTTCCTGAGAGGTACAAATTTCATGGATGCACAATATTAATATAAAGACCCAACAAATAGTAATACTTGTGTGGAAACAAAGGGATTCCTTCCCCAACCCAAGTATTTAAGTTATGACAAAAATGGTATTTGTTCCAAAACAATGAAACTTGATATGCATAATAATCATTCCAGTATCCATATTGTAGCTTAGTTACAGAGACAATTCCCAGTATCCATATTGTAGCTTGGTTACAGAGACAATTCCCAGTATTCATATTGTAGCTGAGTTACTGAGACAATTCCCAGTAGCCATATTGTAGCTTAGTTACAGAGACAATTCCCAGTAGCCATATTGTAGCTTAGTTACAGAGACAATTCCCAGTAGCCATATTGTAGCTTAGTTACAGAGACAATTCCCAGTAGCCATATTGTAGCTTAGTTACTGAGACAATTCCCAGTAGCCATATTGTAGCTTAGTTACAGAGAATATTCCCAGTAGCCATATTGTAGCTTAGTTACAGAGACAAAATGTTTAATCAGATGTATTTAGTGTAATGTCATAAACCATGAGAATTTGAAAATCTGGTGGTGTTCCACAAAGTGCTGTGTCAGCAATATTCTTTCCAGTAAACTCCTTCTGTACCTCCCCTGCATATTCAGATCCCTCAGTTTGTTCTCATAGGTTTGCTGTAAAGGAAAATTAATAAAATTAGAAAGGTCTTCATGGAACAAGGATGATGCACCACTGTGCGTGAAATGACCTCAGTGTTAACCTTCACCAAGATGTCATGGACAGACATACATATGGACAAGGGTAACATTATATACCCCTATCACTGTCATACTGGGGCATATATACCTTGACATTTGTTTCTTTTTTGACATTCTTGAAGCTGATCAATAAAATCTGCTTCTAGTGTTCATGTCTGTGATTTTGGACATGTTGTAGACTCCACAGAATCATTCATTAAAGGCACAATAGTGCTTTTTCTCTGGCTTAAATATTACTTTCTTAGGCCATGGAATTAAAATTCAAGTACTGGTAATGTAGATGTTTTGTGGCATGTATATCTCTGTTTAAATCGTCCACTATATCAAATGAGAGATCAAGCAGTAAAATTATATCGCTGTCCAAGGAAACTATTTTAAGCCAATTTTTTTAGAGAACAGTCACAAACAAAATGCCATTGACATCAAAAGTTAAATTCATATTGAGAAAAGTCTCAAGAAGAATGTAGAAAGTTGATGTAACTTGTTATAAAGGTCCATGATTCAGACTGGTTATTTGAAAATTATAGCTGAACTGACTATCGTATTATAAGAGTAACTGTGGAGACTTGTAATTGTCAGAAAAACACTGATACCAGTCTAGATCAATACTGGACCATTTGTTCTGGAAGAGGGATAATACTAAGTTTTCACTTTTGCTGATGAGGAAAATAAAACTTAAGTTGCTAATGAGACTATATCAAGTGAAAGAAAGGTGAAACATGTCACACAGGGAACCATATCATGTGGAAGAAAGGTTAAACAAGTCTCACATGGAACCATATCATGTGGAAGAAAGGTTAAACAAGTCTCACTGAGAACCATATCAAGTCTGAGAAAGGTGCAACATGTCTCATGGAATATCAGTAAAATGTACTTGCTGTTATGGTTATTGATGACAAACACTTTCAAATCTTTATTTTAGAAATTGTTATCTGGGGTTTAAAAACAATTAGTGCCATAACAGCAACATCATTAACAATATATTTCCAAGCTCTGACAACAAATAACTTGCAAACTGTGTCCTGGTTCAGATACAATTCCTGGTACAAGTAAAAATATATACTAGTACTTGATACTCTGTGACCATATTGTTCTATCTAGCCAGTGATGTTATACTCTGATGAACCACATTGTTCTGTGTAGCTGGTAATGTTATACTCTTATGACCATATTGATCTATGTAGTGTAGCTGGTAATGTTATACTCTGATGACCATATTGTTCTATGTAGCTGTAGCTGGTAATGTTATACTCTTATGACCATACTGTTCAATGTAGCTGTAGCTGGTAATGTTATACACTGATGACCATATTGTTCTATGTAGCTGGTAATGTTACACTCTGATGACCATATTGTTCTTTGTATGTAGCTGGTAATGTTACGATATAAAGCATTTGAATTACATATATGTTACCTTATCAATTATTTCATTCATATTTTGGTGTTAAAATCTGTACAAGATATAAGAAACAGGAAGCACATGCTTAAGCTGGTACATTAATACAAGATGACATGTAGAATTATATTATACTGCATTCCAGTGCTGTATACAAAAGAGCAACCATTATAACTGGTGAGTTGTACATGCATAACAATGAAGTAAGCATGCAATTAGGTTTAGATTTGCATGAAACAATAAGCAAAAGCAAGACCCTCATCCTATATGTATGGGAACAAAATGGGCTCAATCACTCTCATCCTACATGTATGGGAACAAAGTGGGATCACAAGAACCTCATCCTACATGTATGGGATTAATCACCTTAGTTTTAGCAAATATATGAACAAGTTAATATTATAAAATGACAAAACATTTTACTTACTGAAATATAAATTATTAATATGCTACATAAATTAAAATATATTTCGAATTTTAAAATGTCGATCTACATACCTTTCTTGTTGTCTAGGTTTTGTACCTGAAGAAAATTGCCACTAAAACAAAAAATTTAACAAATCAGTTTGTAGATGTAAATAGAAAACAAATACTATCCCACATAAAGTTTCTTCTTTTTTTGTACTGGTGACCATGTCATACGAAGACCAGTCATAAGACCATACCAAATATGTGTTGCATAACATCAAGAATGATGTCATTTGTCATTAATGATGTCATTTGTCATCAATGATGTCATTTGTCATTAATGATGTCACTTGTCATTTATGATGTCACTTGTCATTACTGATGTCATATCATTGTCCATGTTTCTTGCCTTAGACTCAAAATAAGGATTATCAAAAAATGATGTAAGAAGGAATGGTTAAGGTCATAAGAAAGGTGAATTCATGACATGGTTTATTCTGACTTGGTATGGAATGATATAAAAACAGTTGGAAATTACCAGTACCAGGCAAGGTGCTTAGTGGGTCACTAAATACAGTTCTGAGAGAAGCACAAGAATCTGTTCATAATTTATACATGCAGAGATCAGGTCCCTGTGAAAACAAAACCTTTGAGTCTTTTTTGTTAAATTGCTATATTAATTAAACACTCTCATAGACATAAAAAACTGACTAGTTTTATTTTATTGAATAACAACTTAAAGAGTGGCTTTGCAACTAGCAACAAATATATGTATGTATTCATGTATGTATGTATGCATGTATGTATGTATGTATGTATGTATGTATGTACATATGTATGTATGTATATATGTATGTATGTATGTATGTATGTATGTATGTATGTATGTATGTATGTATGTATGTATGTATGCATGTATGTTTGTACATATGTATGTAGGTATATATGTATGTGTGTATGTATGTATGTATGTATGTATGTATGTATGTATGTATGTATGTATGTATGCTTTGGTATGAACAGCAAATTAAGACAAAAATACCTAAATATATCATAATTTTTATTGAAATATAGAAATAAACACAGCAGTACCTGTAGTTGACTACAACAGTGACAAAATACAACACAATTATGATAGTTACAATATTAGACAACTTACTAATATAAAAAGTAAAGATCTCATCTCTTTGTTAAGTTGTAACTATGACAAATATATCCCATTCACATTTCAGATAACTGCAAATCAAGCTGACTTCACTTATACCTTGTGTATCTCTGTCCATTTAAAAATCCACATGTATGACCAACACTAATGGCACTGACACAGGGGAAAACATGGAGATAATGGTCATCCAAATTTTGTTCGTTTTTGTTTTTCGAATAATAAATGTAGAGATTGATGGTCACTCTACTCATTATACAAAATGACACGTCCCAGAAGAAGCAACTCCAATGGAAAATTAGTTTTTATGCCAATCATAACACTGGATAAAACTGTAATTTAAATCAAGTGTAGTCATTACAAATAAATAATTGGTTTATTCTTGTTTGGCCCTAGAATATTTGTTTTGTTATTCTAAAGGGCACAGAAAACACAAGACTGATTATTTAGTGCCAAGGCAAATGCAGTAAAGTGCCTTGTCCAAGGACACACAAGCCACCTGGGGTTTGAGTCAATGGTAGGACTTAAACCCACATCCTTTTGGTCACAAGTCCAGCATGCTAACCGTGCGCAACTGTGACCCCTTCTATTTAAGATGAAACTTATGACATAAGATGACTCTAATTTAGGTACAAATTAAAGTCTCATCAAAAATTAACATTTTCTACTTTGGACTTGAACAAAACAGTCTACAATTTGAAACAGCATTGTGACCATTCTGAATGTCCATTACTATAGAGCCAGGGCATCCAGTTCTACACTTAGTTAAAGATTTATAGCAATAAGTGTGCTTGTCCTCAATTCAGATTAGCAGAGAATCATCAGGCTAGGGCATCCAGTTCTACACTTAGTTAAAGATTTATAGCAATAAGTGTGCTTGTCCTCAATTCAGATTAGTAAAGAATCATCAGGCCAGGGCATCCAGTTCTACACTTAGTTGAATATTTACTGGTACATGTATATTGTACTTTTCTTAGTTGAACAAATATATCTCTCCATATAAAACTCTTCTTCATCAAGTATAAAATTACTTTAATATAAATACCTATGTTTGCCAATTTCTATTCCCATCGACACTTATACAGCATATAATATTATGGGATGAAAGAAAATTATAGCATTATGCTACTAAATGCTGATTCAATATACTTTTGTTATGCAAAAAAAGTATATTATTTACAAGAGTATACAAATATTGTGACACTTGGACGGATATAAAATAAATTCTAAAACTTTAAATCTATAAATACATAAAACTCAGGATCACAGATTTTTCTATGTAATATACAAAACAGGAGCTCTAAACTGCCAATCAAATGTTTTATCACAATATACTGCAAAACATAAATATCTATATATACAAGTTATATGTTATGGCACACACATCATTGCAAAACTGTTATAATTCACAATTATTCATAATTTACTATACATATACCGGTAGTCAGTTTCAAAGGCACCTAGATCACATTAAAGGCAAGATTACAACAAACAAAATATACACATTGACTTGCATTTTGAAAGATACAGCAAAATAGTACTATTTAAAAACACTATAAATACACTTAGTTATAAAGTTATTTTTACAATGTTCTTGATGGCAAATTAACTGGAATCATGAAAATGATCGTATACCATTACTGTACTCATATCATATCAGTTCTTGTCAGTAACCAGTTCTTGTCAGGATCTAGGTTTGTCAATAAGTTGATGATTGAATTCTTGTCAGTAAGTTGATGAGTGAGTTCTTGTCAGTAACCACTTCTCAACAGGGTTCTCAAAAAGCATATATTTTAGTTATTTACTTCTACATTTTCTAAACCCAAAGTACCTGTCAATATAAGTTTATCATGTACTCCCAAAATTAAAATGTTTTGTGAATGTATTTTTGTCAAACTGTGGACATGAATTGAAGTGCATCAGTCTTGTGTTACATTACTTTGCTGAGTGAGAAAGCATACATCATATTAATTGCACGTGCAATAGAAAGCTAATAAGTAGAAATTGTAAACGGTAATTATTTCATTATAGGTGCATATTGTGTACATCTCAAAAACTATATACATTAAGGAATTAATCATGAATGATAATGTTAAATGTGCATCATTCTGATATTTTCATTAGTTTGAAAAGATTGGACAGCAATATGTTCAGGTCATGATGTATTTTCTTGATCAATGCTGCATCTTGAAATGATCTATCATTTGTAAAACATAAGGCATAGTTGTATTTGGTCAAAGGCAACTAATTATTTTATGAGTTACGGAACCAGCCTATGTGTGGTGGTATATTAAATATTGTATATAAAAGATTGAAGGTTGCTGATTGGCTGAAAATAATTACTGAACAAATTTATGCAATTTTTCAGAAGAAACCTGCATATGGGTAAATTGTACACATTAGTAGGCTTGAACCTAACACCATTTTTATTTTATCCATGTCCCTGTACAGGTACTACCGAATGTAATTGGGGAGATCTTACCGGGCTGGATTTTTATAGTGGGCACCTTCAAAGGAGTTTTTGTCAAAAACAAGGCATACAGCATATCACTGTCATAAACTTAAATGTTTTTTCTTGGATAGATCATTCATAAGATGTAAGTGTGATTCTCTGATTGAATTAGTTGTTTGTGCCCTATAGTAACAGATACACCCAGTGGAAAGGACTCGGATAAGATATGCACAAGCTCTTTCTCACCCATTTCGTCCGTCAGTTTGGTTGAATTTGTAATTTTAAGAACAAGTTGTCTCTTGTGCAAGTTTTCGACATTTTTAGTTACAGCACCAATATTTTGTCACTCTGGAATTAAAAACAGGTATCCAGGGGTTGCTTGTTAAAATTATTAAAATGTAGTGTAATGCATTTTCTCAGCAGTGCTATTAATAATAAATGTCCCTAGAAACCTGTTTGTCATAAATTTGAGCATATAATTGTTTCATTATCAATTATTCACTTTTAAAAGTGGAACTATATGATTTCAATTATTGAAGTCTAGGGATAAACACTATACAGCTCTTATACTACAGTTTGTATAAATATTTTGCATTTTTCATTATTTTGTCAAATTGGGTACATCTACCAGGCCAAAACCAGACTACTAAATGAGGTTGCATGATAACTAACGGTAGGTGTTGTATCTTGCTTCTGTAATGTGGCAATTTATTTATTTTTTTGTTTCTTCTGGTTTCCCATGATTTTCATCCCTTTTCTCAAATGTTTAATTGATTTTATTACAGATTGATATCTCTCTACCTTGGGTACAATGATGCAAATGGTAAGGAAAACATTTTCCTTTGACAAGCAATAAAATATCTAACTTGGGATTTCATTAACACTGAAATGGACTGCTTAGTTTCCCAAATGTTGTGAATAGTTGGCTTGAACCTAACACCATTTTTATTTTGCTGCTGTCGCCACATAGGTACAACTGGATGTAATTGGGAAATCTCACTGGGCTGATTTTTAATACTGGTTGCCTGTTGTTTCAAACATTTTCTCTTGGATGGATCATTCATTGGAAGCAAGAATGATTTGCTGATCTTACTACAAAAGTATAGAAACTTCGCCAAAATTAACATAATGGTCTGCGGCAATTTAATTAGTTGTCTGTGCTCATTTAACAAGGTTGTTGCCAAAATAAAACAAATTACTCAAATGAATATAACAAAACAGCATAAAGTTAGATGACAAGAGTTGTTGAAGTACATGAGGACATCTGCTGCAAATATGGGATAATTTTAGAGGCTACTGCTTGGGAGTATCTTTGGAAAAGTCACTTAGCTTCCATTTCCACTGCATAATATAGCCAATACTGTTTATTGCAGTATTCATACTTTCCTAATAAATAATCAGAAGATATTATATATCATGATGAAAATTTCTCCTACAATCTTTAAACCAAAGGTTAGATTACTGCTTTACAAATCTGAAAACTTATCTTTATTCTTTGTGGATATCAATGTGTTTCCAAGGTATTCAGGGTATTTCAAAATGTGAAACAAGCAACTTCCAGAATGTTTACATTACAGTATTTTGGTGTTTTATGGCACATCAGTACATATAGGTTATCTAGTGCTGAGAAAATTGTAGTAAAGTGTCTTGCCTAAGGGTGCACCATGGTAGCCAACCTTAGCTGATACAATGGTAGGATTTTAACTTAAACCCTATTGGCCATGAGTCCAGGACACTAACCACAAAGCCACCACACCTCCTGCCTCCATTAGTTGCCTCTTACAACATATGGGAGGGAGTATCAGGTCTGATTCCCTGAACCTGCAGAAATAGCACTGTACACATGGTACACCAGTCATGAGTCCTGGATGCTAACTAGTGTGCCACAACCATGGCTCCTGCCTCTTACAACATGTGGGATGGAGCATCAGGTCTATTTTACATCCATAAACCTGCAGTAATAGCACTGTACACATGGTACACCAATCATGAGTCCTGGATGCTAACTACTGTGCCACAACCATGGCTCCTGCCACTTACAACATGTGGGAGGGAGCATCAGGTCTATTTTACATCCACAAACCTGCAGTAACAACACTGTACATATGGTTCAACTTGGTTTAAATAGCAAGGTTTATGAACCTTGCTTTACCATGTGTACAGGCCCATGTAGATGCAAGAAAATGCAGTCAAATTACAAATGAAAATTTAACATATAAACAGTAATTAAATGATCCAGACTCTATGTATTTAAGATAGAAACTACTTCTAGGATAATGTGGCTTTCAAAGTCATAATAACAATCAAAATCAGCACAAATTAAAGTAGTTGACTACAGACAAGACATTGGATTCCCTGTCTTCTTAAGTATAAAAATATACCCTAAAAAATGAGTCATCCAGATACATAATTAGAAAAATTTTGTATTTTACTTCACATTTTGAAATATAAAATCAAGATGGCACAAAAATCATTACTAAATGCATTATTACAGCCAAGATGTCTAAAGTTATAGTCATTTAAAATTCCATTTACAAGAGTTTATGTAATAATGTCAATACATTCTCAGGCATAATGAGAATACACACACACACACACAAATGCAAAAAAAGTTAATTTTGTACATATAATTTAGATAATAGAGAGATGAATGTACATATCACAAAGACTATTACATGTCTATTGTACACAGTACTGTTACATCATAAGATATACAGAACTACTATAAACAAAGACACCCAAGAGGGTCCTTCTTGCTCTACCAACTGTGCTGCATCTTCATGTGCCTATACAAATATTTTTAACACGGTAAATTTATGTGCAGATTAAAGCTGAAGATAATATGATTTTAGCTAAAAAGGCATGATCTTCATGAAAAAGAACATGATTATTTATTTGAGACATTTATAATATACCCAACATAACTTGATATAAATTTAACTTTGACATGCTTTTAGTCCTCTAAAACACAGTATAATCAATTCAAGTAGTTACAGTCAGTGGGGTTAAATTTGTATGCGTTACTTAATTTGTGCTGCAAAATGTTTGTGTAGATGAATTGTTTTGGCCATGACTGACGAGCTTGTGAATTGACTCAGCAAATCACCGAGTCAACATGGATATTTTTTCTGTACAAATTCAAGGACCTATTTATTATATATTTCAAATGAAATAAAGACATAAACATCATGTTGTACAGTGTCACTAAGATAAACACTAAAATATAATGTTATAACTTTAAAATGCAATTATTAATCTTCAAATAAATTTAAAAGACCTCACCCTTTGTAAATTGTCAATGAATATATCCTATTCATTTCATGCTTAATTCTTCATGACATCATATTACACTACAGCAGTGATGTAAATGGCGCTGTTAATTGCATTCCTGGTAAAGTTTGCATGGCTGTGGGAATGCTGGTACTCTTTCTCATTTTGTCAGTAAATTATCTACATTTCTACATGTAACTTTTTTTGATTACATTTGTTGAAGTTGGGAATCTGTTCATTTTGGTATAAAATCAAGCTTTGACTGTACAAAATATGTATATCTTTTCTTTCAAGTGGCACTTCTATTGATTTTTGCAATTTCATTTTTTTGTAAAGCAATATTGCAACAGAGATGATCAGTCAGTTAATAAACCCTTTCCCCTTTACTACTTACATTGGCTGCTATACCACTGACATCAGAACTGTATTGAAGAATGCTTCTAAAAGCTCAAATATTGTAATTTTGATTACTCAACCATTAGCATTTCCATACATCATGTTTCCATTAATTATACTGTATCTTAGTGCTAAAAGATGCAAGGCACCACTTGGAGAATAGATGATAAAACAGCCAGTAGATATACAAACAGCTACCAACAGCCAGTAGATATAAAAAACAAAAAATATTTAATTATTTTGCTAGGATATATAAGAGTATAATGGACGGATTCAATGTACAGCTCATATCATATTTCTATAAAATATTTTCCAACTTTCTGGCCATATATTGAAACTTTCATCAACTGACATGTTAGACTTCACTTAACCATTAATTCATTCATACATTATGATCAATTACACGTGGATTCCTGACCACCTCTCCCACCTCTAAATTTAAGTTAAACAAATAACCTAAAATAATCACAGCCAGATATGATGGAATGATAACAGTTCAATTTTTATAAATTTCAGTTACACGGAAATGTAACTTTCAGGATTATATACACAATTAGGGACAATGGACAATTATTGAAAATACCCCAAATGATTCCTGATATTTCTATCAAATACTTCAGATCTTGGAACTTTCTTTACTCTTAAGATAAACTCTCTTCTCAACAAGAGCAAATTTAATCCATGTAATGCTTGTTTACATGTACTCTGTAATTGTTAATTAATCATGACATAATTGTTACCTAATTATTTAAAGAGTTATTTACAGTAAACCCTTGCTATTAGAAACCTCACTATAAAGGATTCCTTGTTATAACAATTAACAGCACTGGACTTCAGAAAGCATTTATACATAAAGAGAATGCTTCATTATAATAAATACCATGTTTTAATGAACAATTTGTATGGACCAAATTTATTTAATATAGTGAGGGACTATTGTTACATTTTAAAGGAAACCCAAATTGTTCATTGCAATAAAAACTATTTTTAAAAGAGCATACTATATCTCTGTAAATAGTGCAGAATTCCAAGAAATTTTATTTTGGAAAATAATTCTGTTAAATGTACACTAGAGAGGTCATGGGTCACTTCTAATCTTGGAAATATTATAATAAAACCTCATTTACCAAAACAGAAAGACACATGACTGGTTTAGAGACTTTGTTCCCTGGAAATTTAGGTGAAGAGAACATGGCTACACTCGTCATGCTGAGTCTGATCAAGTTTAATGAGCTAATCTTCATCAGATACAACTTCATTTTCTGATGACTTTCTTTTGCTTTTATTTTGTGATTTCTTCTTCATGGTTTACTTCATTCATCTGTTCCTTCTTCTTTTTCTTCTTCTTTTTCTTTTTGGGCTCCTCTGAGGTAACTTCCTCCTCTACTGTTGGTTGCATTGGAGGTAGGAGAGGAGGAAGTCTGCTGGATCGAGGTGTCTCAGTTGCCAGACCTTGTTTATCATCATAATTAGCAGATAGCCCTCGCAGGTTTCGATCTTTAACATCACTGTTCTCTGGGGGTGGAGGCTGTGGACGATGTTTTGGTTTATCTTCATATTCTACACCTAAATGGGGCAAAGGTCGACTCACTTTTTGGTCAACTTTGTTTTGGGTTCCAGTATGAATCACCGGGGGCCTGGAAATTAAGAATCCCGGTCTCAATGGCATATTACTATTGCCTTAAAATATGACGAAAACTGTGCATTGAAGACATTTAATACTGACTACATCTTGTTATGGGCTACTTCAAGCAAATTCAGTTTGTAAGAGAAAATGTAACAGATTTCATTACAATACGAATGAACTTTGTACATGCAGTTGTACACAAGAGAGCTAAACTTGTCAATTGAGTATACAATTAATTCATATAATAAAGTGCAAATGAAAATATAATATGGTTGCGGAGAGTTTAATGTATTGTTTTATATAGTAACTGCTACATAAATGATAATATATAGTTGGAGATAAAACTGCAACATTAATGTGTTATTTTCAAATAAATATTCAGGAACAGAAGGCAAGAAATATATATTAATTATACTAAATATCATATTTGGTGCTTTCTAATAGGTATACAGATAAGTTAGCAGGTCATATATTCATATATTCTAAAACAAGAGAGAGAGAGAGAGAGAGAGAGAGAGAGAGAGAGAGAGAGAGAGAATACAGGAAGAATTAGTCTCTCAATATCTAATTTTTATCATTTTTACTGAGTATCCATTTGATAGTGAAGTAGGAAATTACATAAAATCATGCTTTATGGTGAAATAGATATTTTTGTTTTTAGCCATGTTCTATTATAATGATGTATTTAGTCTCCAGAGGTAACACTGCTTAAAATGCATTTTTTTTTTTTGGGGGGGGGAGGTAAAACTAATTTTAATGATGTAATACTTACTTGTTGCTATTGGATAGCTAGTAGTTTTCCGGGAGGAAAAAATACCCTGACCGAATTAGGAATTTTTTTTCCCTCCCATTACGGTGAACCAGAAGATTACATAACACTGGGATACCCTTGCAGGAGAACCCCACACATTGGGCATGTGTGCTGGCACCCTTCATTCATTTCAAGGGAGCAGCCTAACTTAGTAGGACATCAGTGTGGGGGTGGGTGGAGGGAATCTGGCAATAGCAATAGGTAAGTATTACATCATTAAAATCAGTTTTAACCCCCCTCCAAACTACATTTTAATATCAGTAATGCCATACCTGTTGCTACTGCATAGTTGAATTTGTCAGTTACGTGGGAGGTTGATGATCCCATAACTGGCAAATAATGAACAACGCAAACAATACTCACCCTCACAGAAGACCAAGAGACTACTGTGTGATAGAATCTGCCTGGGCCATTTCTGAGCGACGATGATTGGGCCCAGTAAGAAAATGCCTTTGCCAAGGTAAAAGGAAGAAAAAAGGTAGAGTGAGAATGCCAAAACTCAGCTACATCACATCCTCCAGAGATGAGTGAGTTAGATAGGTCCATGAGGCAGAAATGGCTGGAGATTCATGGGCTTTCATTTTCATGAAAGACAGGTCTCTATTGGTAAGGGACTGGTAAGCTCTCTTGAAAGTTAATGCAATCCACCTAGAAATGGTGGAAGCTGAAATATCAGCTGAACCATAATGGGGATGAAAAGACGCTTCCTATCCTTCTTTTTCTCTTTAGAGGCTGTAAAAACGTAAAGCCCTAACTGGACATAAAAGTTTATCTTGGTCATCCCCAGCACAGATACCGCTGAGATTGGGGAGCTCAAAAGAGGAAAGATAGGGATGTGAAGGTATGCATCCTGAAGATCGATGGAGACGGCCCAATCGACAGGTCTTATGGCATTCCTGACTGAGGCTGTGGTGTCCATCCTGAATGGTTCCTCCAGCAGAAATTTGTTTAGGGAGGAAAGGTAGATAAGTAGACAAAACTTTTCTCCCTTTCTCGGGAATCAAGAAAAACCAGAAGTATTGGCCTTTTAACACCAGCTGTACTGCACCCTTCCAAAGAAGGGAAAGAACCTCTTCTTTTTAGTGCACCAGATTTAAATGGTGGAAGCAAATGGGGGACCTTACTAGAGGAGGGAGATCTTGTAACCGAAGTTGGTAGCCATCACTTATAATAGAAAGGACACAGCCATCGACCATTATGCCTGAGGAAGCCTCTGAAAAGAGGTTTAGTCTGGCACCAATAGGAACAAAAGGATGAGATATGCTTTGCAGGAGAGGGAGCGAGTCCCTAGGGCTGTCCACCCTTGTCCTTAGGAAAGGGAGAAGGGCCTGTGAACTTCTTCACTGGGCCTTAGTGGCGTGCCTTTCTAGGGCCTGCCGGCTGAGGAGAGCTCTGAATTGGGGTTGTTGGTCTGACCAGGGCTGTGTAGCTTTAAAGAATTTAGCTGATGGGCCCTGAGAGTGATCAGGATGATTTCGTTTCTTGGTTGGTTTTGAAGAGCCAAGAGCAGACGCAAGAGACTGGTGTTGATGTTCTCTCAAATCCTGAGTAGCCATTGAAGGGATGAGCCTTCCAAAGAGAGTCTCTGCCTCCAGGGGGCAGCCCTCAGAAGGTTTTTACTGTGCTCTAATAAGACCTTGGAAGTGTTCAGAGCAACATCCCTGTGGATGAAGAGAAGCTCCGCTGACAAGGCCATGGACAAGGACAACGCATGCCTATAAGTTTTTGCCACTGCTTCCAACAAGCAATGGAGAGCCATTGGCGACAGATATTCCTCTTTCAGTAGGCTGAATGAGGCTGCTGAAAATAGGTCAGCATGTGAAGCTATGGTTACTAGGAACCTAGCCTTTTACTTTAAGGATTCCAGCGTTTTCACTGGAAGGGAAGCCCAGGCCCCCATAGAAATACCCACTTGAGTCACTTCAGCATCCAAAGTGGGAGGTTTAGTGGGTTAGGAAGGGGTATGAACTTTGTAGCGACAATCAGCTACCAAGGATTGTAATGTAGGGGGAGGGGGAACAGACCAAAATATCTTGGAGAAAAAGTGGTGTGTGACCTGTTTACCGCGTATAAATTTAGCACAATTCACGATATAGGCAAGGTGAATTAAATAAATCGCAAGGAATAATAAAATGGATAAAGGCAAGTCTGTAGACTGTGATTATGCATGGATAGGGAAATGAAAATAAAATACCTACCCTTAGCTAGAATAAAAACCCCACAACCAAAATTGAAACCTTAATGCCCTGTGAAGGGTTAAAAAGGGTAAATTGAAATGCCAAGATGTACACCTTGTGTACGGAACAAATGTCTAAAATCTCTCAAGTGAGCTTAAATAAACAGTGAAAAACTTGATCATGGTATAATCCCAGCGTTTAAGAAGAATACTGCACACAAGACAATAAATCTCTTCAAGACCCACAAAGCGGCAGCTAATCTTCTTTTTACGTATAGCGATGTTGAACATTACAACATGGTGAATAAAGAGCACCAGCATACATGCCCAATATGTGTGGGGTTCGCTGCAAGGGTGTCCCAGTGTTCTGGAATCTTCTGGTTCATCCTAATATGAGGGCAACATTTTTGTCATTCTGTCGGGGTATTTTCCTCCCGGAAAAGTACTAGCTATGCAATAGCAACAGGTATGGTATTACTGATATAAAAATAATAATTAGAATATTTCCAATGTATCATGTAATACTTACAACTGATATGTTCCTATAATTACCATGTTGTATCTCCATTATGCAATATTTACAGCTGATATGTTCCTATAATTACCGTGTTGTATCTCCATTATGCAATATTTACAACTGATATGAGCATAATATTTAAATATTTCTGTAATTACCATGTTCTATCTCCAGTATGTAATATTTGCAACTGACATGATCACTTTTAAATGTTCACGTAATTACCATGTTCTATTTATATTATACAACATTTACAACTAACATGAGCACACTATTATTTAAATGTTCCTGTAATTATGATGTTCTATCAACATCACATAATATTTTAACATACACAGAAAGAAGTTAGCTCATTTTCCCATGCCTGTGATACAGATTATTAAATTCTACAGAAGTGTGTTAGTTCGGATCTAAATTAAAAGTTTGACATGTTGGCACGCAGTATATTATTCTATAATTGTCTTCTCCTATGGAACTGTTCTCTATAGTGTTGTCTGCTAGGGTATGGTGCCAGAACCTAGTGCAAGTGTTCTCCCAAGGGAACTGTTCTCCTATAGTGTTGTCTGGTGGGGTTACTTGCCTGAACCAAAAATGAAGGCACTATACCACACCCAGATAACACTGTAGAAGGACAGTTTTCAAAGTAGAAGCCAATAACAGATTCAGCATGTCACATAACATAATGCTACATACTATAACTCTGCATGTGGGAATTGCACCTGTTGGATGAATTATAATTCCCCCAATTAAATATAGCAACCTGTATTTTTATTCAATTTTTAAATTTCAACACTGATTAATGAGTGTCTTTCTACCAGAGAATTTTGCTTGTACATTCTCCTTTTCAAGTATAAAATCTTCCTATTAATGGGATATGATTCTGTTTAGTATTAAATAAGATAGCAAACTCTTGTGACATTAAAGAGAGGAAAGTCAGCAAAAAATAAGATGGGGGACATTTGTGAGATTAGAGAGAGGAAAGTCAGTTTGTAAGTTGATCTGAATTTGTTGTTAGATATTTAGCCCCAGATTAATGATGTGGTTAATATTTTGAGATCATCTATGAATGGACTAGACATGACATCTTTGTATGAAGATATGAGACTAACAAAGTGATTATTACAGATTAGTTGGCTATCTAATAAGCAACAGGAATACACCTATTTGTATGAAGACAAGGACCTTATGCAGTGACTGTTACATATGAACTTGTTATCTAATAAGCATCATTAATACACCTCTTTGTATGAAGATAGCAGACTAAGGAAGTGACTATTACAGATGAACTAGCTATCTAATAAGCATCAGGAATAAGCCTCTTTGCAGATAGCTACTCTTCAATTTTGGAAAACAGTTTTAGTCTTCTCAGGAACTGGAAGGTATAGGACTGAAAGAGGACCATTGTTTTGCTTATAGATTAATGCTTAATTAGTATTCACACAATGACTGAACAGATGGACTTGTGGATGTAATACCAATGATTGAACAGAGAGACTTGTGGATGATAATTAAAGAAATGCTAATTATCTGTTAATTGTTCTGTCTATAAATGTTAAACATCCTTTACTTTTGACACCACATTCTGGTAATATAGTAATACCTCATGTTGGCATAAAACAATCACACTTTATTGTGTCTGTATTGACATAAAATAGCATGCAAACACATAATGTTTATTGTTAACGACAATCAAAAATTAATATTCAGCCCATCACTAATTCACTAAAATGTTACATTGCTAATATGCAAAAAATGAAAGATTTAAAAAAAATCTGGATGCTAAAAATATTTTATTTACAAGATTAAGTTTGACCAAATTCTGGTTATAATTACAACCTCTAGTGACAAACTTGGCCAATCAGAGACCAGAATTCCTCATGAATAAGAGCAAATGTTGCCCATAATCAATTTCATTCCAGTACTTTATCAAATCATATATAGCTGGTTTGATCAAATCTGGGCAGAAATAATGCATTTAGTGTGGGTAACAAGTTAAGCCTATCAGATGCAAAATGCTCTTCTAATATGTTCAGATGTTGATTTTTATTGAACTCATCTCATTCTGATGATAGTTTAAATATAAAGTTTAATCAAAATTTCATCAGAAATCAAACAATCTGAGTGGTATCATGAAAATGTTGACATATAAGTATTGGATGAAGGTTGATGCAAGACAAATGTAAATCAATTCCATAGGCACACATGGCCTTTCATGAGGTGAGCTAAGCAAACAGTGTGGGCATGTAAGCAATTCAAATATGTGAATACACATTTTAACAAAGCAACTATTATGTCATGGTTCATACAGCCCTGTAGAGTTTTTCTTAAAGGACTTTTCAAGACGTGTAAAAGATTTAATGTAATATTTTGTCATATGGAAATAGAACCTTCTCCATGTATTACTTTGTTAACTACCAGTGTTTTGTGTCATTTAATCCACCCAATTATTATCCCATTTTATTTTATTTATTAGTTTTTTAAAAATACATAATTAATAAAAGCTCTAAATTTAAAAGTGATATATTTTATTCAGTCTAAATGTTTTGTATGCCCTTATATAAATTCAACGAATTTTCAACTAATTCAAATACTTTTCAAGAATACAAGAAACTTTTTAAATTCAAAGAGTTTTCAAGGCAACCCCCTCATATTCAACAATTGTTCAAGGTTGTACAAACTATATATATACTACTTATATATACTACTATGAAACTCCACATCTACCATATAACCTCCACATCTACCATATAAACTCCACATCTACCATATAAACTCCACACCTATTATAAAAACTCCACATTCTACCATATAACCTCCACATCTACCATATAAACTCCACATCTATCATATAACTCCACATCTACCATATAAACTCCACATCTATCATATATTTAAACTCTGCATCTATCATATAAACTCCACATCTACCATATAAACTCCACATCTATCATATAAACTCCACATCTATCATATAAACTCCACATCTATCATATAACTATCTGATTGATTTGTATTAAAAGACCATGACCCACGTCAAAATATACTTTGATAAAAATACAATGATTGCGTCTAAGGGACTGATGCTCTACTGGCTGAAAAGAATTTCAGGAATTCAAGATAAGACCATTTCTTTCTTTTAATTGTGGAGTCTTTAAACCATCTTTGATATTCTTTAGCGATAACAAGATTTTCAAATTAGCTGCTGTGGTGGACATACTAGTATTGGATGTCAACTTGGCACCAATTTCATTCAGGACCAACAATGCATCATAAGAAGTCTTCTGGTGGAAATCCCATGCTGATATGTTATCTGACATCAGATTGTCACCATTTCTATTTAATACCAACTAGACATCCTAAGAAGTCTTTTGGTGAAAGGACACTATCAATATGACCAGCAATCTAAGTGAAATAGTGATAACAAGATTTTCAAGATGACCATTGTGGCAGTCATATTAGAAGTAGGATTGGGACCGTTTTCATTTATGACCAGCTAACATCATATGAAGTCTTTCAGTGAAAACCCCATGTTGATATGACCATTCATTCAGGAGAAATATTGATAACAAGATTTTCAAGATGGCCACTGTGGCAGGCATATTGAATGTCTGAATGGCACCATTAGGACCAACCAGACATCATAACAAATTGTTTAGTTAAAACATCATGTTGATATGACAATCCATTCAAAAAGAGTAGTGATAACAATATTTTCAAGATGACCACTGTTGTGGCCATATTAGACATGATATCCATACCATTTTCATTTTGGACCAATTATACATCATAAGAAGTCTTCAGGTGACTACCCTATGGCAATATTACTTTTCATTCAGAGGATTAGCATTAACATAATTTTCAAGATGGTCAATGTGGCAGTCATATCGGACAACAGATCAGCACCATTTTCATTTAGGACCAACTAGACATCACAAGAAGTCTTCTGGTGAAAACTCCATCACAATATTACACTTCGTTCAGCAGAAGTAGCAATAACAAGATTTTCAAGATGGCCTCTGTGGTGGCCATATTAGACATCAGATCAGCCCAATTTTCATTTAGGATCAACAAGATATCATAAGAAGTCCTTCAGTGAAAACCCCATGTTGATATGGCCATCCATTGAGTATCAATAAGAAGATATTCAAGATGGCTACTGTGGTGGCCATATTGGATAACGGATTGGAACATTTTCATTTAGGGCCAACTAGACATCATAAGAAGCCTTCTGGTAAAAACTCTGTGTCAATATGACTTTCTGTTCAGGAGGAGTAGCAATAACAAAATTTTAAAGATGACCACTGGGTGGCCATACTGGACATCACATCAGTCCCACTTTTGTTTAGGACCAACTAGACAGCATAAGAAGTCTTTTAGTGAAAATCCTCATGACCATCCATTCAGGAGGAGTAGCGATAAAAAGATTTTCAATATGGCCACTGTGATGACCATATTGGATGTCCAAGTGGCACCATTTTCATTTAAGGCCAAGTAGACTATGTGATAAATGTGTGTATAAAGTTGCATTGCAATCATCCAAGTAGTTTAGAATGAGTAGTGTTAACAAACTTGTTCCAATGGATGGATGGACGATGGACAACAAACAATAGACCATATGATAAGCTCTTCTGGTCTATGACCAATAGAACTAACAAAACACAAGAAACCATAGTGGGCATGATATCATTCAACTGACATCTGCCTAATAGCTAAATGCAAGAGTGGGTGGCCAAGAAAGATGCATTATGTCTGAATTTTTCCAAATCTGTTGATTGGTAATAGAAAAGGTTGAAAGTGTTTCTATTGTTAGTATCTTCAGCAATTTTTGATAGCAGATTCAGTATCATTTAAATAGAATTTAGAGGTTTTAAACCATGATGGTTTTTGTCAAATTTACTCTAATTTTGTTGAGTGATTTTGCAAAATTGACATTTCCAGATTTTTTTTTCTACTTTTAATAATTTTGCCATAATGGATTTTAGATCAGCATCATATGCACAAGTTGAAAATCCTTTATGCCAGAATGATTTGATCAAATTTCATCAAATTCTGTTCAGCACATTTTAAAAAATTTCATTTTTTAACATTTGTTTTAGTGATGTGGCCTAATTAGGTGACATATAAGCATAATTTGCAAAACAAAGTCAAATCTGGTCAAAATATTTTGGAAGATAGCAGTGAGCCAATTAAAGATTTTACTATTTTTATTAACAGCAGCAATATCAGCAGCCATATTGCATGGCAGCTCAGTATTATTTAATCCAACCTGAAATGCCTTCATACATACCAGGCTGCTTTCTGTCAAACTTGGACAACTTCTGTTGAGTGGTTTTTGAGAATTAAATTTTATATATTTTGAGTGTGCTAAAACTATGTCAAAGTAATATAATTTTGCCTCTCATAAATCTGTTTTAATGATTTGACTCAAAGATTTTATTTCTGTAAATGTCTTGCAAGCATTTCCAGTCAGATGGGGTTGTAATGGCTTTCTTGGACTCATGTAGTGGATATTAAATACTTAGTAAAAGGTCTTTAATCAATAAAACTCTAAAGGATGGCACTGCTTTAGTCTGTGTTGTAACTTTCAATGTTGTTTATCAATAAAACTCTAAAGGATGGCACTGCTTTAGTGTGTGTTGTAACTTTCAAGGTATTTTATCAATAAAACTCTAAAGGATGGCACTGCTTTGATCTGTGTTGTAACTTTCCATGTCTTTAATCAATAAAACTCTAAAGGATGGCACTGCTTTGATCTGTGTTGTAACTTTCAATGTCTTTAATCAATAAAACTCTAAAGGATGGCACTTCTTTGGTCTGTGTTGTAACTTTCAAGGTCTTTTATCAATAAAACTCTAAAGGATGGCACTGCTTTGGTCTGTGGTGTAACTTTCAAGGTCTTTAATCAATAAAACTCTAAAGGATGGCACTGCTTTGGTCTGTGGTGTAACTTTCAAGGTTTTTTTATCAATAAAACTATAAAGGATGGCACTGCTTTGATCTGTGTTGTAACTTTCAAGGTCTTTAATCAATAAAACTCCAAAGGATGACACTGCTTGGATCTGTGTTGTAACTTTCAAGGTCTTTTATCAATAAAACTCCAAAGGATGGCACTGCTTTGGTCTGTGTTGTAACTTTCATGGTTTTTTATCAATAAAACTCTAAAGGATGGCACTGCTTTGGTCTGTGTTGTAACTTTCAAGGTCTTTTATCAATAAAACTCTAAAGGATGGCATTGCTTTGGTCTGTGTTGTAACTTGCGAGAAATTGTGCAAATCAATGAAGATGAGGATGATAGATATACACTCTTATCTGAATCATATGCAGTTTATCTTGTCAAAACATTTGCCAGAATATATTAGACCAAACTGTTTGAAACCAGATGTAAAGCTCCCATGTTCAAATTCTTTCTCAAGCATTTGGGAAATAGTTTGGATATGACTGTTATTCTTACATAATCAATTACCAAATGAATTATTTGTATACCAATTGTTAATCAAAAAGAATTCGCATAAAGTTATCTATAGTGATATAGTGCAGGGTGCATATCTTACAAGGGCATTTATGCACAGACATAACACAAAAACTATATTATTGGGAATGTGAAATATCTGTCATAGAACTCAGAAAACTGGCATATTAAAATAAACATGCCTCAGATTGTACAGACCTGACATTGCATAGCTTGCAAAAAACAGAAACAAAATGATTTCAAAATCTCAACTAGATATCTGAACTTCTTAAATTGGAATGGCAAATAGAAATATTTAATTGAAAGCATCATTTTGAAAATTAGGAAATGGTCTTTAAATATAATATTTTTATGAAGGAACACAAATTTGAGTTATGTACTCAAGCTGACATGTTTGTTAAATGTAGGTCTTGATTATGTAAGAATACCATATTAAAGATTACAGTCCGGGTACACACACACTCAAGACAATACTACAAAGGAAAAGAAAACATTGCATTATTCTAACCTCTCCTCATCATTACTCTTAACACCTTTTTCCTCCATCCGTAACTCAACATGCTGTCTTGACACAGCAGAGCGGCTACTGAAATTGATCACATAAATATACTGATAAATTAGAAAATCAAACATTTTATAAAGAAAGTATGATGATCTTCAGTTCCTTTACAAGTTATTGTAACAAGCAGAATTCCCTCCAATTTTCAGTCTTCTCTGGACATCTACCAAACTGATGGAAAAAATACCTGTAAAATAATGCCTTTTATGCAGCAAATGATGATAAGAAGGAAAATAATTGGATGAAGTGGACTTCCATAAGCAGAGCTATTTATAATTATCAGTTGTTTGATTTTGTGCCAAAAAGCCATATGTTGCTATAACAGAAAAATGTTTATAAAAGTCATCATGATTGACCTAAATGACATCACTGTACTACTCCATCAGGTGGAAAAATATATGGAAGCAATGAAGGGCAGTGATAAATATTTGTCATCAAACTGCTTAAAAGGGATGAGTACACTTTATTTCAGTTCAGTTCATTAGAGGATTACAAATTATTAGTTCTGAGTAAATATTTCCCCCATCCACACTAAGTCTCTGTATTGCTGCCATCCAGACCTTGACCTAAATGACCAGTCACATGACTGTTTAATGTAAGCAAGAAAGACCTAATATTATCAATAGTGTTTAATCCTATGACTATGTAACTATTATAAGTTGTATTTGTCAATTATTGTTTATGTTCATCTTTTTTAAGATATAGGTAAATGCAGTCTTTGTAATGTTATGGCATAAGACACTGTTGTGTAAAAGGAAGGGGAAGTTTACCCAGCCCTGTTAAACAGTTCTTGCTTCATTATCACCAATTTAAAGAATGATCTGTAACTAAATTCTATACTTTTACACTGTAACAAACAGGCTAATGCCATCTAAATAGCTTTAAGATTCTACCCTGCTTAGTGAAATATAATGAAAAGGCTGGACATTGTAAGATTTTACCCTGGTAAGTGAAATATAATAAAAAGGCTGGACGTTGTAAGATTCTATCCTGTATGAAAAGGCTGGTCATTGTGGTACAAAGAGAACATTAGTAATTTCTTTCATGTATGTTGTTGATGAAGAAGCTGGTGTTTGCCTATGGAAGACACAGTCAACCTAACAGGTATCTTAAGGCCCACAATGAGGTCTCCATATGGTACCCAGTATGAAAACAAAATATCTTTGTAAGGTAAAGTGAACCATCATGTATCCAATTTTGCCGGTATTGCAATATAATTTAATGATTACTTTTCTCACTTTGCAGGTAATTTGTGGGGAAATAAAAATGACTATTTTTCCTGAATATCTTGTGTGGAAAATTAATATCTATAGTGTACTGATGTGTCTGGCATGTTCAATGCGAGTTGAAAATGGACTAGGTAAGCTCGCTTGCATTACGTTCTTGCTTGTAAATATATCACACTTAAATGATAATGTTTTTGTGTTTTCTGTTATAAATAAGGAATAAAAGTTGCAGTTTTGGTGTTTCTTTTTATTCTTGTTCATGTAGATATATTGCTAATGAACGTTAGTGTGCACAAAGATCTAGTTGTATTAGATGTGTGTTTCCAATGGAGATTTTCTCTTTTGGCAAGATTGATTTTGTTTGTTTGCATGTGCCTGTTGAGTCAAAACAATGGTTATGGTAAACAGAACCGATGGAATTAGTCCTGAAAGTTTTATGGCCTCTACATAGGAAAAGAAGTACAGTTTGACTCTTAATGTAATATGTATGAAATTAACATTATTTTGTCTCTCTCTGCATACCAATTCATGACCAGAAAATGTTTAGATAAGGTGCAAGAGTGGAGAGAATATGGTGATCCCTCTAAGAAATAAAAATCTTCATTTTTGGTTATCTGCGAGTCTCTGGTCTTCTCAGTCAGTACAAAGATAAAAGAGCTTAGTGGACAGAGGAACTTGTTATATAAAGGTAATCAAAGAGGCTTCAAGGTCTAATGGTCATCTATTCAAACACCTGTTTTTGAGTATAAGGAAATAATTTCTTAGTTTACATTCCAACTGGATTCTTTTCTGTTGGTTTAAAACATGCACTTGGTGTCTGTAAATTGCATGTACTATTGAAAAAATATTAAAAAGTTTGCAATTATGGTGTATGGATAATTAGAGGGTCTATATATTTAGAATAAAGGCAGTATTCTTAATTGTATCCATTGATATCAAGCTGACTGCATAACTAGCCAGGATAGATTATACAAAACTTACTGCATAACTAGCCAGGATACAGTATACAAGCTTACTGCATAACTAGCCAGGATACAGTATACAAACTTACTGCATAACTAGCCAGGATACAGTATACAAAACTTACTGCATAACTAGCCAGGATACAGTATACAAACTTACTGCATAACTAGCCAGGATACAGTATACAAAACTTGCTGCATAACTAGCCAGGATACAGTATACAACCTTACTGCATAACTAGCCAGGATACAGCATACAAGCTTACTGTATAACTAGCCAGGATACAGTATACAAGCTTACTGCATAACTAGCCAGGATACAGTATACAAGCTTACTGCATAACTAACCTGGACACACAGTATACAAACTGAAGCAAACCACTGCAAAAAGCTTCTGTCATTATTTCTTCATTTTGTTGTTTACTTTTTTATTTACTGAGTAATGTTTCAGAAGTAAGAAACCTACCTATATATGTTTTAGTAAAATCTGTACTCATAGATTCATGTTTTTGGTGACCTTTGGAATTCCCGGTCCACTTTATTTTTAGTAACCTATCATGTAAAGTGTTGCATTTTGTGTTAGAGTGATTTACTGTTTAGAAATTCCAACCAAAGGAGGATTAACCCTTTGTCACTAAGTGCTTGAACACTTCCAGCATTAAAAATCTTTATTTGGCAGCATTGGGTCTCATCTCTATGCTCATGACAAGTTGCAAGGGTTACTTTGTATTCAAGGATTTGACACCCTTGAATACAAGTGTGTCACTGGTCCGTTGCAAAACATACAAGAGTAGAACCTATCATACACAGTGCCATTTACATCAACACAGGTGCACATCATTAAAATGAAACAAAGAAAGAAAATATATACCAAGTAGTATGTGTCCAAGAAACAAATTCAACATAAATACATTGATTAGTAAACAGTTCTCATTGCTTGAATAATTAGCCCAGGGAAAAGGGTGTGATACAATGGATGCTCTCTATATAGAAATTATACAACTTTAGGACATCTATAGTGTTTAAAGCAAGATTCTTGAGATTGCAGATATGAACTCCTGTCACAACAAATTTACACAAGTTTTATGTATTTATACTCAAAAATCACTAATCAGACAGAACATAGCTGAAAAGTAGCCAGCTACTACATTAAGTCCTTAAAATAAATTCTCAAAATAAGCATAGAAAATGTCACACAATAAATAAGTGAACTATAGAACACATTTTCCATAAACATTATCTTCATTTATCATTATCTGACATATCTACTTGTTATAAGTAGATCTATATTATCAACAAATAAAGTCCTTGGCATGCATGGTTATGAAAAATTATCTTTTTGTTATAAAGCAGCAGAACATACATAATTGATCTCAATAATTTATGCCTGAATTTAGGGCCATTCACATTGTGACAAATTACACAGAATTATCATATTTAGTATATACATTTAAATTTAATGTGGGGCATAACTCTGGAAAAATGCATTGTACCATGATAACACAATGGTACGGGCATGTTTCATGACAATTTCATCAAAAAATGTGGGATGTAGCTGCACACACAAGAATTAATGTATATAGTGTATACATTTAACACAAAAAGGGGCATAACTCTGGAAAAATTCATGAGAGTGTGATGACAGAAGGACATGTACATGCTGACCTGATGTCAATAATGTCTGCCAAGTTTCAGGGCAATTCATTAAAATCTGTGAGACACACAAGAATCATCATATATAAAGTGACAAGCAGGAACAAGAGTCCCTTGAAGGGACTGAAGCTCTAATGGTGAAAAGAATTTCCAGGAATTCAAGACAAGACCATTTCTTCCTTTTGATTGTTGTGGTGGTCACATTGAATGTCATATTGGCACCATTTTCATTTAGGACCAAAAAGACAACATACAGGTAAGAAGTCTTTTGGTGCAAACCCCATGTTGATATGACTTTCCGTTTTGAAGGTGTAATGATAACAAGATTTTCAAGATGGGTCTGATGTTGGTCATATCTGATAACAAATTTGCACCATTTCCTTTAATACCAACTAGACAATGTAAAAAGTCTTTTGGTGAAACCACAATGTCGATATGACCAGCCATCTGGGAGTAGTGATAATACGATTTTCAAGATGGCTATTGTTGTAGCCATATTAGAAGTCTTTAAGTGAAAACTCCATGCTGATATGACCATTCTTTCAGAAGGAATAGCGATAACAAGATTTTCAAAATGGCCACTGTGGCAGGGATAATCAAAGTCTGAATGGCACCAATTTCACGTAGGACCATATAGACCTCATAAGAAGTTCTTTTAGTAAAGAATCCATGTTGATACAACCATCCATTCAGGAGAAGTAGTGACAGCAATATTTTCAAGATGACCATGGTAGCCATATTGGATATCAGATCTGCACTATTTTCATTTAAGACCAATTAGGCATCATACAAATTCTTCTGGTGAAAACCCCCTGGCAATATTACTTTTCATTCAGTAGGAGCAGGGCAATATTACTTTTCATTCAGAAGGAGCAGTGATAACAAGATTTTCAAGAAGGCCACTGTGGTGGCCATATTGGACACCATATCAGCACCATTTACATTTATGACCAGGTCGACATTATAAGTCATCTGGTGAAAACCACATGGCAATATTACTTTTCATCCAGAAGAAGTAGAGATAATATTTTCAAAATGGCCACTGTTGTGGCCATATTAGCCATCAGATCAGCACCATTTTCATTTAAGAACGACTAAACATCATAGAAAGTCTTTTAGGGAAAACCTCATATTGATATGATCTTCCATTCAGGAGGATTGGATATAACAAGATTTTCAAGATGGCCACTGTGGTGCCAATAATGGAAATCAGATCGGCACCATTTTTATTGAGGACCAACCTGACATCGTAAGAAGATTTCTGGAGAAAACACCTGGTCATAATACCATTCAGTTCAGGAGGATTATCAAGATGGCCACTGTGGTGCCCATATTGGACGTCATATTGGCATTATTTTCATTTTTGACCAGCTAGGCATCATAAGAAGTCTTCTAGAGAAAAAACCATGCTGATATGACGATCCATTTAGATGGAGTAGCATAAATAAGATTTTCAGAATGCCCACTGTGGTGGCCATATTGGATGCCTGAGCAGCACCACTTTTATTTAGGACCAAGTAGTCCATGGGATGAATATGTGTGTAAAGTCTCATGGCAATAATAAAAGTGGTTTAGAAGGAGCAGCGATAACAAACTTGTGCTAACAAATGGACGGATGATGGACAATAGACCATCCCATAAGCTCTTCTGGTCTATGACCAGTAGAGCTATTTAAGGGATGTAATACAGTATTTCTCTCTGATTTTAAATGCTGTGTGATTTAGAATTATGTTCGTGTGAGAAATTAACTGTACCTTCCTTCTGTTACATATGAATGAAATCATCTAATCCCTATATTTCCCACTTCTATAGTGTAATCAAATTATTTAATCCCTATATGACTCTATAGTGTAATCAAATTATCTAATCCCTATATGAGTCTATAGTGTAATCAAATTATTTAATCCCTATATGAGTCTATAGCGTAATCAAATTATCTAATCCCTATATGACTCCATAGTGTAATCAAATTATCTATCCCTATATGACTCTACAGTGTAATCAAATTATCTATCCCAATATGACTCTATAGTGTAATTAAATTATTTAATCCCTATATGACTCTATAGTGTAATCAAATTATCTAATCCCTATATGGCTCACCTCTAAAGTGTAATCAAATTATCTAATCCTTATAACATGATTCACCTCTACAGTGTGACTTAATGAATACTTCAGCATATAGATTATAAATATGAATATTACAGTAATACAGGATAACTAAGTTAAAATTTAAACAATATAATTGTAAACACAAATCTTTTGTACACTGTGGTATGCTAACCTTACTACCTTAGTTGTATTAACAAGTAAGTATATTGTTGTTTGTGTTTTTTGGAGGGGAGTACAACTAATTTTAATGATGTAATACTCTCCTGTTGCTATTGCATAGCTTACCCCTTACCATATGACTTCCAGAAAGATTTGATATCAACCTTATATCACTTTTTCCAAAGACATAGACCACTAGTGGGATATCAGTGTGGGGTGGGAGGAGGGAATCTGGCAATAGCAACAGGTAAGTATTATATCATTAAAATTAGTTTATCCCCTCCCACCCCCCTCAAAATCCCCCCCAACCCCCAACCCCAAAAAAACCCCCCCAAACAAACCAACAAACAACATTTTAATGTCAGTAATACGACACCTCTTGCTATTGCTTAGCTGAATTTGCCAGTTTGGTGGGAGGCTGATGAACCCCCCGAAACTGGTGCAAGAAAAACAAAGAAATATTCACCCTTCCTGCAGAAATGTCCACTGCTGTAAAATGGTATTTTCTAGGGCCACTTTTATTTTAGTATGGACCCTAAAGAAGTTAGATAGGCCCAAGAAGTAGTAATTGTTCTGACCTCATGGACTTTAATCTTCATGAATGAAAGGTCCCTGTCGGTAATGGACTGATAAGATCTTTTGATGGTTAAAACAACCTACCTCAAAATAGCAGAATCCAAAATATCAGATGTGCCCCGTAGGGGTAGGAAAAGATGCTTCCTGCCCTTTCTTCCTTTAAAGGCTGCCAAATAGAAATGTAGTGCCTGGGCACACAGGTTAATTTCGACGATCATCCCATACATGACAACCCTTTTTATCTGCCACCCTAATTCACGAAGTTCCAAACCTGTATTTTGAGGTCAAGTAACTTACCAGAGTGCTGAAGGCATGTCATGCTAGGGGAATCCAGGGGCATGCCCCTCTCCGAAATTAAACAAAAAAAAAAAAATATTTAAAATGGTGCAATCTATATGGTGACTAGTTACTTTTCTGTTTCTTTGCTGGAGGGGATGGCATGTTGCTACTAGCAGCTCTCACTTCAAATATATTGTCTTCTTTATCTTACATTTGATTCCCATGCACAAGTAACATGGCTGCACTGCGTACATGTGCATCATCAAAATCTTGTTTTCAACGAAAGTGAGAGCCATTCATCTAGCTCACTGGTTTGACTGAATTGAGTCGAATCTGTGGATTCTAAACTTATGTTTTTTTCCCTGCTATAATTTGCTTTGCCTGTATGAATTTTACAATACAACCGTGCTACTTTATAACATAGGAGAAACTGTACAAAATATGGGTAACCTGTATGGGTTGACAGGTATGTCATCCCCCGTACAGATATGACTGAAACTATAGGCAGTGAATTGAACTACCAAAGGAAGCTGGTTTTTTGCTAAGAAACCTGGCTGGCAAAGGAAAGACACTGACCTGTCATTGCCATTTAACTGCAGATATCTTTGTTCTATAGATAGAGCATGAATCTTGAGCAAGAAAACAAGTCTTTGAGGGTAGCGTTCTCAAAAGAAGCTTCACCCATAGGCTCATAGGGAGTTTGGCTTAAAGACCACAACACATACAAAAGATTCCATCAACGCATTACACAGCAAGACACCAGTCTCTGCAGCTTGAAATACCTGATAAGGTTGGCAATGTGAAAGTCCAAACCGATGGCCAGTCCTGTTGAAAATCTGAGTATGTTGGATAGGGCTGTCCAATAACCCTTGATAGTAGACACTGAGCATTATATTTCTTCGAACAGGAAGAGAAGAAAATCACTGACTGTACTCAAAGAGGGACAGCTAGGAACACATTTACTACTGCACCAATTACTGGGTACATACGATTCTCCACTTGGCATCATAGACCTTGGATGTGGAGCATCTCCTGACCTGAACGATACACTTGGCAACTTTTCTTGAAAACTTATTCCGTCAGATAGATCAGCTGAGATGAGCCAAACGCAAAGATGGTGAATCTGTGGGCTGTTGTGCAATAGAGAGCCCTTCTGCTGAGACAGAAGATCCTTCCTCTGGGGCAATGTCCTGGGTTGGTCTACCAGGAAGTTGAGAAGATCATTGAACCATGATCGATGAGGCCACACAGGGGCAATCAAAAATATAAAAAAAATTTTAAAAAATGGGGGGGGGGAGGGGGGTGATGGGGTAAAAGTCATTTTAATAATGTAATACTTACTTGTTGCTACTGCCTAGCTGGTACTTTTCTGGGTGGAAAATACCCTGACCGTAAGATGAAAATTCGTCCTCCCATTAGGGCGAACCAGAAGATTCCAGAACACTGGATTGCCCCTGGGACACCACATAGACACCTTGCCCATGCGTACTGCCCTTTATTCTTTTTCTAAGGCACAGCCTGACTTAGTGGGACATCAGTGCGGGGTGGGAGGAAGGAATCTGGCAATAGCAACAGGTTAGTATTACATCATTAAAATTCGTTCCCGCCCCCCCCCCCCTCCCCGAAAACTACATTTTAATATCAGTAGTACCATACTTGTTGCTATTGCATAGCTGAATTTGTCAGTTTGGTGAGAGGCTGATAATCCCACAACTGGCGAATAAAAACAAACACAAGGAATACTCACCCTCATCGAAGAGTTGGAGACTACTGCGGGATGGAAACCGCATGGGCCACTTTCTCTGTGACGATAATTGGGCGCAAAGAGAAAATGCCTTTGCTTTGGTGAGCTAACGAGTGAAGGTAAAAGGTGGAGAAAGTAGTGTGAGAGTGCCAAAGGATGAATGAGTAAGACAGGCCCATGAAGCAGCAATGGCTCGAACCTCATGGGCTTTAATTTTCATGAAAGACAGGTCCCTATCGGTAAGGGATTGGCAAGCTCTCTTGATAGTTATTGCAATCCACCTAGAAATGGTGGAAGCTGAAATATCAGCTGAACCTTTAATGGGTAAGAAAAGACGCTTTCTACCTTCCTTCTCCCTTTAGAGGCTGCCAAATAAAAACGTAAAGCTCTAACTGGGCATAAAAGTCAATCTTGATCATCCTCAGCATAAGTGAATTATAATGCCAGATGCAACTTAATAGAATGATTATAAGACAGACATAAAAAATTATGGACTCAACAAAGCATACTGGTGTGTCCTGAGATGATCTTTTTCAACATCTTTAACGGTGTAGGCAGTCAAAGCAGGACACAAAATTAATATAAAACATTCCAGGTTACATCTCCTCAGTCATGGTCCCGATGGAAATGGGAATTGGTTGTATTGAGTCAAATTGTGTGTGTGTGTGAGGGGGGGGGGGGGAGGAGAGGATGATTAAGGAAAGGGTTTTAAATGATAAAGTATATGATGATACTTTTCAATATTAGTAACTATGTCAACAGCATGGGTATTGGTAATGGCAAGGCCAAGATGTAGATATACTACTAGAATCCATTTATTTTGAAGATCCATTGTTTCATGTTATGATAATGGTACCAATATGTCACATCAGGAATATGAGGCCTCATATTTTCTCAATAAGTCCGTATCCTTGATATATTAGGAAAAAAAAGAAAGACACAAACCTCATACCAAGTCATATAATGCATGCATACTGTAAGTACTTTTAACATTTTCAGATATGGCTTTGATTGGGAATCTCAATCGGGAGTGGAGCAACTGATGAGAGCTGGGATTTTGCTAAAAAACCTGGTTGGCAAAGGAGAGAAACCTACTCATAATTCCTATTGAACATGATACAGCCCTGCTCTATGGACAGGCCATGAAACTCGTTCCTTCTTGCAGACGCTAAGGAGAGCAAGAAAACGGTCTTGAGGGTAAAGTTCTTGAAAGAAGCTTCACCTAAAGGTTCATAAGGGCATTTATTAAAAGACCACACAACACAAGAAAGATTCCATTTAGGCATTAGAGAGTGAGATACTGGTCTTTGCAACTGGAAATACCTGATCAGGTCTGCTAAGTGAGAATCTGTCCCAGTGGCAGGGCCTTTCGAAAATTTGAGTGTTTTGAAGGGTTGCTTGATAGCCCTTAATAGAAGAAACCGAGCATTGTTCCCCTTTGAAAAGGAAGAGAAGAAAATCAACCACTGCACTCATAGAGAGACAGCTGGGATTTTCATGTTTTCTACTACATCAATCACAAATGATTTTCCATTTGGCATCATACATCTTAGATGTCAATCTTCTACTGAACTGAATGATGCACTTGGCAGCTTTGATGAAAAACTTTTCTTTGTGGAGAGATTATTTGAGACGAGCCAAGTGTGAAGGTGGAGAATCTGTTGGCTGTTCTGTAGGAGATAGCACCTATGCTGTGACAGGAGGTCCCTCCTCTGAGGCAAGGTCCTGGGATGGTGAACCAGCAGATCGAGAAGATCATTGAACCACGATCGCTGGGGTCACAGAGGGGTGATCAAAATAAGCTGAGCAGTGGAGTGCCTGACTTTGTGTTTAACCTGTGGGATCATCCTGAAAGTTGGGAAGGCGTAAGCAAAAAGACAATCCACTTCAGGCTGAAAGTGTCCATTGCCCAGGCCTTCTGGTCAGGGACTGGGAAAACATAAAAGGGGAGCTTGTTGTCTAGCTTGGTGGCAAACAAGACCACCAAAGGAGTACCCCTTATTTGGAACAGTGAGTCTGGTGCGGATTGGTGGAGAAACCATTCCGTAAGGACTATCTTCACTCTCATTGACAAGCTGTCTGCCAAAATATTCTTTTTGCCAGGAATGTAGTGAACTCAGAGGGTAATTCCTTCTGAAATTTATCAGCGAAAGAAGTTCCAAACCTCCACACAGAGAGAAGGTGCATGTGCGCCTCCTCGTCTTCCAAGGTACGTCACCACTCACATGTTGTCAGGAGACCATCATGCAGCGATCTCTTATTTGGTGGATTCACCCCTGATGGTAGTAGATTCTTCCCAGGACCATGAACTTTGAAGAATCAGTCCTTCCGGTTCTAGATGAGTGCCACACCCTGAATCTGATGCGTCTGCAAACAGGTAGAAATGGGTTTCGTGTGTGTGTGTGTGTGTATATATATATATATATATATATATATATATATATATATATATATCTAGGGACACCAGCCGGAAACCGATCCCAATTTGTTCATTCAATCAGATGATGGTGGAAATCCCGACCTAGAGAAATTGGAGCATTCAGAGGATCCCTGTGTGGTTTCCACACGGCCAAAAGGAGAAACTGGAGAGGATGCAAGTGCAATCTGCATAGGGGAACCAGATCCACTGTGGAGTTCAAGGTCCCCTGCAGAGAGAGAAAAAGATGAGCTGGCAATGTGGTCTTTTACTCTCAGTGCCTCCAACAGGGCAGGATCTTATCTACTCTGTCCCGAGGGACACATACTAATCCTCTGATTGTGAGGAAATTCATCCCCACGTAGACAAAATCTTGAAATGGAGTGAGCTCTAGGTTAGACAGAAGGCCCAGCCTGGTCACTATGTGCCAACAGCGAGACAGATCTAGCCTGAGGGACTCTAGCTGGACATTGAGGATCAATCAATCATCAAAATATTGGAGGATTGTGATACCTAGTGAATTTAGATGGGCTGCAGCTACTCCCATAACCCTGGTAAAAGCTCTAGGTGCAAAGGCTAGGCAGAACGGCATCCCCATCCAAGCAAAACCGTAGGTACTTCATGTGTAGAGGAAAGATAAAGATGTGAAGGAACGCATCCTGAAGATCAATGGAGACCACCCAATCGCCAGGTATTATGGCATTCCTGACTGAGGCTGTGGTCTCCATCTTGAATGGTTTGTCCAGCAGAAAACTGTTTAGGGAGAAAAGTTCGATAATTGGACAGGACTTTCCCCCTTTCATGGGAACCAGGAAAATCTGGGAATAGAAAACTGGAGATTGGTCATTTAACACCCTCTCTACTACACCCTTCTGAAGAAGGGAGTGAACCTCTTCTTTTAAGTGCACCATATTTATCTGGTGGAAGAAAATGGGGTGCCTTACTAAACCAAAGCTGGCAGCCATCTTTTATGATTGAAAGGTCCCAGCCATTGACCGTTACGCCAGATCAAGCCTATGAATTGAGGTTTAGTCTGGTGCCAACAGGAACCAACAGAAGAGGTACACTCTGCAGGAGAGGAAGCGAGTCTCTAGGGCAGTCCACCTTTGTCCTTAGGAAAAGGGGAGGGGTCTGTGAACTCCCTGGACCTTTGAGGTGCACCCTTTTAGGGCCCAACTGCTGAGGGGGAGCTATGAATTGGGGTTGTTGCTTTGGCTGCGCATCTTTAAAGAATTTAGCCGATGGACTCTGAGGGTGGTCAAGTTGACTTTGCTTCTTGACCGGTTTCAATGAGCCAGGAGGAGATACAAAGGACCGGTGTTGTTGGTCTCTCAAATCCTGAGTAGCCACGGAGGGGACGAGTCCTTCAAAGAGAGTCTCTTCTTTCATGGGTGAAGCACTCATAAGGCTCTTGCTGTGCTCTAGTTAGACCTTGGAAGTGTCCAGAGTACAATACCTGCGGAGGTGGAGAAGGTCCGCTGACAAGGCCATGGACAAAGCCAATGCATGCCTAGAAGTTTTTGCCAATGCCTCCAACAAACGATGAAGAGCCATCAGCGGCAGAGATTCCTCTTTCAGCAGGCTGAACGAGGCTGCTGACATGAGATCAGCATGTGAAGCTACAGTTACTAGTGACCTAGCCTTTTGCTCTAAGGATTCCAGAGTTTTCACTGGGAGGTGAGCTCAAGTGGGCATTTCTACGGGGACCTGCCCCGTAGAAATGCCCAATTGAGCTGCTTCAACATCCAAAGTGGGCAGTTTAGTGGGCCATGAAGAGGTATGAACCTTATAGCTAAAAGCAGTTACCAAGGGTCGCTATGTAGAGGACGTGGGGGACAGATCACCTGCAACATTGTCTGGCAATGTCTTGGCCCTTGCTAAACCTTTGAGAGAGCTCCTTAATCGTAACCGAGCGAGGATGCAACAAGAGATCTTGCCCAGAACATTTTTCCAAACTGGAAAGAATTTTAGAGTCACCAGAACCTGAAGGTTGGGACACAGGTCACTGGGCAAGAGGCGGTAAACTTTGTTTACTGTTTTATCGGAAATCCAACCCTCTTCCTCCTCTGCCGCCTTTACCAATGGCTTGTTCTGTATCAAACTCATACACATTAATGAGGACAGAAAGGACGTCTTCTTCCGCTCTCTCTCATGGGAGGTAGAACTATGTGACTCAATGTCTCCCTGCTGCGGGGGGAGACTTGGTGAGGAAGAACATGAACCGTTAACTCTGGTAACTTCTCCTGCTGAGCTAATGGACTGTCCTTAGCGATGGTTTCTGCAGGTGGTTGAGAGCGACTTTCCACTTACCTAGAGTGTTTGGGGGAAGAAGGTCCATCCCCCTCCTTTTTTTTTGACACAACTTCGTAAGACGATGTATGTCACTTCCATGTAGCTGAGGTCCAGAAGTCCATGGCTACATGTAGGAAAAGAGCCAATCGTTACCCTGTGGCGAAAGGCCCCACATCCCATAGGGATTTAGAGGGATCATAGAGAAGGGGGGATGCCGATCTTATCTCCTTCCCTAATCTGGTGTTTGTAAGCCGATTCTGTCCTCCGCAGGACAAAATGGCAATCTGGAGAGAGGGGGAACTTGGCCCTATCCCCATGCCATCGGGTTCCAATGTCCAGTGCCTGGTCACTGGGCAAAGACCGGTCAGGCAACTCAGATTTGTAGGAAGACCCTTCCCCATATCTGAAAGACGTGAGCTCTCCCCTTCCTGGGTCCCTGAGACTGCAAAAGTCCTGCTCCCCCCTTATGGACGGGGGGTCGTGACTCACTTTCAGCCTGCAACGGACTGTGGGTGAGTAGAGAGTGCTGCTCCCCCCTCATGGTGGGGAGGGTGTGACTCACTCTCTACTCTTTGGGGCGAAAGAGGGTGCTACTCCTCCCAGACCTCATCTGACCACAGGCTGCAAAAAGGACAACCATCTTTCCTCTTGCAGCCTGTACAAGATAGGCAAGTGGGGGCGGGGTGTCCTAGAGAGATTTCCTGTGACCACATCTACCCACACCCTGCTCAGACATTATTCCTGTAAAAGACAGCTGAAAAGAATATTTTTATACAAAAAAAGACTTCTATGCAGCTAAAAGTGAACACAAGGTCTTGCGTGAACTAGTATGATAATTTCAGCGATAAGTCACCTTACTTAGGCGCTTTCACAATGTTTAAATGCAAAAAAAAAAAAAAAGAAAAAAGGAAGCAATGTGCCTCAGTAAAGAGGAATAAAAGATAATCAAGTCAATCAGGCTTAAAAGAAAGCTAGGGATGAGTAAATTAGCAAAAAATCTGTCAGTACGATTGCTAATAAAAAAATGGTAAAAATCAAGGAAAGCTATCTGAAACTGATATTGTAAAAGAACCTGTGTTCGATAACCGAGTATGCGATATGAAGGTAAAAAGTAGTGTGTGACCTGGTTTAACAAGTATAAAAATAGTACAATTAGCACTATAGGTAATGTGAATTACAATGATTTGTCATGAACAATAATATGAATTAAGGCGAGTCTGTAGACTGCAAGGTAAGCAAAGATTGGGAAAATGTCACAAAATACCTACCCTAGCTGCAAAAATGCACAACCAAATTAGACTAACTAATGCCCTGTGAAGGGAAAAAAAGAAGAATGAAATACAAAGCCATACACAGTGTGTATGGGGCAAATGCTAATAACTCTCAAGAGAACTTAAATTTACAGAGAAAAAACTATATCAGGGTATAATCCAAATGCAGACAAGAGATAAGTAATTTCGCTTGTTAACCCACGAAGCCAAGGCAAATCTTCATCGATGTAAACAAGGTAGACATTACAGCGATGTGACCGGAAAAAGAATGAAGGGCAGTATGCATGGGCAATGAATCTATGAGGTGTCCCAGGGGTGATCCAGTATTCTGGAATCTACTGGTTCACCCTAATGGGAGGATGGATTTTCGTCTTACGGTTGGGGTATTTTCCACCCAGAAAAGTACCAGCTATGCAGTAGCAACAGGTATGGTATTATTGTTATTGAATGAGCTGAACAGTTGAGGTCCTGATTTTCTGAAGCACTAAGGGTGGGAAGGCGTAAGCGAACTGACAATCCCAATTCAGACTGAAGGCGTGCATGGCCCGGGCCTTCTGGTGGGGGACTGGGGAAATGTAAAAGGGAAGCTTATTGTTTAGCCTTGTTGCAAACAAATCCACTGAAGGTCTTCCAGATACACCGCTCCCTCGATAACTCGCGCACAACGGGGTCCAAAAACATAGACCGCACTATAAGCGAGGGCGCGAGTTACCGAGGGACCTCAAAAAAATTAAGAAAGGGATGCCATCCCTGCTGGACATCGAGAAAATCGCAGTGGGGGTGGGGGTGGGTAACGGGGCTGTTTAATGGCGGAATACTCGTTTATAATTACATTGGGAATGATTGTCAATAAAGAGTTTTTTCTAATGTAGTTGTTTGCTTTTCTGTATAAATTACCTTTAGTTTCAAGATAACGAACCTCTGAAAGATCGTTAACAACATTAGTCCAAGCGGTTTGAACAACACGTGTACGCGATACATTGTGTATTACGTCACTGCTTTTTGTTGTTGTTGATTCACAACTAAACAAGATTCCTTTTTTCAAAAACTATTGACATTTATTTCGTGAAACAACCGGCAACATCGAACCTCGATTTATTTATTGTTCCATTAGTAAAATATGGATGCCGTGATTTCATATCAAGTAACAGTGAAACTTCGTCTCATCCTTGAGGAAATCCCTGAGTAGCATGTTAGAAAGTTCAATACAAACTCTGGAACTCGCTTCTCCGTAATGAACCGCGTCTGTAAAACAAAGCTTTTATTCTCCAAGTACTCGTTTGGCTTGGTTGCCTTACTATCTTTGATTATATTTGTGAATGAGCAGGCTAATTTAAGGTAGTTTAATTATATTACTTACATAATAATATTTATAACAGTGTTCGATTGATCAACTGAAATGAGTTGACCTGACACACGGCCGTGACCGCTAGCTCTTACGCAGGCAGGATTTGCACGCCTTTTAACTTTTCTGTTATTCCACCCACTTTGTCTGATTTGATACAAAAGACGTAATTAACGTGATAATACAAAGCAGGTCTGCTATTAATTGAGTGTAACAACACAACATATACTTCCGCAAGTCGGAGATAAAAACAAAAAAAGGTCGGCACATAATTAGATTCTCACGGAATAGCTCGCGGCGATAGCTGGGTTGGTTGAATCTTAATTTTCACGTTTGAATACAAGAGGGCTTATCGCATTTATGATGATTACACTGAAACCAAATTAAAAGATATAACTAAAACACATATTTCACTTGACAAAACTTTTTTAATTGGTATTTATTTTTAAAGTGTTGCCACCAGTAGGCTTTAGTGACGTTTTCATTGATCGAAATTTCGTCGAATATTGTTATTTATAGTCTACTGAGAATGTTGTTTGGAAAGAAAATTGAACAAAATATTTGACTTCTTATTAAAAGTCGAAAATTTCATGATGATGATTCAAATTTCTGGGTACTAACCACTGGTTTTGACGATAAAACGAGCGATATATTAAGGTTTCATTTACTAATTTTTGATCACGATTTTTTTCACCATCAACAAATAGGGTCCTTTTTTTAAATTTTTTTTTTTTTAATTTTCTAGTTTAAAAAAAATGGGATCCACGTCTGGTCCGCGTTATAAGCGGGTTCGCGAGTTATCCGGGCGCGAGTTATCGAGGGAGCGGTGTAGTATGAACAGGGAATCTGTTATGGACTGAGGCAGACATTATTTTGTGATGATTGCAATGCCTCTCCTCGACAGACAGTCTTCCAAAATGTTCTTCTTGCCAAGAATATGATGAACTCAGAGGGTAATCCCTTCCAAGGTTGCCCAGTGAAGGAGGTTCCAAGCCTTCACACAGAGAGAAGGTGCACGTGTGTGTGCCTCCTTGCTCCTGGAGGTATGCAACCACTGGCGTGTTGTCGGAGGAGACCATCACACATCAACTTCTTATTTTGTTGATGCACCCTTGTAGGGCTAAGAACACTGCCCTCATTTCCAAATTGTTTATGTGGATGGTAGATTCTTCCTGGGATCCTTCCAGGTCCAAATGAGTGACCCACCCTGAAGTCGACATACATGCCCATGCACAGATAGGAGTGGGGTTCAGAAGCATGCATGGGGACACTGGCCAGAAACTCGTCCCAATTTGGCCACCAATTCAGATGATGGCAGAAGTCTGGTCCTATAGAAATCTGAGCTGTCAGAAGATCCATGTGCAGATTCCAGTTTGTTAGAAGGAGACAATGACACAGTCTGCATGACGGAACCATGTCTACTGCAGTGTTCAAGGTTCCCAGAATAGACAGATATACATGACCCAACAACTTGTTCCTGGCTCTCAGTGCCTCCGACAAGGTCAGAATTCTGTCTATTCAGTCCCGAGAACATGGACTAATCCTCTGTTCATGAGGAATTCATCTCCATGAATACGAAATCATGAGATGGAATCAGCTCAGATTTCTCTAGATGGGTAAAAGGCTCAGCCTGGTCACTATGGACCAACAGCACGACAGATCTTGTCTGTGGCACTCTAACTGGCCGCTGCGAACCAACCAGTCAATGAAATATTGGAGGATAGGGATCCCCAGTGACCTTAAGTGGATGGCAACTACTCGTATGGTTCTGGTAAAAGCTCTGTGTGCTGAAGCTAGGCTGAATGGCAGAGCAAAAAATTGGAAGACATCCCCATCCAAACAGAACTGTGAGGCAGAAAATATAGGGATGTGCAGGTATGCATCCTGAAGGTCTATGATATCATCCAGTTGCTGGGCCTTATGGCCATCCTGACTGAGATTCTGGTGTCAATCTTGAAAGGGTCCTCCTGCAAAAACTGGTCTAAGGTGGAAAGGTCAATAACGAGTAGAAACTTTCCACCTTTTTGGATACTAGGAAGATCCAGGAGTAGAAATCTGGAGACGGGCTCTCTACTGCACCCTTCTGCAGAAGGGAGTGCACCTTGTCCTTTAATCGCACCTGAGGGACACATCACAGGAGAGAGAGCAAGTCCATAGAGCTGCCCCCCAACCTTCCTTAGGAAAGGAGGAGGGAAATGCATAATTCTTCCTTGGGCCTTTCTGGCACCCCCTGACTGTCCAGGAGGAGATATGAATTGGAGCTGCTTCTTGGACTGGGGCTGCATGGCTTTGATGAACTTTGCTGATGGCCCCCAGTGGCAGTCAGGATGACCCTGCTTCTTGGCCTGTTAGACATGCCAGAAGTGGATGTGAGGGACAGATGTTGCTGGTCTCTGCCTCCAGTGGAGCAGCATTCAGAAGATTCTTACTGTGCTCCAGTAAGACCTTGGAAGTGTCCAAAGCAACATCCTTGCAGAGGTGAAGCTCTGCTGATAAAACCAGTGACATGGATAACGGATGCCTAGATGTTTTGGGGAGTGTCTCCAGCAAGTGCTGAAATGCAGCTGGAGACAGAAACCTTCCTTCTGCAGGATGGAAGGTCCATTCCTCCTCCCCTTATATGTTTGTCTGCTTTCAGCGAGGTCCCAGACCTTGTTTGACCAGAGACAACAGTAAGGACAACCGTCTGTCCTTTTACAATTAGTACATACCAGGCAGGTGGGGTGGGTGTCCCAGGGGCTTTTCTATGTCCCCTCCCACTCTGCTTAGATATTACTGAAAAAAAAAAACTCTGAAAACAAGAAAAATAATTTTATATAAATGAGATAAATATGTGAAAATTTGCGTGGGACTAGACACCGATGCAAATTACAAACAGCAATACTTTACCTGCCCAGTTGTCTCTTATTAAAAAGAATCAAAGCAATAACAATACTTGATGCTTCAATCCCAATGACATCAACAATATTTAATTCTGAGTACTGGAAACAAAAAATAGCAACAAAAGAAAAACAGCAAGTAATTTGGTAATACTAATGCTATGAATAAAATGGAATACTATCCTTAGTGACTATATGAACTGACCACACAATTAATATAACTGCTGGTGTGAGACCCAATTCTTCGAGTTAAAAACTCAGCAATATCAATTCTGATGAATGAACTAGAGCCTAATTTGTACCACCGAAAATGTGTACAATGGGAAAAAGGATGAGGATTACTGTGCATGGGCCAGAGATTTAAGGCTGACTTCAGATCTTTCTGGAAGTCACGTTATGGGAGTATGAATTCTCATCAAAAAGTTGCATAATTTTAGACCCAGAAATAGTAAGCTACGCAATAGCAAAAGATAATGTATTATTGATATTAAAGTTTTGTACTTGAATCAATCCACAGTAATTATTTATAGACATGAATATATAATAAAAGATGTACAATGTACATACAAACTATGACTGTGTTAACCCATGTAACATATCTGGTGCCACTTCCAACTTGGCTTTGATCATTAGTAACATCCAAGAAATACAATCAAACCTGGGCTGTAGTAGTCTTCCTGTCTAAATCCAGCCTTCAGCACACATAGCCATGAAAAAATATTGTTCAGCTAATAAATAATAGATCCCACTACTAACATTACTTATATTTTTTGTATGAATGATATGATTACATTTAAATTAAGGTTCCATTAAAAACTGATTCATCAAATTACTTAAGTTAAGACTAAAAATATAGGTGAAATTGACTCCTGATTTCCTCTCTCTAATAAAATCATTGTATAGGGTTTATTAAAAGTTATGAATAGGGAATTTAGTGAGGGCATGGGGGTTGGGAAGGCTTAGAACATTAGCATAAAAACTATTTATATTAATTATGCATGTATATTGCTTAAACTTGCATCTTGATGCCTGTTACTCTTTTCTTCTTTTTCATAATATATTGTCTAATAAATTATTACATCAGCAAAACACAACATCCATTGGCAACTGAGACATATGCAAGGACAATTCTACAAAGCCTACACACTTTTATCCAGCTGAAGCAGTACGGAACAAAGCCAGCAAACACCACAAGATGTGCATTTATTATGGCAGGCGAAAGTGGTAATGATTTAGAAAGCATGAAAGAAATAAGAAGATAAGAGGTATTTTACTTTTAAATATGTTTTCAGTGAAACTACAAACTTTTACCTAATGTGAAGAAAATCAGCATGCTTTGCAAAGCCTAGCATAAATAATCTTCAATTCTATGGGCTTGACCTCATTCATCATTTGCAGTACTTCTAGTATATCTATCATTGAATCTATGGGTTTGACCTCATTCATCATTTGCAATACTTTTGGTATATCAATCTATGGGTTTGACCTCATTCATCATTTACAATACTTTTGGTATATCAATCTAGGCTGAAATTCTCCCGGGATTGCAAATGTCTATGCTTTAACCAATGTCTATGATATCTGATTCTGCTGTCATCAAAATTACTACTTTCGTTTGTAAATTGTATAAAAATTTTGCTTTGGTGTAATGAAAATGAAAATGAAAGGAAAATATAGGACGATTGGTAAAATTTGATAGCAAGGTTACTTACACATTAATTAACAATGGTACAAAGAAATGCTCCGACATTATTGGTACAGACATTGGATTATGCATAAAAATGAGAAAAGCTGATGGTGTACAAGATAGCACAGAAATGTCACTCACCCTGTCTTGTTTGTCTCATTTTTCTTACCTGGTGGATGCAAAACAAACATTAAAATATCAAACAGGTTTCCACAGAATACAATGTCTTGCCTTTTCAGAGTTATTTTGATAGTTATGGACTTCCAGAACAAATTCAACTTTGAGCTGATACTGATGCCAGTAAGACAGACAACATTCACATTTTTTTCTCAGAGAAAGGTGAGACAATAAACAGGGTCATACACTATATACAGAAAAATACTGACTGGTTACATGAATGCTTGCTTTCTTGATTTTGTATAAAAAAATAAAACATGTTGATCAGTTTTAAGATAATGATAATATCTGGTATTAAATTGAATTTTGTCCTCCTGATGAGAGTCACGTATCTGCCAACATAACAACACCAAGTCACAATGTAATAAAATTCAGTATACAACACTATCAAATATTGGTAACAAATATTATCAATACAATAAAAGTCATCAAAATTAAGCTAAAGAAATATAAAATTATTAAATGGAGGGAGGTAGGAAGAACACAACATTGCAAGATTTCATGCATGAAAAGAATTCACTTGCATTTAATTATGTGTCCATCGTTAATTATTAACAATTGTATATCTCCTGTCCATCTTTAACTGTAGCCTACTTTTCTGGGCAGAGTAAATTCTCAGCATAATAACAACACCAGCTTGAAATTTTATAAAAAAAATTCAAATAAATCTCCATTTCAATATAGCTATATGTATGTGCTTTGAAAATAAATAAATAAATACAAATATTTTCCATTTATATATCAGCAAATGTTGCTGTGCAGTAAAACACCAAACCACACTGCTGAGTAATGAAATCATCTCAGAAATTTCAGAGAAACTCCAACATACCAAATTTGGTATGAAAAATATTAACCTTGAGCCTGATAATCTGATATCACTACCAGAAGATAACTCAAATGGTCAGATGCTGTCATTATATACCCACATGGTAAGTTTGGTTAAATTGATAATTAATACTTTAAAAAAAATAAAAAATAAATAAAGATTATAAAAATAAAGTGGACATCTTTATATAAACAACAGTAAAAATCTGATCAAAATCTGTCAAGAAATTAAGAGCATTTATGACATCACAGATGAGGAATCCTGATTTAAAATAATTTAAATTTTGTTTAACAATACTTAAGACCCTTTCCCTTTCTGTCTATTTCAATAATATACATTAAAATTAGCATTCGTCTTCAGATAAATACGTTTGTGAGAGAGATGGAATAAATATTATTTATATTACTGACAAAAATGGAAGTGTACATTTGCTTATTTAAAAAAAATTAAATTAAAGATTTCTGGAGAAATGAGCAAGCAAAATGTCCTATTTCAAAATATTCTTAGCACCACATTTCAAACATGTCTAGTGACATATATATATATATATATATATATATATATATATATATATATATATATATATATAGACACACACACAAGCTCCATACATCGTCCCTTGACCTGAGATCCAGTTTCCATGAATGGATGCTAAAGGACGTGACTATATTCCCCTGGGCCTTCCCTGCATATTTCTGCTATGCCAAAATGACCCCCCCCCCCTTCCAGAAATTTTTCAGAAAAATGTGCCTCAAAGAAGAGACAACAACATGAAGAGCTTGATGGATGGCCCACCCACCTCATTGGCCCTGAGCTCTCATAGTTTAGGTCGCCAGTTGTTCCCAAAACGTTTTACAGGGGTCAAGTAGAGAAAGTACTGAAAAAACAAGCAATGATCCCACCGCATTCCAAAAATGATCCACAGTACTGGTGGGCATAATTGTGGCATGGTTTAGTAAGAGTCAGTAGCTCCCCACTTCTTACAGAGAATGAGAATCTGCCTATGCCCTTGTTTGGCCACATCTCTTATAGCCATGTAATGGTAGTGGTGCCCCAGTCATGCCATAGTTGGATGATCTCACAGTGACCGTTTTCAGCCACATTACCCATAGCCCTGATATTATTGGTGGTGCTCCAGTCCTGTCCAAGCTGGACAATCTCAAGATGGCTTTTTATGGCTGCAGAGGCCATACTCATGTTAAGCACAGTGGTGTCCCTGTTGTAATACAGTTAGACAATCTTACAGCCCAGATTGGGTTGCCTTAGTGCATCTTTCGGAAAGGTACTTACTGGGGTAGCTCCCATTATTTTGGCATGATATAGCCAATACTGTCTTAAAAGTGCTGTTAAAAACCAACAAAAAACCAATTACTATCAGACTAATTATAATTTTCTTAATGTGCTAAACATCAACTTTTAATAATAATAATAATAATAATAATAATAATAATAAACTGCATTACTATTCACAGATATATAAAATGCCATCATTTTATTTAATATCATATTATACATCTTAAATACAATATAGATGATAAAATAATCAAGATTTTACCACAAAAAGGGTGAACAAAATCTAGAATTATTTGATAAAATGCATTCTTCTTAATCTTCTTCTTGTTTTAAATATCAAGAGATATGCTATATGAGTCTGTTGTTGTTGTTATTATTATTATTATTATTATCTGAAGAGGATGTATATTGTCAGCTCTTTTCATATTTAATACACAGACACATCAGAAGCTCACAACAACATTTTTTATTTGGTTGGGCTCAGCACTGTAAGGTGTTTTTGTCAAGAGCTTTTGATTGGTTTTTTTGGACTGCCTCTCTTTCTATTTTATAATGGGCAGGGAGGGAGGTAGGAAGAATGCAACATTGCAAGATTTCATGTATGAAATGCTTCATCTAATTGTTATGTTTAGCAATTTAATTATTAACAATTGTATACCTCTTGTCCATCTTTAACTGTAGTCTAGTGATCTTAGCAGAGTAAATTCTCTGCATAAAAACAAGACAAACTTCAACTTTCGTAAGTTTTTCAAATAAATCTCCATTCCAATCTAACTTTATGTACATGCTTTGAAAATAAATAAATAAATAAGTAATTAAATATATGTTACATTCAGATATTATTCTCGCAAACTGTGAATCCCAAAAGTAAAATCTACCATGCTTGATGCCCAACCCATAGTTTTGCAAAATTTGTGAGAATATTTACTGCAAATAAGCATATCCTTTCTTTTAAAAAATGTATTAGGCTGACCTCCTGGACTTATCAAGGAGAATATTTATAGTTAAAAAGCCCATTATTTCTTTTATACCAATTTATTACGCTAACTTCTTGGACTTAGCATAGGAGAAAAAGTGTGTATTTTGAGTCTCTTGTTATCATAGGAATTGGATATACCAGAGGCCAATTCACAGATGAGGTCATCCAGAAACTTTTGTGCTTCTGGGACAGGGACCAAAGTGCTCCAACATTATTTTACTCACACACACAGATCAAGGGCAGGGAACTTTTGGAAAATCACATGATTCATATACAAATTGAGCTGTCTTGAACACTTTCCATGTACTATTACAAAACAGGAGTACTGTGAATGGCACATTATACACCTGACTGTAGCGTGTTTAATAGTCCTCTATGTACATAACTGAAATTTGTGTGCCAAAACATTTTTCTTCTTTCAGTCACAGTGATGTCGACCTTTCACATTTAGACTCCAAAACTAGCAGACTGAGGCTTCTTTGTTACCCAACGCGCAAGTTAGCCACAAAGTTTTGTCAAAGTCTGTGATACAGAACTGATGGTATTTTGGAGAAACCATTTTTGCTCTTTGCATCACAATGACCTTGATCTTTGGCCTTTTGACCTCAAATCAACAAGCTTCTTCTTTACCCCAAGTACAAGTAATCCACAAAGTTTGGTCTAGGTATGTGATGTAGAACTAATTCTTTTGTGTGGAAACATTTTTATTTTTTTAGTCACAGTGACCTTTACCTTTGATCATTGACTCCTCCTAAATTGATAGCATTCCACCTTACCTGATATGCAAGCCATCCACAAAGTTTGGTAAATGCAGATGATGGAGAAGTCAAGTTGTTAAGCAGAAGCCATTGAGTCACAGTGACCTTGATCTTTGACATTTTGACCCCCAAATCGACAGGTTTCTTTATTATCCTAAGTGTAAGCCATCCACAAAATTTGATCCAGGTATGTGATGTAGATCTAATGTTATTGTTCAGAAACCTTTTTTACTCTTTCAATCAGTTATCTTGATCTTTGACCTTTTGACTCCAAAATCAAAAGGGTTCATCCTTACCCCAAGCACCTTTCACAAAGTTTGGTAATCACAGATGATGAAGAACTCTATTGGGCAGAAACCATATTTCTTCTTTCAGGGTGTGACCTTGACCTTTTGAGCCTGAAACTGACATCTGTCTAGGAAAAGTAGTAGATGTTGTTCTGCACAAACCATTTTTCTTCTTTCAATCACAGTGCCCTTCGCCTTTGACCCTGAAAGTAACAGCGTTTTTCCTGGACTCAAGTGCAAGTGATCCACAAAATCTGGTAACTGTAGATGTTGGACAACTCTAGTTATTCTGTGGAAGTGAAATTGGTAACAGACAGATGGATAGATGGATGAACAGTCATGTGGACAGATATCATCATAACATAATCTGTTCTGCCTTACGGTGGGTGCATAAAAATCAACACACTTCTTGGATAAGTTCTTCTAAGTAAAAGTTAGTAAAGCCTGGGGAATAGTGATATCCAGTTTTTAGAGCACTGAACAATACAAATTTCCAATGGAACAGCAGTTTTCTTCCATAGCTTTAATTACTGAAAATATGAATAATGAAAATCAAAATCCTTGAAAGCTAAGTGTGAGTTGAAATTGGGAGCAAATTAAGTTTATTGACTGTGCATGGATTAAGTGTTGCATAATGCTAGTGGTGGTATTAGCCAGGAGATGATGATGATGATGATGATGATGATGATGATGATGATGATAACAATGATGATAATGATAAAAGCAGAAATGTCAATAATAAAATTCTATTTTGAATGAGACTCGAACCCACGCAGACAGAGGTGAGATGTCAGTGATCTGTATAGGTGAGCACCTTAGATCACTCAGCCACCCAGGGCCCCAAAAGGTGACAGTAAAGCAGCGTGTTGTGTTAATGTTTGCAAGCATGAGGTCCTGTCAGTTTAGCACCATCTTGTACAGACCCTCAGCATGGTACTGGGTATCAGCTTTGTTACACTAAAACATATCCAAACTGGGAAAGCAACTCAACCTACAGCAGTACATTGACAACCATTGGGGTGGGGGGGGGGGGGGGTCTCATGGTTGGTCTTCGATCTATCACCTACTGGGTTGGTTGGCACAATGTAAAGGCTGATGAGTCTTTTCAATGGTGACTCAATTATGGTCCATTGAGTACATTAGCCATCAAGCTGGGCCTCTATGGCTTTGACATGCTTGCAAAGCTGATAACTGGGGCCCTTTCATATCTGTCACTCTAGGTTTCCAAGTTCAATGGGCTGATATCAATTGATTATGAGGTGCAGATTAGCCACTGCTTGCGATCCCTCCTAGAATTAGATGACGAGTGGTGGCTCAGTGCTAGCCATTATACCGCTGTCAGGCCAGTTGATTTCACTGTGCAAAAGGCCCTCTTTGTCAACCTGGACCAGCTTTCCACAATAAACAATGTCATAGATGGTTCCCCCTCCACACTGGTAGGAATTGTTCCTGCACCCTGTTCCAAGTTTGGTGGTGCCACAACCGGTCAATACCCCCATCCAGAGTTTAATCAGCTGCAAGGTGGAACAATTGGTAAATTAAAGATCTGGGTCGCTGATGGACAAGACATACTTGTTAATGGTGGGAACAATTGGTAAATTAAAGATCTGGGTCACTGATGGACAAGACATACTTGTTAATGGTGGACTGCCCACCATGGTAGTCCTCGATTAAAAAATGATGAGCATTTATGGTCCAGAGGGAAGCTGTGGTGGCAAAACAGAGAGCTGTAACCTGCCACAGATGCAAGACTATTCTAAAAGATCATATGTCGACATGCTAATGGTTGCCAACACATGTAACTGAGTAAATGGCACTATATTAAACATTGCAAACACTAACGTAACACTGGTCGCCTTTCCTATTGGAAACAACATCATGAACTGCTAAATCTACTATATGAGTATGTGGCTAGAGTGAGGACCAGGCAAGTGCTTCCTCACAGAAAGTGAAGCTGTATGGAGTAGTTATGGTGAGAGTTTTACCAATTCACACAAGACCATGTTCTAGTCGTCTGACTTTGTACACTGCCATCTGAGAGCAAATTCCTGCCACTACTGGCTCTTTTATTGAGTTGCCTCTCAGTCAGCATTATTAGCAGTTTCATTGAGGTGAGAGAGTGTTATATGTTCGAAGTTACGATGGAATGGTGAGCAGGTAGAGAGCTATGTTTGGGACTATAAGTTTCCCCAGCCAAGCTGAGATAAACTACAACTTCATATCCAGGAGGTTCAATGCCTGTGATGGTGGGATGAAAGTCAGTGACTTTACAGGCATATCACATGTGTGGCCTATACAAGCAATATGGGGAGTCTGCTAGTCTCAAAAGTTCACGAACAGCAATCATTACTGAGATGGAAGGGGGAACAGTTTTGTCATCATGGATTAAAACTATATGATCATTATTAACAGAAGGACACTACATTGTTGTCCTCACTGGTAGCTGCATCACAAGTGGAGATTCTAAACCCACTGGTACAATCTATCTTGAACCTGATTATGGGTGGGTGTCTATCAGTAGGAATCAATACGTTCATTTGTCATATACTGTTATTACCAATGCTGAAGAAGTCAGTACTTTCTACCTTGAAAATGAAAGGAATAGAGCCCCTTGATGTAAAGCCATCCTTGCTAATTTAGGAAATGCCAATTCAGCATGACTGCAGATGCTAACCTAGTATTGATTTAGATCCTTCCCATAGATTTTGAAAATGAAGCACTTAGATTCTACTGTTGAAACTACAAAGAGTGGCATTTATACAGATATAACCCTACTGTTGGGATGGCTGATGGGAGCTAATGAGTCCAGCAAATCAGTGACCTCAAGTCCCAGCCTGAGCTTGAACAAGAGGTTATGGCTGCTCGCTACAAAAGTACCAAAGGCATGTCAATGTCATCGATGGTGTTGACCCCGCTCATATTACAGACTGGCTAGGTATGTGAGCCTGTGGTTCAGGCCTACTCACTACGATTATTGTTGTCCCCATTGTTGTAGGACTTATGGCAGCCACCACAGCCCATGGACTGGTTGTGATTGCAGAAGTTTATTAGTTGGCACCTCCATGTAAAACTAAAAAGCATGATGAGATCTGTGTGCTAACAGAATGAGTTCTTTTGTTTTTGTTGGGTTTGAACAGAATTTTTAACACATTATTGGCTGTATCATGCAGAGTAAGTTGGAGCTAAGTGTCTTTCCCAAAGACACACATAGGCAGCAGACCTAGTCTGGCCTGGATGGGTATCCAACCCATGACACATGATGCTCTAGCAAGTGAGCTGCCCTGGTTAGGACAAGATTAGTATGTTAGCAGAGGCCAAACTACACAGTATCTCAGACAACACTTCTAGGGCTTTAAAAGATGGACACATCTCCATCAAAGAATTCCAACTAGTTTTGGATGAAGTTGAAAAATACCATCAGATGAAAATCAAATTCATTCAGAGGCCTGCAAAGCAAATGCTGCTGATACAGTCAAAGAGGCAAAAAACACTCATCCATTTCATTTTTTGTACAACAGTCCCTTGAAAGAACTGATGCTCTACTGGCCAAAAATATTTTCCAGGAATTCAAGATAAGACCATTTCTTCCTTTAACCGGTGAGTGTTCAAACCATCTCTGATATTCTTCAGTGATGACAAGATTTACAAATTAGCTGCTGTGGTGAACATATTAGAAGTCAGATTGGCACCATTTTCATTTAGTACCAACAAGACATTAAAAGATATCTCCTGGTGCAAACCTCATGTTGATATGACTTTCCGTTTTTTTGGAGTAACAATAACAAGATTTTTAAGATGGCCACCATGGTGGCCATGTTGGATATTATATTGGCATCATTTCCATTTAGGACCAACCAGACACAATAAGAAGTCTTCTGGTGAAAACACAATGTCGACATAACCAGCCATCTAGGAGAAGTAGCAATAACAAGACTTTCAAGATGGCCATTGTGTTGACCATACTGGAAGTCAGATTGGCACCATTTTCATTTATGACCAACTAGACATCATAAGAAGCCTGTCAGTAAAACCCCATGCTGTTATGACCATTCAATCAGTAGAAGTAATGATAACAAGATTTTCAAGATGTCTGAGAGGCACCATTTTCGTTTAGGACCAGCTAAACATCATAAGAAGTCTTTTAGTGAAAACACCATGTTGATATGATTATATATTCATAGGAGTAGCCATAACAAGATTTTCAAGACATCTGCTGTAGTGGTCATACTGAACATGAGATCAGTGAAATTTTCATTCAAAGTCAACTAGACATCAGAAGAAATCTTTTTAGTGAAAACCCCATGTTGATTTTACCATCCATTCAGGAGCAGTAGCTAGCACTTCTGAGGCTAAAAGGCTACCAGGGATAATTCAAAAGAAAAAAAAAACAATAAAGATTTCAATGATTTTTTTTTTGATTGTTTCCATCATGGTTTAATGTAAATACTTTAGTGAATGTTTTAAGGTTACCATTACTGTCTCCTTCAAATCATGGAAATTTCTGTCAGAAAAATCTGTGGTCAAGGAAATAAATTTGGTTCCGGTAACGCAACTTAACTCTATTTTAATGGCCTGACCCTATAACTTTTTATAACCTATGCAAACCAACCAACCAACCAACCAACCACCTACCAATGCACCAATCATGCCCACGTTTTCAACTCTGAGCCAGTAGCTTTTGAATGGAAACTGTGACATGAACTAACATGCGATGGAAAAAACAGTAATAAATGTAAAAAGTAGTACCGACCTTCCTACCGTATATTTTTCACACCTTTACCAGAACCACAGATATTTTTCTTTTGGCTCAACAAGTCTTGTGGCAGGCCAGCTTCTTTTAAATGTTACTGCTCCTGTTTGCCAGTAAGTTTTTCAGTTAATTGCGATCACTAACCTCAGAAATGAGGATGGTTACACATTATAATTCCTATTTGATAGAATGCCTTACTGAGAGGTGGAAGGGAACTTGTTTTGTATCTGTGAACTGTTTTTTCTTCTTCATCTACTGCCAACATTATGATTAGCAACTGTGGTATAAACTAGAAGATCAAATTAAAATCTATTGGTAATTGTTGAAAATACCTAAAGGATACAATACAAAAACAAACAGGAAATAGATGTGTCATCATGAAATATCATCTTTCCTTTGATAAATAATGGCATATGCATATCTTAAACAGCATCTGATCCAGGGGACAACAATTATTATGCCAAACTAGCCCAGACAACTAAAACTCATTGTTGAGCTATGAAAATTCATGTACTTAGCCCAGTTTTTGGACAGAAAAAAGAACAAAACATTTTAATTTTGAGATTCCATGCATCCTGTGTGCTGGGCTAGTAGATCCATATTGGATTTGTCATCCACTGCTCACGTTTCTAAATTACTGTAGATGATGGCAGCCAGCACTTATCCCAGCTTTTGTTATATTTAACCAATCTATATATTATATAAGGTTTTATAGCAGCAGCATCCTGTATGCTGGTATAATTGGTCAATATTAGAGTTGTTGCCGTCTGCTCCTATTGTTTAAATTACTGTAGATGATTACAATAAATGATTTGTCAACACTTACCATTGTCGCTGCCTTTGAAACATTTTATGTAGACAATGACTCCACCAATTATTATTGCAATAAAAGACACACCTCCTATTGTTCCTCCAACAATTGCTGCTGTGTTGCCACCTGCAGAAAAAGACAGTACAATAACTACAAAAGCTATGTTTGTGTACTCCAAAAAGTTTCAAGCCAGGGTTAAATATAAGCACTTGCCCAGTCACCTTGGGCAAGCAGATCTTAGGTTTTTGCCACTAATCATCTCAAGTCTTGGACATGCCCAGGCTTTATGTTCCTTGGTATCACTTACTGAAATATCATACTATTGGATTAGTTGTAATCATAATAGAAATAATAATGATGACAATTATGTAATTTATAAACTTGAACCAGATATTACATTTAAAAAGAAAATACTACATATAATGCATAAATTGTCGCTTCTTGTTTTAAATTTGGGACCCTGAACATCATTTTTTTAAAAACCTACTCAGCAGCTATCATAATGAAAATGTTATAAGTTTACTCACTGGCTTCATACACACTTTTCATGTATTTCCCATAACAAAACAATTATGTTTATCATGAACATTAACAACAAAGCCTGTTTGGAATTTTAAATGATTTTTGGAAGGGCGATTCCATTAGCTCAAACTTGGGTTGAACAATATGGTGGTAGATGATTGAGAATATGGTGAGGAAAGTAAAAGATTTAATCTTAAATTTAGTATCAAATATTGCACACAAATTTACCTTTATCACATCTGCATTATCACCATTACCTTTTCAGGTCTTTATTATTGAAAAGCTTACAATTACTGACCTTTTGAAAGCTAGCTTTCTGAATCTTTTGAACACAAAACTATAGCATTCTGTAATTTGTCTGAAAGCTGGGACATTGTAATGTCTTACAAAGAGTCTTCAAATGTAAAATGTTTTTCTTAAAGATCAGAAATTAAAATAGAGAAATTTAGTGATTGATGTTCTATCAGATTATAGCAGCCATATTAGCAGTATAAGGTTTTAAATGTTCTTTACTGCATATAATTGGCAATACTTAAGCCTAAATGATATTCACATAAGGATGCTGTCACTGTCACTTTCCTTCGCTGAAGTAATTTTCTTTTCAACTTTAGCAGCCAGCTATCAGTGTTCTAAACACTCAATTGAGCTTTTCAGATAAACTTACTCAAGTTTCTACTGAATTTGCCAAACATGTATGAACATCATGCATTCAGTAGGTTATATACCTGGCTTTTGCAGCATGCAAGCACAATAAACAATTCTGAAAGAAAATATAATATTTTGTACAAAGGACATGAAATCTTTTTCACTTAATACTGCTTGTTTCCATCATGTTTACAATGCCTGGCAATGGTAGCAACTGCAGATGTCATCATCACACAGTTCATACTAACATATCTTTTAATGATTGACTACCTTGTGATATGACAGTAGCACATTGCTATGGGTAGAGGTGGTAAAATCTACTTTTTTAACCAGATTATTGTAGGTTAGTAGTGATTCATGTTTTGATCAGTAATAATGTATAAATTAGATACTTTTGTATGTTTCATGCTACCTTAATTATTGGCAGTACTACTACAATATGGATTGATTGTTTGTGATTGACAGAAAAGGTGCAACATCAAAAGGCTATGTTTGTTCTGGTAATTATAAATCTAGACATGTGAGCTATGCAATTGTGATGTTAGAAAACACAGGACTGCCCTCTTTGCATGTGGGTTATGCAACTGTGTTGTTAGAGAACCTAAGGAATGTCCTCTTTACATGTGGGTTATGCAATTGTAATGTCAGAGAACATAGGACTGCCCTCATTACATGTGGGTTATGCAACTGTGATTTTAGAGAACCTAAGGACTGTCCTCTTTACCTGTGGGTTATGTGACTGTGATGTTAGTGTGATGTTCGAGAACCTAAGGACTGTCTTTTTTACATGTGGGTTATGTGACTGTGATGTTAGTGTGATGTTCGAGAACCTAAGGACTGTCCTCTTTACATGTGGGTTATGTGACTGTGGTGTTAGTGTAATGTTCGAGAACCTAAGGACTGTCTTTTTTACATGTGGGTTATGTGACTGTGGTGTTAGTGTAATGTTAGAGAACCTAAGGACTGTCCTCTTTACATGTGGGTTATGTGACCGTCGTGTTAGTGTAATGTTAGAGAACTTAAGGACTGCCCTAAGTCTTTTAATGGAAAGTGCTATGTCAGCAGACATTTATACCTCAAAATAAATCTCATCTCTAATGAATACCCCTCTCCCTTGGTGCACCAGTGCCAAACAGCTCTGCACCATACAAATACAGATACAGATATTAATGATACATGTTTTATATACTCTAATCAAATCAAAGTTTTATTGTTTTGTGCATGCTGTAAGATTGCTAAAAATGTAGATTTCCTCATGGAAGATTTTTGTTACAAATTTACTTGCCTCTTAAAATAATCAATTATTATTATTATTATTATTATTATTATTATTATAATAAGTAAATACATAAATCACAATCATCATGGCAGAGAATGTAGACTGAAATAATATGGTTTGAAAAGCCCAGCTAGTTCCTCATACATCTCAAAAGAAAGTTTAGAATGTCTTGCTTCCAAACCTTTGACAAAATTGAAGGATCATGCACATTAAAACTAAAAACCACACAAATCAAGATACAAAACCTAGAATTAAAGTATATAATTATCAGGACAATCATTTTGCACAGAGACAATTTGAAGTTGAAAAGCTATTAAATTTTGCATGATTGACATACTGTAAAATAGGGGGTTAATTAGCATATATGTTTAGCAGCTTATCAGTGAAGATCGTACCCACTTTTTATATGTGCTTACTGTTACTAAATTCTATATTTACACTCAGCAATGAAATTGAACAGCGCATTACACAGATATGTTTGATACACAAAAGGATTGATTGATACCAAGAAGGCAGAACAAGAACAATTAAAGTAAATAATAAATAGTTGTACTAATCACCTAATTAGGAACAAAACAAGCACTGATAGAGAACAACTTAGGTCTTGAATTTTTTTCTTCTTTTGCACATATAATTAAAGGCTAAAGCATACTTGAAGGCCCATGTACACTTATTTTCCATATACATGTACAGTCTGTTTGCACTTTTTATCCAGAGTTTGCAGTTTTACAATTAGACTAATGAATTGATCATAATGCAAAAACAGACTGGCAGCAAAGTCAAATGCTATTATGTAGTCATTGTACCAACCTGAGAATATTAATATTATTCTCAGGTTGGTACAATGACTACATAACAAAAACCATATAGCCATATATAGATTGAAGGGACATGAGGAAATGAAATGTGACATACATCCAATACTGATGGTGGGTCATGTCTCTTGGGTAATGCATTTGCCCCTCAAATGTAATTTGGAAACAGTTAACATCCAGACCCTATGACATGTATAACATTTAATGGTCCTGAGGCAAAAAACTAATATGTTAATCCAATAAGGCCCTACAATATGCACAATACAGTGTCATGCCCCTTTGGGTCATAACTTGAAAAAATGTTACGTTCCCCACTCTAATACCATGTACATGTATTTATTTAATGGGCACGAGAAGATAAATACCTGACTGATATTTATCCAGCACAGGCCCTGGGTCATGCTCATCTGAGTGGGAACTTACCCCTGGGTCATAACTTGGAATCTGTTATTATCCCCTACCCTATAACCATGTATATGCTTACTGGATATGAAGAGACAAATACACATATACAATGTTGCAACACTGGACCATGGGTCAAGCGAGACCTCTAGTGGCATAGCAAAAGCATTGGTCTATGCAATGGCATGCCACTGACCTAATTCTAGTTTATTTTATTTTCTCTCTGTATCTGCAATATGCACTTTATATATATTCCTTTTATAAGACACAGTTTCCTTGTTAAGAAATGGGTTACTGAAATGGAGGATACAGTGCTCACAAAGCATTCGGTTTTATAGATAGATAAAAGACAAAAAGCAGCAAGATTACAAAACCAACATTGTACCTTTCCTTGATTTTGATGTGATAATACAAGTTGATTCAGTAAAAAAAAAATTTAGTTTCAAAATATACTGAAGGCTCTTTAGTTTTGTGTCAGATTGTAACAAAAACAATAATAAGAGCAACAACAAGAATAATAATAATAACAAGAGGCCGATTAAGATCACTCACATGGCTGACATCAGCCCAAAAGCTTAGTGTATACTGCAGTTGGCCAAGAAACTGGCTTGAAATAAACATACAACACCTTTTTAAAATGATGAGCATGAATACAAGTCTATTGAGCATAATGGAGGCACCAAGGCATAAGTCTAAATATGTGTTTTTATTGCCAGGTTCACATGACCTTAAGAGTCATATTAATCTGAAAATAAAAGTTTAGTAAACAAATTAACAAACAATATAGTGAGGAATTTTGTGTCAAAGTCACATTATAGTCTAAAAACCTAAATTAAGTTATACTATTTGATGGTATGCTGCAAAAAAACTTGCCTAACTTAGACTCATACTTTAAAGAGGTAAATATCCAATTTATTAATCTGCTTTTCTACTTAATTTTTCTGTCAACAGCTTAATGCATTATTGTTGATGCTATACTGGATGGTAAATATAAACACCATTTAAACAGACCTGAAAGGCTTTGAACATGCTGGAATACATTCTGTTAAAATTGGTGGAAGTCTGTTGAATGAATTTAGCAGTCAAAAATGTTTTTTCTTTTTCATGTAACTGTGGCAATATCTGATGGAGGATCAACATCATTCGTATAAACTGGAAAGGCCTTCATGTATGTATATTTCCTGTCAATTTAGTCACATTTTGTTGAACAGTTTTTGAGAAAAGTGTTTAAAATGTTTTTGCTTTTAAAAGTTTTACTAACAGTTGCTTCATTTGATACCAGACTGGCATCATTTGTATAAATCTGAAATTTGTATAAATCTGAAATACCCCCCAATACCAGGATACAAAATTTGTTTGAAAATGATCCAGTGGTTTATGCATACATGTGAACCTCCAGGCCAGGAGGGTTTTCTTCCCAAGACAAGGGGTGTCTCCAATCCGTCACTCATTGAAATTTCCTGCATACTCAAAATTATTATTTAAAAAATTCCAGAAAATACATTTTTCCGATTTTTTTTTCGCACCTTGCTTTCAATGTAGTACATTTATGATAAAAACTTCCTGTGATCACATGACTGTAAACTGGCTTATGCAGGGTAAGCATGACACTTTAATTGCTAAATCAGCAGACAATAACCTAAAAGTAATCATCGGATTATACTATGTGTGATTGGTAGTAATTCAGAATGGAATAAAGGTGTTAATGGATTATGGTTGGATTACTAAAGAACTCAAGCAACATAAAACAATTGACATTACTTGGATTCTTTTGGCAGGGTCAGTTTGGCTTTGGTATTTGTCACGACGGATTATACTATGTGTGATCAGAAGTAATTTGGAAAGAATTAAAGATGTTAATAGATTATATAAGGCCAAACGGCACAGAGTAAAACTGCAAAACCTCCTGGTCCAGGCAACGCCAGATCTATTTCCTGTGAGGAGATAAAGTCAGGATATGAAGGTATGCATCCTGGAGGTCGATGGAGATATGTGAGGACGTGAAGGTATGCATCCTGGAGGTCGATGGAGACCACCCAGTCACCTGGCCTTATGGCATTCCTGACTGAGGCTGTGGTCTCTATCTTGAAAGGTTCCTCCAAAAGAAACTTCTTAATGTTCAAAGGTCGATAATCAGCTGCAGCTTTCAACCTTTTTAGGATACCATGAAAATCTGAGATTAGAAGGCCGGAGACTGGTCTTTAGCAACCTCTCTACTGCAGAAGGGTTTGTACTTCTTCCTTTAACTGCACTAGATTTGACTGGTGGAACAGCGTGGAGGTCCTTGACAGAGGAGGATATTCCCGGAACAGAAACCAGTAACCTCCATTTATAACAGAGAGGAACCATCCATCATCCATTATGCTCAACCAGACCTCTAAAAAGAGGGTTAGTCAGGCACCTAGGGGAACTGATGGAAGAGGGATGCACCACAGGAGAGTGAGCGAGTCCCTATGGCTGCCCCCACCTCCCTAAGAAAGGAAGGAGGGTCTGCGAACTTCCTCCTGGGACCTTCTGGAGACCCTGTCTAGGACTCGATGGGTGAGGGGGAGGTTTAAAATTGTTTTTTTTTATTGGACTGGGCCAGCATCTTTTCACTGCCTGCCCCTGAGGGCGATCAGGATGGCTGAGCTTCCTGGCTTGTTTCGATGGGCTGGGAGTGGATGTGAGGGACTGATGTCCAGAGCAACATCCCTGTGGAGGTAGAGCAGCTTTGCTGACAAAGCCATGGAAAATGATAGCGCATGCCTAGACATTTTAGCACCTGCCTCCGGAGTAAGTGCAGTAGTGTGGCTGGGGATAGAGATTCCTCCTTCATCAAGTTGAAGGAGGCTGCTGAGAAGAGATCGACATATAAGGCTATGGTTACAAGCAACCCAGCCTCGAGGTCCAATGGCTCCAGCATCTTAACTAGAAGATGGACTCAAGTTGCTATAGAAATGTCCACTTGCAAGGCCCCAAAGTACAAGGCTGGCACCATAAGGCACCAGGGAAGCAAGTGCACCCTGTAGCTAGATGCAGAGACCAGAGGTCTCAGCATAGAGTGGGGTACTGACCACCTCTTATGCTACCTAGACAAGTTTTGGCCCTTACATAACCTTTCAGAAAGGTTTCTAACCATAGCCAAATGTGGAAGCAAAAGGAAATCTAGGTGTATTGTAGCCCCAGTGAGTCTTTAATCTTTAAGTGAAAATCTCATGTTGACCTAACCATCCATTCAAGAGTAGCAGTGATAACAAGATTTTCAAGATGGCTGCAATGGTGACAATATTGGATGTCTGAGTGGCACCGTTTCCATTTTGAGTCTTAACTAGAATTTGGATGAATGTGTTTGCAAAGTTTTGTGGCAATCCTCGCAATAAAGACTTGTACTGATGGGAGATGGATGAAAGGCCAGCAGATAATCTCATCTATGGCATGATTTTAAACAACTCTGAACAAAATGTATTAGCATTAAGCAAAAAAAAAGGATCCCCATTATTGTGCAGATAAGACAGAAATCAACTGCAGCAATTTGTATGTGTCAAACTCAGTAAGGTAAGGCTAGTTTTTAAGATTGGCTTATATTTGTTACAAATAAGATCCAGTATATACGCAAGAAAATTAAGAAAACTGGATTAAAAATGAAGAAATAACATTTAAAATGTGATATTAAAACATTGAGGTTAAGATAATAGTGGTGATTTTGCAGTCCTTTTACTACAAAATTACAGGAATATTTTGAGATAAAAACACCGAGTAAGAAGACTGCATACCTAAGATTTTGTACACACAATATAAAATAGGAATACAAACTTCAAAAAATGTAAGTACTATGGAATTGGCATTAACTTTTGAGTTTTTTTTTATTAGTTCTAGATTTTGAGACCACCAACTAAACCATCCGTATTAAGGAAACTGTATTTAACCATTTGCTGAACAATGATCTATTGTACTGTTAAAGCATGACAAGGCTAACTTAATGTTGTTGGATCAATATGAGAAAGAAAGCAAAGACAATGGAAATAGAAAATGCAAGATGGGGAGCAGAAATAAAAAGAATGAGAAACTGACTGGTCTTTCACTAATATGATTGGAGTTGTGGGTTAAGAATATTCATTTGCCATCAGGAAACAGTGATGATTTGGGGGTGGGGGTGCAAGATATTCCTTTTTATGTCATCCAATTGCAAGCTTAGCTTTGGTATTAAGATTTAAACAATAAAAGCTGACATTTGTAACCTTTATTCATCCAGAGTGAACACCCTATAAAGCTGCTGACCTGTATATCAGTAAGTGGACCAATGTGCATAGTATGACTTTAAGTAATGCATCAGACATTATGCGAGTGTCTATGTACAAGGTTTTGAAGGTAATAAATATGAAGAAAAAAAACTGAAAACTATAAGCTACCACCAAACATGTATTTTGATTGATATATTGAATACTTAAGTCAGCATGCATTTCAACTGATACATTGAAGTCTGTAAGCAAGAACCAAAGATGTATTTTCACTTATACATTGAAGACTGTAAGCCAAAACCAAAGATGTATTTTCTCTGATACATTGAAGACTGTAAGCCAAAACCAAGCATGCATTTTGATTGATACTGTACATTGAAGACTGTAAGTCAAAAACCAAGCATGCATTTTGACTGATACATATAAGACTATGAACCAGAGTCAAGCATGTATTTTGACTGATACAATGAAGACTAAAGCAGAACCAAGAATGCATTTTTACTGATACATTGAAGACTGTCAGAACCAAGTATGTATTTTGACTGATACAATGAAGGCTGTAAGTCAGAACCAAGTATGTATTTTGACTGATACAATGAAGACTGCAAGTCAGAACCAAGCATGTATTTTGATGGACCGATTGAAGACTAGTTGAGTTGTGTAAGTTTTACTGTAATAGTAACTAGTCGAATATATGTATAAAAAAACAAATGCCATAAAAAAGAGTCTTGTGTGGCAACATCTATTAAAATGAAAGCACAGATATATTAATCTTTTTTCAAAGTTGTAACAGAGAAATGAAAATGTGTATATGTGAAAGCTGGTACAACACACAATACCATACCTGTAGATTCATGAGTATTTGGTACCAAAGTTATCATTATAGAGAAATGAATATATGTACTGGTATATGTGAAAGCTGGTACAACACGCAATGCCATACCTGTAGATTCATGAGTATTTGGTATCAAAGTTACAATAGAGAAATGAATATATGTACTGGTATATGTGAAAGCTGGTACAACACGCAATGCCATACCTGTAGATTCATGAGTATTTGGTATCAAAATTACAATAGAGAAAAGAATATATGTACTGGTATATGTGAAAACTGGTACAACACACAATACCATACCTGTAGATTCAGGAGTATTTGGTATCAAAGTTATCATTATAGAGAAATGAATATATGTATATGTGAAAGCTGGTACAACAAACACTGCCATACCTTTTGATTCAGGAGTACTTGCTACAAATATACAATTGTGACTAAGTTAATTTTATGTTGTGGAATTTAACATTAATTATGGCTGTCATCAGTGTTGAAATCATTTTTTAAAACCGATTACAATTTTCTAAATGCATTGATCTCAATGTAAGATTTAACTAAGATATAAAAACAATCTATGAAGCCTGGCTATGTATGAAAGATGCATATTGCAAATTTAAAAAAAGAAAGATCTTAAATCTTTGGCAAATAAGAAGGAAACTTTTCCAGCAAAAAGTAAAACAAAGAACAATAAACAGTATTGTCTGAAGTTGAATGAGGCCTAAATCTTTTGTTAGCAGGAAATTATGATGGTTTTGTATGAAAATTGTTACAATTTATTTTTAATTCTGCAAATGTTTGTACTAACTTAAACTTGTATTGTTATCCATGATATTTTACATACATACATAGATATGTGCCAATTCATGTACATTATGATGCATGTGCATACTCTTTAATTGTGTATATACACTGAGTGCTGGATGCCTATGGTAGATCACATTTACTAAGACCACCTTAGCAATAAGACCACCTTTCAAAAAAGTCCTTTAAGTCATTTTATTAGAGAGATTTTACTATATTACATTATCAGGTCTCTCTAAAAATCCACTCACCATGTCAGGCCAATACAAAAGATTTGTTTCTCATCATATTACAAAATTCAATATATTTTAATTTATTGACCTCCAAGACCCGTATTTTTGTCTGTTTTATGTTTACCCATTTCAAGACTGGTCCTAATCCTTTATACAATTAGTACCATGAATCCTTGAAAAAATATACTTTTTATTAAAAAGAAACACTGGTCAGCACTGACATTTACTTGACTGCCAGAAATTTTGACCTGCCAATTTTAGTTTGGTGAGTGAATTTTCAACCCCTGCTTATACCATGTGGCATGGTCTTCTAAGCGGGACAACACAGATATTACGATCAATAATAATAATAATAATAATAATAATAATAATAATTTAATAATAATAATACTTTATTTATAGAGGGTGAGTCATTTAGTCAAGGACTATTCTCCCTTGAGGCCCTCTTATGAAAAGTATAACAATCTGTATCATATAAAAGACAATAGTAATTACTATTTATTTTAGTATTATAGATGCTGAATGGTATTATAATCTATTAGTAACACATACATACTCATTATATCTCTTCTTAAGTACTGCAATATTATCTGCAGATTTTACATGCAGTGAAAGCTTGTTCCACAGAACTGTATCAGAGTATTGGAAGTTTTTCTTAAATTGCTCTGTTCTTGGTTTTGGTGGATGAAGGTTTCTATGAGATGTTGATCTCAACTGGTAATGTGTTGAATAAGGCCTGAATAAATCCTGAAGATACTCTGGTGCAGCTCAATGTAGACATTTATATACAAGAACTGCCTTGTGAAAATTAATTCTTTCACATACTGTAAACCAATTTAGTTCTGTAAACAATGCTTTTGATGAATAATCAACAGCTGCATCTAAAAAAATGTGCGCTGCCCTTTTCTGAAGTTTATAAATCCCATCAAGTTGAGATTTGGCACAGTTTCCCCATATAGTTGAACAATATGCCATTGTTGGAAGAATATACGAGTTGTAGTATAGCGAGTTTATGTAGGTAAATATTTCTTGATTCTGATGAGCAGGGCAATTTTGGATGAAAGTGCTTTACAAAGCTTGTCAATATGGTCATCCCATTTGTAAGTTATTATCTACAGACACACCTACAAGCTTTTCATGCTTGACATTTTCTAACTGATAATCATTTCTTGCAAGAGATAATTCTGGGTTCCCTAAATTATGTAGTTTTTGTGATGTCCTTAGTCTTACATTTTGTTTTACCTTCATTAATTACCATCTTATTTTGTTGTACCCAACTCTGAACTCTAATAAGGTCCGAGTCTAATTTTGTTTGGATAACTTCTGTATCAGAATTAAGCAAGCAGCATTATGTGGGCTCTACGTTTTTACCAAGACCTTGTTCTAGGAGGCGACAGCTGGATTGCAATCATTTTACAGAAGCAAAGTTGAAAAGCAAAAATGTATTGTGGGACATCATGTTTACTGACATAAATTAGCAGGTTTCATGCATGGTTTTAGCAGGGACTATAAGCAAGAGTAGAAACTAATTAACAAATACTGTGATATAATTTACTTTCTTGGGTATCATTCAATCTTTGTGGTTTCACATAGAATATTTTCACTGGGACTTAAATCATTTATGAAGAGGCCCTATTTTTTCCACATAAGGATCATTGAACAGTGGGTGTTTTAAATGTATTGTTTATAGCAACTGTACAAAATACAACACGAGTTGATGTATTGGGAAGAAGACCTATTTTTTCCACATAAGGGTCATTGTATAGTGGGTGTTTAAATTAAATGTTTGTATCAACTGTGAAATTTATGAAAATTGATACCTCAGTTGAGGTTAAAAGTACATTCAAAGCTAAAGAATTAAACCAAGCGAAAAGCAAGTTTTTGAAAAGTCTGAAGCAGAATGTCTTGTAAGATTTTCTAAGCATTCTACCAGCTGGAATGCAACTGGGTACATGAATGTAGCACTGCTACATATTTTGCCTGGGAAGTACACAAATATCATACCTGGAGTTGTGCCTAGTGCAGAATTAGTACCACTGGCTGCAAATAAACAATTCTAATTTAGTCACAGTCATGGTATATAATCTGTATCAAGTACACTGTGACTTATTGACTTCCTTTATTGCTAATTATACATATTTATCACATAGCTACTGTGTTATTTATGTAATTAAGACAGTATCATTATTGATCTATATGAAACACATGTAAGAACTGCTCTAACTTGATAAATGATGTCATGACCTCATGTAAGGAAAAGGCCTAATGACTGAGACTTAAGAATGTATTTCAATACACTGTTGTGATTCTGTAAAATAAAATCGGGGTATTTTCTGTGATTGTGATAAAAACAATCTTACATTTGTGCTCATTCCAAGCAAAATCTATGAACATCGTAAAATAATTTAAATTATTTGCTTGCCAAGGCTTGCTTTATTTAGAAATTATTTGACGCGGGTTCATACATTTTATTTGGAATGAGCACTGATGTTAGATCCTCTATTTTTATGCCCATTTAACATATCAGTAAATCTATGTTAATCTTGTAGATGTTTTTATGATTAAGATTTTGGGAAATATTAATAATGTTTGCTTTTCCATACAATCTACTTTTCTGGAAAATTAAAAACAAAAAACAACTTTTGGTTTCATTATAAAATTCTGTAAAAAGTTCATCTCTTTTAATCTTGACTGAACGTCAAGAGTTACTAATTTACAAAAATATATTTCATGTAAATATTTGTCTATCTATTTTGTACATTAAGTAGGTAAATACAGAAATACATAGAAATAGATAACTGCATGGGAGTATGAATATACAAAGTGATCGGAAGAATGAATAAGAATTATTAATAAATGCATCTGATAGTAGGGAAACATTGAGAGAGAGAGAGAGAGAGAGAGAGAGAGAGAGAGAGAGAGAGAGAGAGAATTCTTCTTTCTAAATCTACACAAAAATGTATATACTCTTCAGTCTATATCTTTATTGCAATATAAAAAATGTGTAATTAACCAGTATAGTGCTATATTGTGATATGTGATATAAATTCTGAATATTGTCAGAAACAATTGAACGACTGAGATTCTACATTTTTAGAGTATAAACAGTCACAACTTTTATTTATCAAAAAGTCACACCAGTAACAACATATTACCCTAAATATGAAAAAATGACACATTTTAAAACCTCCTATCCCTAAAACACACAAGGACTGACAGATGCAACTAAATACAAAATCCTGAAGAGGTACCAATATCTCAGTTTCAGAAGCCAATAAGCCATGATATCAATCTCTATATCTCAGTTTCAGAAGCCAATAAGCCATGATATCAATCTCTATATCTCAGTTTCAGAAGCCAATAAGCCACGATATCAATCTCGATATCTCAGTTTTAGAAGCCAAAAAGCCATGATATCAATCTCAATCTCAGTTTTAGAAGCCAAAAAGCCATGATATCAATTTCAATATCTTAGTTTTAGAAGCCCAAAAGCCATGATATCAATCTAAATGTCTCAGTGTCTGAAGTAAAAGAGCCATGACATCAATCTCAATATCTCAGCTTCAGAAGCCAATAAGCCATGATATCAATCTCAATATCTCAATTTTAGAAGTCAAGAAGTTACATCAATCTCAATATCTCAGTGCCAGAAATAAAAAAGCCATTGTGTCAATCTCAATATCTCAGTGTCAGAAGTCAAAGAGCCATGATATCAATCTCAGTATCTCAGTGTCAGAAGCCAATAAGTCACGATATCAATCTTGAAGCAATTCAACAAGTACTTATATATATAGTTACACACCTGAATTAAGTTTTTAATGTATTTTAGCTACCAAAAAAATAAAGCATGAGTAATTATATTTGATTGTCAGCAACACATTAGAAATATCATCAATTAGTAAATGATTTTAAAACTAAAACTATGATGTGAAAAAATATTCAGTCAACATCTGTAACTTTTGTACTAGACGTAGTCATTAAAGAGCTTCTCCAGTGTGAGAGTCTCTGATTGAAGACAGTCTGAGTTCAAGTACAGCTGTACCTACTTTTTCAACAGTTTTTGGTACAAGATAATTTTCAATTCAACTGCAAATAAGAACGTTATTTTGTCAAGTTATCACTGTTACTAAATTCAACATTGTATTCTTTGGAATATTTGCAAATATAACCAATTACAGTTATATGTCAGGTAATAACAGTGCAAACTAGGAGACATCATTACTAACACAACTGTTGTATGCCACATCTAATTGTTACAACAATCTGCACATGAAATATCCGGAATACTTTGTTTGGAAATGTGACCGATTGACCCTTTTGCAGAAGACCTAGACCAGCATATCTCCTTCATCATTAGCATATTAATTTTTATAGCTGTTAAAAAAAATTTGATCTAAATTTTTAATTATCATAGTGCTGATGTTTAACCTATAAATTTAAAAAAGTTTGCCCTGTAATCTTGTTAGATACTGATTATCAAGATTACAATGTAATTCAGCTAAAATATGGTCAGTTATCTAAGTGTCTAAGGTGTTTATTATTACTTAGGCCTTATCAGCAATCACTAGTGACATGTGATTGGTCAATTCGTAAGTATGGCAGTCAGGTTGGTGGAGTTGCTATATGGTAAATTATGCATGGTACCTCCATTTTACTTTGTTTTGTTATATATCATTTTTTCACATTACAATTATTGAATCTGAAACAATAAAAGTAAAACAAAAAGAAATATAAAGCATAATGGGGAAATTTATATGTTTTTGATGAGCTAACTGTTGTATTAATATTATCAAACTTAACATAATGATGGAATACAAAAATGGCACTTCAATGTAAAATCACCGTTATGCCTGGAATGTATGGGACTTGAATAAATATATACTTTAATGTATGGCATAACAAGCGAAATCAGAAGAAAAAAAAACAGAATTACATATGAGTATGCCTCTATGATCAGTTTTTGCCACAACTTTATAAATAGCATGACCTATTTTTATCAGGGGCAAGATCACAGTGATGGGGGGTGGGGTGTAATCTGATTCATGCTATAAGAGATATTGCTGACCACAAGCTAAGTGTCACCATGCAGATGGTTCCATATCTTTGACAGCCAAGGGTAATCGGATCCACTTCAATCCCTTGCATATATAGCAAGTCAAAACAGTTCCCTTTGGCAGATGAAAGAGTTACCACCAGTAGTAAGCAAAATCAATTGACCAATGAAAGAACTTGTTAGGTATTCAATAGAGTGACTTCCATAATGTCCACATGTCTCGCTGATGTGAAAGAAAAAGTTGTTGTTGTTGTTGTTGTTGTGGTTTAACACCATTTTTCAGCACATGATAGGCTATACATGGCGGCCAGTTTTATCTGGTGGAAGAAGAACCCGGGCAAACCCCGGGAAGAACCACCGACCCACAGGAAGCTACTGGCAAGCTTTCTCACATATCCACATTGGCCGAGCCCGAGACTCGAACCCACGCAGACAGAGGTGAGATGGCAGTGATCGGTACAGGCGAGCGCCTTAGACGATTCGGCCACCCGGGGCCCCGAAAGAAAAAGTCAAATTGGACAAACTTAGAGTGACACATATCACTGTCTACAGAGATTGCTCTGATTATTCCCTTGCATTTTCCTAGTTAAGTGTAACGAGTGATCTGATTTGTTCAGTTTCTATCTGCTGCATCCAATCCGATAGTCAAGTGGTGGATACTGTTTCAACTAGTTATATATGGAAAAGGTTGATGTGGAACTATAATGCTTACAATAAAACACTAAAAACAGTGGATTTACATATGAAATCAATACAGTTTATCTAAAAATATATAAATAAAATATAAAAAGTGTAGGAAAATATATACATACATTTAAATATAAAGCACATAGCTTGACAAACAATGATATAATCAATACCTGTGAAATAGAACCATAATCACTTTTTTAGTCTGATTATATATGAACAAAAAAAAAACAACAACAAAGTATAAAATCAACCAAGTGTCAGTATATTTTCTTTTTTACAAGAGAAAGATAATATCAACCAAAGTGTCATGGATTTCCTGTCATGTTATGTTAACCCTTTATGCAAATATCTGTGGTTCATACCTATGGTTAAATAAGGGAAGAAACAAATACAGATATGGTACAAATTTGTTAATAGGTATAATGGATATATTAATAAAACAATTACAATAATTTGTTGATATCTAAATACAAGTGTAATATGAGTGAATACCAAATTGTAGCTTGCTATTGGGAATCAAACCCTGTTCATACGTCACACAGTCAGTCACACATACCACTACACTAAAAAAGGCTGTACCAGTCAGGCTGGTTAGTATTTGTCTTGTATACCATGACTGCTACACTCCCCTCCCCTTACTACTAGCTTTGATCCTGAAATGTCACCCATATTCACCTTTCAGAGTAGCTGGAACAGATTCTTTAACATACCACCAAGTCATGAATATTGGATGAGCCCCCAAATATAATTGGAAAAGTTGTCTGGTTGGTTGGTTTTAATGGCACTTTAAACACACTGTTGGCTACATTATGCCAAGAAAATGGGAGCTATGTGCCTTTCCCAAGGACAAAATAAGGAAACTGATCTGGGCTGGTATTGAGCCTTGGACTCATGGATTATTATTCCAGTACTCTACCAGTATAAATGTCACCCTCATGAACTGAACCTAGTTCATCTGTCTTGCAATCAGATGCACATACCACTAGACTAAAAGGTCTAGACCACCCAGACTGGTTAGTGAGTGGCCTCATATAGCCTGACCAATACACATAAGACATCTGATGGGTCAGCTGCATGTAATAAGAGAGCACGCTTCATTAATACATAATCTATTTATCCAAATATGTTGGGATCTGAACAGCATTTTCTGGCATTAGATTTTGTCTATATTCTTTTAACCAATTAAATTGTCCTGGTCTCTTTGCTATAAAGATATTTTCATGCTCAAACCAAGACTCAACTGATATATGATTGGTCAGTTGACTTGACAATGACCACTCAAAAATCAATGCTTTGAGACAAGATTGAGTATGAGAATGATCTTACAACCTTGGGACCTGACTATTTCCTAGATGAACCAAACCAATGGGAGGGAATATCAGGGTTGATATGTAATCCAGGAATAAATGTAACATACTTCACAAGCTAAATGAATTTGATCATTGGATCCCTTCCAAGGCAAATGAGAACCCAGGAATTCATACAGAAAAGGTTAAAACAGTCATATTATCATTATCAATATAAGCTGCCTGTATGAGGAGATCAACCCGGTCAAAAGTTTTCAGAGCTTTATAGCAAATCATCTGGCCATGTATCAAAACATCTGGCCCTGTATCAAAACATCTGGCCATGTATCAAAACATTTGGCCATCTATCAAAACATTTGGCCATCTATCAAAACACCTGGACATGTATCAAAATATCTGGCCATGTATCAAAACATCTAGCTATGTATCAAAACATCTGGCCCTGTATCAAAACATTTGACTATTTATCAAAACATCTGGCCATGTATCAAAACACCTGGCCATGTATCAAAACATTTGGCCATGTATCAAAACATTTGGCCATCTATCAAAACACATGGCCATGTTTCAAAATATCTGGCCATGTATCAAAACATCTGGCCATGTATCAAAACATTTGGCCATGTATCAAAACATTTGGCCATCTATCAAAACACCTGGCCATGTACCAAAATATCTGGCCATGTATCAAAACATCTAGCTATGTATCAAAACATCTGGCCCTGTATCAAAACATTTGACTATGTATCAAAACATCTGGCCATGTATCAAAACACCTGGCCATGTATCAAAACATTTGGCCATCTATCAAAACACATGGCCATGTTTCAAAATATCTGACCATGTATCAAAACATCTGGCTATATATCAAAACATCTGGATCAGTATCAAAACACCTGGCCATGCATCAAAACATTTGGCCCTGTATCATAACACCTGACACCATATATCAAAATACTTAGCTCTGTATCAAAGCATTGGACCCTGTATCAACACATCTGGCCACATGTCAAAACACCTAGCCTATATCAAAACACCTGGCTATGTATCAAAACACCTAGCCCTGTATCAAAACATCTCTCCATGTATCAAAACACCTGGCCATGTATCAAAACACCCAACCCCTATATCAAAACACCTGGCCCATGTATCAAAACATCTGGCCATATATTTCATATCTGTGTGAAATTTAGCAATGTAGGAGAGATGCTAAATTTAGGAAAGTTCCAAAAGTTCTGTCATTCAAACTTTATTTTCAATGTTACAGGCTGTCAGGTTCTGTGACTCTGTTATTCAAACTTTATTGTCAGTGTTACAGCCTGTCAGTGTTCTGTGACTTTCAGCCTGACCTTGAGTTTTGTTGTCAAAAAGTTTTGATATTTTGGGGTAAAATGTTAAAAATGGATTTGGCCAATTCAAAATAAGAGGTGCAGTTCCACAAATACCTACTTTTTATTATTGCTTACTTATAATTTTATGAGATGCAAAATATATGTTGCATACATTACAGCAGAAAAATCTATATTTACAGTAAAAAATAAGTTTCTTATAAATACTACTGAAACAACCCATCTTCAATATCTTTGTTGAAATGAACTAATACATGCCATAACATCATGTGTCATGTGAAAAACATAATTTTGGACTCCCAAAACCCCTGACACAGTCGTGTTTAGAAAAAAACATGATTTTCTGCAATCTTAGTGAAACCCCCGCCCCCCCATGTATATTTCTTGACCATCATGATATATGTCCGTAATCTATGGTATGTATAAACAGTAAACAGTCCTGCTCAGAGCTCGTGTAAAACTATCCTTGGGGCAGTTTATACAGCTGTTTTAGAGGCAATTAAAAGGTTAGGCGGTCAGAGATAAACAGCCACCTTTCAGAGATTTACTTAATTGGCTCATAATGGCTAGGGTGATGTGTCGTGTCAAATCCTTTGAGCACTGCTGAGGGAGAGCACTATAGGCTAATTTGCATAGGTAAAGTACACTAAGTGGAACAACCCAATTTGTCTTAAGTACATCAAAGAGATGTGTGTTGAAGAACAAATGTTATTACACATCACTGATTGCAATGAATGAGAATGTTGAAGCCATCTTTATTAAAGTCTGTGATCAGCGGCAACATTTCTTTGAAGTCAGATTTTTACACCATATATAAAATGCAAAACATGATTATTTTTGGTAGTTGGAAAAGTGTACAAGTGTGATTCATTTTCGAAGGCAAAATGTCGAAACCTAGTTGTGATTCAGGAAATGTGGAGCCATCCATGAAGTGAGCAAAGCCAAGCAAAACAAAATTTCAGATCTCCTGGTTGACGGAGTTTGACTTTGTGAAGCGCAGCCCAAGGGGAAACATTTTATTCTGTGCACATATGGCAACCACCATATTGACATTAGTCATCTTTCTTCAGGAAAACCAAGATTTGATAATCTAACTCAAGTGGCCATTGCATGTTTGACACTAGCTCACAGCAATGCAGATGCAGAAAGATCATTTTCTATGCTTAGAAAAATTCAACAAGATCTTTGGGGATGGTTCAGTGGCGACGTGAGGTTTTGAGGCGCCCAGGGGTAATATTCTTTAGTGGCGCCCCTACCGAGGCACTCGGGGGCAATGTTCTTTAGTGGAGCCCCTACTTTGTCACAGAGAGCAGTTTTTATGTCAGATGGCAACCTCCCCCCCCCATGCCCCAGTTACAGCTGCAAAAAAAAAAAGCTCACAATGGCGCACCCCTCACCCGTGGGCAATTGCCCCCCTGCCCCCCTCCCTTGCTCCGCCACTGGGAAGGTTGAACAAGAGCACCATTCAATCTCTAATGAGTGCAGAGATGAACACAAATGACACTTGCATTACCTTCAAACCAACTACTGAACTATTGAAAGCAGCAAAGACTGCATGTAATTAAAAGTACGTTCCACTGTCAAATGGATTTTAAAGATAGTGTATTTTTGTATTTAATGTCTGTGAGGTTGTGACTATGCGTACATATGTTTGTGGTGATGCTATTTGGCAATGCTAAATCTAACTCTTTTTTGTTTGTAAGTATATTACATGCTTCAGAGAAAACAGACGGTATTTCCTTTTATTCAGATTTGAATTTCCAGTCATTTGCTATAGACTGATTTTAAACGATAGCTTTTTCTCATTTGGATAACATTGATTTTGGGGCATCATGTGCACTGATCCCCCTTGGGACCTAAAAACCCACATTTTGAGTCTCAACCCCCCGCCCCATACAACACTGTCTGGGAGTATGGCAAGTATGGAACTTCTCCATAATTTTATGTTTATGCTCACAAATAACTTTGTCATGCTTAAATAACCACTGATCTTAAGAAAGGGGTTTTAATGTCAAAATGGGCAGGTACACTATCAAAGGAATAATAGACATAAACCACAAGTGGAAGCTATGTGCAAAATGTGTAATATATCATCTGATTAAAGGCAATCACAAAGTAAATTTGTATCCTTAAAAATGAGGATCAGCTATATGTTTTTTTTTTGAAGGAGGCAAAACTTACTCTTGCATGTCAAAATTTGTACAATTTTCCTTACTGACATCATGTTAATATGACATTTTCAATTGCAGTGCATATTGTCAACACAATAAATAGAACAGTTCTCAATAAATGCATAACACATTCCTATTATTCAGCATTTTTGGTTTTTACCAATTTTCACCAATAAATTACATTTTTTAAAACAAAAGAATTAGGTTTTTACTGATTTACTCCTGTTTATCACCCCCCCCCCCCCCCCTCAATTTTTCCCTGGTCTTATTTTCGTAAACACTGACCCCTTATTTGATTGTTGCTTTCCGCAACTGTGAGAGTGGGGAAGTTTTGTCCTGTAAACACAGAGTGGACACAGGGTGGAGGTTGGCAAATCAAACAAGTTTAATGTTTCCTGCCTATTTCATCATTTCTGAACTTTCTTACCTTAATTAAAAATGTTTTTTAGGCAGTGAACAATATAAGTAAATGTGTATATTATTAATTATGAAAAAAAATCATCCCATTTTAACAGATTTTTACTGATTTTTATCTGGTTATGTTTTTAACCTGATTTCTTCCTGGTTTTAATGTTTGGAAAATAAACATTGAATAATTCCCAGATTTTTTTTACAAAATAAAAAACCCCAAACAACCCTGCGGAACACTAAACATTCCACAAGTTTTACAAAAGGTTGCATGTGTTACTAAAGTTTAATAGCAAATGATTTACTTTTGATCTTTTCACAATAACTGGCATGTTTCTAAAAATCCTTAAAGTAATTGCACCCTGCTATGTTAATCTTTGTATAACTGTTGGCTTCATTGCTTGTGTGTGTGTGTATGCATCTGTATGTGTATCTGTCCCTGTGTAAAATTCTACATAATTGTCAGTTAAATATGCAAAATGAATGTGTTCAAAAGATCCTGTTTATAACTCTACGAACACGAATTATATATTGAAGAAAAAAAAATCATATACAAAATTTAAAAAATCTCCACATAAAGACTTGTAAAAAAACAAGCTGTGAATCTTTATAAAACAAAATCACTCTTGCACAACCATTTATGTGTAGCTCATGACAAATTAAAGTAAAAAGGAAAATGAAACACCAAATTCAATATCTCTATACCCAATCAATGGATCAATTTCCAAATATTTGCATACAAACACATGTATAATGAACTTAATAATAGAATGGTGCAATAAAGTGCTCACACAATGTATACTGTGTAATCTATTTGCCTAGAAATGTCTAAATCTGATGACACAATGTATACTGTGTAATATATTTGCTTGGAAAGTCTAAATCTGATGACACAATGTATACTGTGTACTCTATTTGTCTAGAAAAGTCTAAATCTGATGACACAATGTATACTGTGTAATATATTTGCCTAAAAAGTCCAAATCTGATAACACAATGTATACTGTGTAATCTATTTGCCTGGAAAGTCTAAATCTGATAACACAAATGTATACTGTATAATATATTTGCCTGGAAAGTTTAAATCTGATAACACAATGTATAATGTGTAATATATTTGCCTGGAAAGTCTAAATCTGATGACACAATGTATACTGTGTAATATATTTGCCTGGAAAGTCTAAATCTGATGACACAATGTATACTGTGTAATATATTTGCCTGGAGTCTAAATCTGATAACAAAATGTATACTGTGTAATATATTTGCCTGGAAAGTCTAAATCTAATAACACAAAAATAAGTGTTGATTTTCCTGTTTTCTTTTTTTGTCATAAAGACCCAATGATATTACAAATATGGCATACTTTGTCATAAAGACCTTATGATATTACAAATATGGCATACTTTGTCATAAAGACCTTATGATATTACAAATATGGCATACTTTGTCATAAAGACCTTATATTACAAATATGGCATACTTTGTCATAAAGACCCTATGATATTACAAATATGGCATACTTTGTCATAAAGACCCTATGATATTACAAATATGGCATACTTTGTAAAATATAATATTCCTTTCAAAGTTAAAATATCAGGATATAATACACAGATTGTCATTCACCAGGTTTGCATATAAAATCATGAACCTTTCATGGAAAATAACAAAGCAAAATACCCTTCTGAAAAACTGAACTACTGTAAGCATTTTGCGGAAAAGCTGACAGAAAATTAAAAGTGTTTTTCATGAAGTTAACAGATCACTGCACAAATTGCTGGAGCAAGGTTCTAAGTACAACAGTACCGGAATAAAACTTCCTGGCTGACATTGGATGTCTTAATCATTATCTAATTTGATATCTTACACAAGTGAAATATTTCAAATAGTTTTGCGGCAGAAAAAGGTGGCTTTGTTACACTGATACCTATATATCTACCCAACCTCTGATGAGAGAAAGGTGTAGCTGTGAATAAGGAAGATAGGTGTGAGAGATTAAATGTATTTATATGCACTGCTGAATTAAGTAGCAGTTTTTTCAAAAATGAGAAATTTGATATGCAAATTCGAACAAAGTGAATAAAAATAGCTGAGCTACATGAAGAAAGCGGACTAGCAAAAAAACCAACAAAAAACAAACACCACCATCTCTTATTAGTTTTACTTGGAATGCAAATAAAAAACATGAAACAGATTTGTCTTTTCAAGAGATTATTTAAACAATCTGGATTGTACTGACGATACAAAATCGAATACTTTTTCTACTAAACCTCCACCTCTATTACAGAAAACCATAATTATACCCATGATGCCTCTGCAACAAGTGTGTGCAAAGTATTGTAGACCATTCAGATTTGTACAGCGGGATCAATTTTATTCCATTGCAAGGTTGTGTAAAATGTGAACAGAGTTTATTATGTCAAAAGTTTAGCATCATCAATGTTTATGAAATCAATAGTTTCTTTTTGTGTTCATCCAAGTTTCATTGATGCATCATATTTCTCTTATTGTATATGTACGACAAATGGAAAGGCTAAATGAAGCTGGTCTTGTGAATGAAATAAGCAGCTACATTATAGCTAGCAATACTGTTGATAAGATGAAGCAGTTACAGAAGGCTAAGAAGAAACTGATGTCATTAGCAGGGTAGGCTCAATAATAGAAAGCTGAGTCCTGTCTGTATTGTTTTTTTTGTCCATATCCTGCTCTACGGTCTCCATAGTCTGCCATCTCGTACTGGTTGTGGTATTCTCTCTGCTGCTGTCTGTCACTGTGGTCATGATGTGACCTTGACCTCTGCCCATTGGAATACTGTCCACCGCCTCTGTAGTACACATCCTGACCAATCTGCCCAGAGTATCCAGTTTGTGGGTAATTTGTGGTCTGATCATAGGCTGGTCTGCTGGCAGCCATTTGATGGGGTGCCTCATAATCATAGTTTTTGTTCTTGTGAGTGTAAGATCTAGAAGATGTGTAGGTGTTGGGAACATATGCAGCCTGGTAACCATAGGTCCCAGTATAGGGTCTGCTGTAATGGTGACCTACATCATGGTGTTGTTTGTTCTTGTGAGTGTAAGCTCTAGCAGATGTGTGGGTGTTGGGAACATATGCAGTCTGGTAACCATAGGTTCCAGTATAGGGTCCTCTGTATTGGTGTGCTACATCAAGGTACTTTTTCTCCTTGAGTGGTCTGGCAGTAGACATGGCTGCTGGACCTGGGTATATAATGAAGCCATCAGGTGTTGTGTATACTCCATCAAGTTTATCAGCAGTCCTGCCATGTTCTAATGACTGCTTCCATCCATCTACATTACTGTCTCTGGCCTGGTCAGCCATACCATCTGGGGTTTCACGAACATTCTTTTCTGCCCTACGACGCCTTTTGCACAAGACCACAACAAGGATGATGACTCCTATTATTAAAAGTCCACCAGGAACAACTACAGCTGGTACAATGACATTGATGTCAACACCACCCTGCATGCTCTTGCTTGTGTTATTGTTGATAGGTGTAGTTGATCCTGCTGTTGCAGGGCTTGTTGATGTTGATGTACTGCTGCTGGCACTGGTAGTTGATAATGTTGTAGGGCTTGTTGATGTAGATGTACTGCTGCTGGCACTGGTAGCTGATCCTGTTGTTGCAGGGTTTGTGGATGTAGATGTATTGTTGGTGCCATGGGTAACTGACTCTGTTGTAGGATTTACTGATGTGCTGTTGGTGGTTGCTTTGGTAGTAGTGGTTGAAGATGGTTTAATTGTTGCTGTGGTTGAAGACATGGATGTTGAAGAGGATGAAGTTGAAGTCACTGGTACAATGGTGGTAGGTGTTGTAGTACCTGGGAATCACAAAGCCACCTTTTACTATGTAATTACTGGAAGTCAATAATACTGTAAGCACTTACTGTAAGAAGGTTTATAAGTAAAATATTCTTTAGTAAATGTATACAATATTTAAAAAGCAAGTAGTGAAGTTAATTTCAATGAAAAACAAACTTAGTTTCTGTTAGAAATAAATTTTGATGTATTTATTTTGCTATAAACATGGTGAGAATCAGTGGGAAATTGTGCATTAAAAATAAAATAGTTTCAGAATTTTCACAGTTGAAAAGGGTTTTGGTTGAGAGGAAAGACTTGGCTCTATGCTTGTTGATAACAATGGTAAGTTTTCTGGTCTAGAGTAGAACATGTGAGTGAAATCCATGATGAATTAAATGGTGAGAATCAAATGTTATAACGAAGTTATTTCATAACTATGAACAAGTGTTTGGAACTCTGGACCACTGAAAAATGTAATCTGCCGCTTGAGGGTATGATGTATACCATCTGATGTACTCAAATGCATTTCTGGATGTATGTACCTATATATGGAATTTAATGGCACATCAGCACAATCCTGGCTGTATGGTGCCAGAAAAAAAATGTAAAGTTAAATATTTCTAAAATTTTAGCAAGATAAACTCTTCCAAACAAATGCAAACATAAGACTCCCACAAAATACAAATGGTAACGACATTAACATTCTTTAAAATGTATATAAAATAAAAGATAAAGGTGGAAAAATAATATCCATAAATTATATAGTCAAAATGTATTATACAAACTGCATTCTTCAATTGCATTTCAGACTTTACTAATACACTAGCTATACTATTGCATATCAGACAAACACAAGAATGTTTGGAATTATTTTGTTTATTATAAACTGTGAAGAACACTGACCTTATAATGAGAAATCTTTTTCAAAAATATTATATAAAAAAGAACACATGCAGTGTTTACTTTTATGGACTATTAGCAATTAGTTGGAAATGATTATAGTGTTGTAAATTGTCATGGTGATTTGGACTACCGGTATTCTAAATGTTATTAGAAGGAGGGAGTCATTTATACATTTTAATTATAACTGAAGTATATTTCAGGATTTGATGCGCCCCACATTTTTATTGGCCTCAATAATATCATGTTGCCTGTATATTATAGTATTGTTGGAATCCAATAATTATTAAGGGAGGTACTGTGTGGAAACCAAAAGGTGGATGTGTCTGACAACCAAGGGCTTTAAGTCCAATAAATGATGATGCAGAATAATCAAAATCCTACAATGGTAATGAATCATCAATATCAAACTGCCTGTACAATTTGGATTAAATCAAAAACAATCAAGGGATTCACTGTGCAGAGAAGAAAGTGGATGAGTGGAAAAACTGGGACTATAACTGCTAAGAGATTATATATTTTGCTGACAATAAAAATTCAGCAAAGATCTCATCAATATCAGCCAGCATACCAAAGGTTGAAATCTAATACTAAGGGAGTTATTATGCAGCAATGAAAGTGGAAGGGTCTGACCATCAGAGGTTATAACTCTGTTAAATGATGATGCAGAAACCTGATAAATGAACCCATCCCAGGTCCCATCAATATCTAGCTGTATACCACAACTCTGGCTGAAATCCTATTGAGGAGATATTGTGCAGAAAGTGGGACAGATGACGGAAGGACAGACAGGTTCAATTTATTGATCTTTCTTTTTGAACAATTTATTTGAAATGCACATGATAAGAGAAGCAACAATGCAACAAGAAACGCAAGGAGACAGTAGTATTTTGATAATAAGTCACAGCAAGAAAATGTTTTTTGACCAGAAGAAATTAACAATAGTTGAAGACTGTTGAAGTATATAATGTATATACATTGCATCTTACAGTACTTTCTTTTCAAGCAATCACTGTTCACAACAAGGAGGGTTCTCTCAGTGTTAACTTAGAGCCTCCTTTTAAGTAACTAACAGAGTGCTGCCCCTCTTAAAAGACACCTCTTAAGAGAGGCCACCATTTTTATATGGCCACCTTTCCCAACATCAAAATATCATACTTTATCCCCATCATATGAGAACTCCATTTTTAATAAAGCTACCTTTTCACTGCAGAAAATGTGTCCTCATCAGAGTGGTGGACAACTGTGCATATATAAGTTTAAAATTTTATAGGAAATAACATTCTTTCCAAATGCACCAAATCTTTGAGGGATCGTGTTTGTCAAGGTAAAATTATAGAGGAAACAAACATGTCAAAGCAAGGTGCAGCAAGTTAGAGAAACTGGCCAAGCACTTTCAAGATATATGGATCCCTTTTTCAAGGTGGATGACACAAACACATACAAATTACAAACACAAACACGTAAACAAAATATCTATTTACATACTGTTGCATTATTGATACCAAAACCAAAGAATATAATCCTATATTTCCCCCCAAAAAACAGAAAACTGTATACTGTAAACTATTTACATCTTAGCAAATCTGGTATTTCAATTTGGCAAGAACACTCTTTTGCATTTAACACGCTTTCAAAATTAAGAATGAGATGATATGTATATATTAGCATTTAATGGCATCTCAGCACAATAATGGCTGTATGGTACCAATTAAATTATTGCTCGAGTTATTCACAGATTGAATGTTTTTCAAATTAGATATGTGCATTCTTTGATTTGGAAGAGAACTATGGATGAATAACTTTTTGTCACTTGAGGGTCCAGCATTTATGAACATTTGCTTCATAAGAGAGGTGAGTTTATTAACTCCTAAAGGTTGACATTTAAACCATGCTTGTCCTAGGGGTGGGATGCAAGATCCATACTGCATGGTAGCAGCAATATAAAGGAACTGTCTGCATTACAACAGTCTGCTGGGTGTTTTTCTGTATACTTGACATGTTCATGTTGGACAGTGTAATGGATTTTCTCAGTTCGCCAACATTTGTGGTTTAACTAGGTGCATGTCCAGCATGTTATTTATGTTCTAGTTTAAGTTGTGCATTCGGAGAACTCTATGTAGGGTAAATGGGCCACCTATGTAACAACTAGTGTGGTTTTTTCTTAAAGTCACCTGGTTTTTTCCCAGTGTCCATTTAGCTACCGATTGGAAAGGTGGCCACTGTACTGTTGATACCGTTGATAGTAATAGTAAAATAAAGTGGTTCCAGAAGGCAGGGCAAGGAAAATTCCCATAGTTGCAGCCAATCGATAATGAGAATACTGTGTAAGGATTTTATGTGCTTATTTGGAGCAATCAAAAATTCACAGAAAGTATATTAATGTGTTGACATCTCAATAATAATAAATCACAAACACCAATCATGTGATCAACCTTGTACTACTTGTATTTTACTATTACAACTTATTATGGGCTTGACTTTGTCATCATAATTTATGATTAACTTTGCACTTCCTCTTATCACCCAAATAAAATATATCCTGCGTGCTACTTAAATTATACAGTTCTACTTCTTTAATTTCTTTTCAAAATTATTTGGCTTCAAAATGCCTCTGACTTCAGCACTTTATACATCATCTCAAGCCATTTTTGGACTTATTTTATATGTTTGTTATTTATCATCACATGGTTACTGCATTTCAATTATTACAAATTATCATGGGCTTGACTTTGTCATCATAATTTATTACTAACTTTGCACTTCCTCTTATCACCAAAGTAAAGTATATCCTGTGTGCAACTTAAACGTATACAGTTTCTACTTCTTTCATTTCTTTTGAAAATTAGTTGGCTTAAAATAACCCCTGACTTCAGCACTTTATTCAGAATCTCAAGCCTTGTTCGATTTATTTAATATATTGTGTTATTTCTGATCACATGATTACATTTATCACCCATGTTGAATCTTCCATATTGTGATATAGTGTATCAACATAAAATATTAATATTTCAAACGTATATTGCTGTTTTTACTTCACAATAGATCAAGCTAATTTTAAGCAAGATGGAAGGTCAAAACTAAAAATGTAAAACAATGGAGTTGTAGAGCAAGACATGGACATATACATAATGGATTCCAGCTCCTGCTTCTTAAGACAGTGCTAGGAGTTTTGAGATGTGAGCTGGATGTTAAACTGTGAAACAGTAAAGAGAGTAGAACTATTCCAAAAGATGCCCATTAAACAAGCTGGATTCAAGAAGAAATGACCATTATAATATTATTTTAATTCTAAATAAGTTAAAGATTTTGAGAGTAGAGGCAAAAAGCAGCAAACAAAAAAAGGAAGAATGACACAGCATTAGAAAATATGAAGCATTAGCTAAGTTCAATTTTCTTTCCCCCAAGCCTTCAGTTAATAAATTCAAGCAACAGGTAACTCCTCCCCCCCCCTCCAATCAACAGAATTCTGATTATACTTTATAGTGAAGTGTCCTTCGAATAGAGGTAAAAATGATATGAAAAATACCAAAAGGTTCCCTTAAATTATATTGTCCTATATAAGCAGGTGCTCCTTAAATGGAGCTATCTGCTCAGGCAGATTTCACCGTAATTGCCAGAATTCTGCATACAATTATTGTAACATTCAAAGGAAATGCAAACAGAATAACATAAAGTAGTGTGAGTATCACATAAATATATTAGTAAATAAAACCATATCACAGCTCTATCATCAATCAAGGTTATATTTAAATAGTCCGGTGCACTTAATGAGCATTGCTGTGGTAGTAAAGCTCATCTCCTCTACAGATCAATCGAAACTGTCTGGTCCCAGGTGGACAATTTCTTGTAAAGAGACCGATGAGCTGCAGGAAAATGGCTGCTGACTCAGGGTTGAACCTATCACATCTCTAGTTTAAGATGGATGTTCTCTGTAGGAGATCGCGGTGAAATATCTGTTCCCAGGGTTTATCTTGTCCTTCTGCTCTTGTTCTTCTTCATAGTCCTCCTTGGGCAACACAATGGATGTGATGTATGGATTCTGTTGTGTTTTGGTCCACTTCATATTCAAATCAAAGTTTGGTTGTCCAGTGTATATCATGTATTCACCAATTCTTGAAGGCTGCATTCTTCCCAAGTGATCTGAATGTGGAAACCACTCTGCACTGTCCGTTTTATTGATGAAGTTTGAGTATTTGGTTCCGTTCTTTGACTTTTGGAGTGAATTGTTGCTCCATAAACCAGTTTCATCATACAAGTCCAATGGAAAAGCATTCATATTTGTGTATGGATCACTCCGGCTGTAACCTAAAGTTTCTTTTTCAAAATATGACTGTCCACTGTATATAATGTATCCTCCACCTCTTGCCTGTCGCATTTCCTCCCAATGGTCTGGTGGAAATTTACTTGACCCAGAGTTGGAACTAATATTAGGATCTCTCAGCTTTTCCTTCCTTCTTTCGACTTTTGACTTGGAAGCCTTTCTTGGACACATTTTTCTTACAAGCAATAGAGAAGTAATAAATACAACAATTGTCAGTCCAAATCCCCCTGACAAAACACCCACAGTAATAGCTGGTGAGCCATCTCCACGATTTTTTTCCGAATTTGTTGGTGATTCAGTAACATTGAAACCAGGTCCTCCTGTAGAAATGTTAGTGGAAGATATAGGTACAGTAGTGGTTGACAACACTGATGATGCTGTTTGATTTGTTGGTGAGGTTGATGCTAAAGTTAAATCCGAAACTGAACTTGATGTGATTTTTTTTGAACTGTCAGTTGTATTCAATGTGTTTGATCAACCTTCAGTGGACTCTGTAACTTCTGCTTGTGTTGATTCTTCTGTTGTTGTTGTTGTTGTTTTTGTTGCCACTGTTGATCTTAATCCCGATACTGCTGAAATTTTCTGCATTGTATTGGTCTTTGTAGATGAATCTGTAGTTACTGATGTTACATCTAATGATGACTGTCCTGTTATCAGTGTAGAAGAACTTGTAACTGTTGTTGTTGCTACTGGTGAGTTTGCTACTGTTGATGTTCCTGCTGCTGGTTTGTTGTCACCTGTCACTGTGGATGAATCAGTTGATGTTGGTGTGGATAATTTTGTTGCTATTGTTGATGTTGATAATGCTTGGTTTTTAGCTGTTCCTGTAGATGCATCTGTTGTAGCTGCTGTTATTGTAGATAAAGTTGTTGATAATGATGTTGGCTCTCCCATGTTCGTTGTAGAAGAATATGTTTTTGATGTTGTTATATCTGTTGATGTTGAAGATGTTTCCTGTTTAGTTGTCTCTGCAGATGAATCTGATGCAGCTGCGGTTGATAATGTTGGTGTTTCTGTTTTCATTGCTGAGGAATCTTTTATTGTTGTTGCTGCAGTTGTAACTGTTGATGGTTTTGATTTTACTGTTATTGCTGATGTTGACTGCTCCTGAGTTGACATTATAGATGAACCTGTTGCTGTTGTTGTAGATATTCTTATGACTGGTAATGGTTTTTCTGAAGATATTGAAACAGGTGTTAATGTTATTGATGACTTCACTGATGATGCTACTGTAGATATTGATACTGCTGTCTGTTTAGTTGTCATTGAGGTTGAATCTATTATGGGAATTGTGGTAATTGTTGATGTTGGCTCTCTAGTTGACATTGGAGATGTAACTCTCAATGTTATTGTTGTTGTGGTGAGGTTTGTTGTTGTAGATGCTATTGATGATAATGACATCTTTTCAATTGTGGAAGATGAATCTGTTGCTGATGTTGATGCTACTTTCAATGTTGTTGTGAATCTTTGCTCTTCAGTTGATCCTGTGGAATTGCTTGCTGTTGCTGTAGCTGTTTCATTTGTTGATAGTGGTGTGGTTGACTGTTTTGAAGTGATATTTAACTGTTCAGCTATGTGTGTTGTTCCTACTGAAGTTGCTGTTGAGTTTATTAAAGAGATTGAAGACCTTTCAAGTGTAGATGAAGTTGCTGACATTATTGTTGACTTCCCTGATATTGTTGATCCTGCTGATGAACTTTTCGTTAAATCGGTCATTGCACTTAGTGTTTCTGATGCAGTTGACATAATAGCTGTAGTTGAACCTGTCCCTGAACTTGTTGCCTCTTGTATTGTTAATGTACTCACACCTGTAATTGCTTTTTCTGTAGATGTTGGACTTGCTGACATTGTTTGTCCAGCTGTAGTTGATGAAAGTGTCGATATTGATGTAGCTGTTGAATAAGTTGGCTCTTTTGTTGTTACACCTAACAAATCAAAAATGAGGCCTTGATAATGTTGAATCTAATGCCTTTTTCTGGCGATTTTCAGTCAATGTAACTAGTGAAAGTATAGAAGGATAGTTTCTACATGAAATTCTGCATTAATGACATGGGTTATACTTTAATTGTCTGGTAATTACCATTCTGACATGGGCTATAATTTAATTGTCTGGTAATTGCAATTCTGACATAGGTTATACTTTAATTGTCTAATAATTACCATTCTGACATGGGCTATAATTTAATTGTCTGGTAATTGCAATTCTGACATAGGTTATACTTTAATTGTCTGGTAATTACCATTCTGCTCTAAGTAAGGATTGCTTTTTGACTGTTCTTGAAAAGTTGCAGTCTGCCAGTCTGATGGTACTTCTAGCATTTTAGAGAGTCTCAAGGGGTCCCTGTATCAAATTAAAATATATGTTCCATATGCACTGAATAGGATACTCCCAAAAATAACAACCTCACCAGACAAAGTTTGGGCTCTAGAATCAACTGCGAGGTGCCTCTACCCAAATGTAGACTACAAATAATATTTGATGAAACTGGATCCAGGAAGCTTGACTTAGCAAGCACAAACCAGACAACATTCCCTCAATGAGACTGAGGCTCTACTGGGAAAAAAGAATTTCCTGGAATTCAAGATAAGGCCATTTCTTCCTTGTAACTGCTGAGTGTCAAAACCATCTTTGATATTCTTCAGCAATAACAAGATTTTAACATTAGCTGCCATGGTGGACATATTGGACATCAGACTGACACCAATTTCATTTAGGACAAAGTAGACGTCATTAGAAGTATTTTGCCGAAAGCCCATGTCAATATGACCAGCCATTCTTCGGAGTAGTGACAGCAAGATTTTCAAGAGAGCCATCATGGCATCCATATTGGGTGTACAATTGGCACCAGTTTCATTTAGGACCAACTATGTATCATACGACGTCTATTGGAGAAAACCCCATGTGGATATAGCCATTAATTTGGAAGTAGAGATAACAATATTTTCAAAATGGCCACCCTGGTGGATTCATTGAGACTCAGTTTTGCACCATTTTCATTGAGGACCAAATTGACACCATAAGAACTCTTCTGATAAAAACTCCATGTCAAAATGACTTTCCATTTAAGACGAGTTGGAATTACAATATTTTCAAGATGGCCACCATGGTGGCCGTATTGGACATCAGATCAATACCATTTTAATTTAGGACCAACAAGACATTATAAGAACTCTTCTGGTGAAAACTGCATGTTGATATGCCTTTCCATTTTGGAGGAGTAACAATAACAAGATTTTCAAGATGGCTGCCATGGTGGCCATATTGGACATTAGATTCGCACCATTCCATTTAGGGCCAACTAGGCATCATAAGAAGTCTTCTGGCAAAAGCATAATGCTGATATGACCAGCCATCTAGAAGAAGTAGCCATAACAAGATTTTCATGCTGGCCATTGTGGTGGCCATATTTGATGTCAGAGCAGCACCATTTTTATTTTGGACCAACTAGACATCATAAGAAGTCTTAGTATAAAGCCCATGTTGATATGACCATCCATTCAGGAAGAGTACTGATAATAAGATTCTCAAGACAGCCACTGTGGCAGCCATACTGGATATGCAAGCGGCACCATTTTCATTTATGACCAACATGTCATCATAAGAGTTCTTCTGGTGAAAACCGTATGTCAATATGGTTTTTTGTTCAGGAGAAGTAGTGATAATTAGGTTTTGAAGATGGTTGCTATGGTGGCAATATTTGTTATCAGATCAGCATCATTTTCATTTAGTGACAGCTAGACATCATGTGAAGTCTTGTAGTGAAAACCCCATGCTGATATAATCATCCATTCAGGAGGAATAGCAATAACAAGATGTTCAAGATGGCCACTGTGGCAGCCATACTGGATATCTGAGCAGCACCATTTTCATTTTGAACAAACAAGACCAGTGGATGAATGTGTGTTCAACATTTCATGGCAATCCTTCAAATAGTTTAGGTGAAATAGCGATAACAAACTTGTGCTAATGGATGGATGGACTATGGATGATGGACATCGGATTACAGATGATGTATGTTGGATGACGGATGACAGACCATCCCAGAATCTCTTCTGGTCTATGACCAGTTAATCTAAAAAATTACAATGTCAGCTCCACTGACCTTTATTTGTCACCTCGTGGCCTCACAAATTAAGTGCAAGCTGCCCCTGCCAAAGTGCAGTCTACATATACAGTTTGATGAAAGTCAGACCAAGGAAACTCCAGTTATTTTGCAGAACGAAAATACCCAATTTCAGCTCCAACGACCTTGACCATGGACCCAACACCACTCAAATCTATAGACTTTTGTCTCAAAACATGATGGGTAAGCCATACATGAGGTAGGAGAAATAAAAACTAACCTTATCTATATTGTTATTGCTATATTTTTCCAACACTGTTTTTTTGTTGGGATAAACAAACACATTTTGCAAATCATCATCAGAAAATTACATTACTTATTAAGCAGTACAAATACTAGTGTTGTAGACTTATTTGGCAGTAAGAGAGAGAGAGAGAGAGAAAGAGAGAAAGAGAGAGAGAGAGAGCGAAATCTGATAGACATGCTATTATATTCTGAGACGTTGCTTACAATAACAATAAAGAATATTTGCAAATATATTTTTAATCAAAATGGTTCCAGAGTTTTTGAATTCACAAATGTAGCTATTTGACAAAAAGTCCCAAATCACAGCATATTAATTGATCTGTTTAACTTTTTCCTGGCTACAGATTATGGTAATATTTCTTTAATATGTTTCTAATTATTGCACAATTTGCAACAAATTATTAGTATGATTAGCAAAACTTCAGTTTTGATAAATTTTAATAATATTTTGTTTCTCTTAATTTGTATTTTTTTAAATTCACTTTGTAACTGACCACTCATAACTTAAGAGCAAACACTAATTAAGTAATTTACTTGGGATACTCTTAACCCAGATACATAAAAAAAAGAAATTCCATAGGATGCTATATCTTGCCTGCTATGCCATGTCATAATCCAAAAGCCTTGCATAGTCACTAAAACAAGTAGATCACTTGGACCTGAACAGTTGGACATGTAGATGACTATTCCTAATGTAAATACACCGATAAAATTTCATGACTTATCACACAACAGTGTCCAAGAAACTGATATAAATGCAACAACATAATTGCTAGAGCACAGAAAGTAGGCCACTGTGGCACCCTCCAAGATGAATACACCTATTAAGTTTCATGACTATACATACAATCGTGTCAGAGAAACTTAGGTACATGCAAAACAATGTAATTGCCGGTGCTTGAAATGAGTAGTACCCTCTAAGATAGATGTACCCATCAAGTTTAATGACTGTACATACAACAGTGTCCAAAAACTGATCTAAATGCAAAAACTTAATGTTAATGACTACAACAAGAACAATAATGACATAAAAAGAGTTCCATGCGTCTTTCATATGCTTCACAGCAAAGACAAAAATTAGTGACTTTTCATAAAGAGATCTCTTTTATTACACACAAAGGGATGTCTTATTATCTTCAATTTAAATAACCTAAGTATGCAAAACAATTGACTCAGTTGTGACCAGACAGGTTTTTAATGTCATTGGATTGGTTTCTCTAGGATTGCTGGGAATTTTAAACATGACTCCACACACTGCTTCTATTGTACAGTGTATCAAATAACTGGGTTTACATACTCTCCACCTTAGCTGCTTCTTACATCTTATATGTTAAGTACTGCTCGGGCCCCTGGGTGACCGAGTATTCTAAGGCATTCATCTTTGCAGATCACTGACATCTCACTTATGTCCACATGGGTTCGAGTTTATCGGCCACCAAGTATTGCCTACTATGTGCTGAAAAATGGTTTTAAACCCAAAAAAACCAAAAGCCATAACTATTGCTCTTTCAATTCCTAGATGTTAAACACATCATTCTAGATCTTACCAACTGCTCACACTACTTTTGGATGTACAACCCTTACAGCGAGGTTCTAACTGCTTTTTTTCTAACACAGCAACAATTATTTTTGCCCTTGTTTAAGATCCATCATTTGTTTCATTTCTGTCAGACCATCTTAATTGGTCAGTAACCTACTCTGGAAGTAGGTCATTTTAGTATTAAATATCTGACTGGCTAAACCTTTAATTGAATTCTGCATCTGTCCTTTATCTGTCACAACTCATTAGATTAGCCACCCCATAGTCTCTGCTTCTGCCAACATTGTCACTCACCCACAGTGTGAACTTCTTGCTTTATTTATCTCTTTGATTTGTTTTGGGCCTGGACAAAATAAATTAAATATCCTTACTACATGTACTTGCAGACACACAGAATCCTTCCATTGAACTTTGAATTACACAACTTTGAAATGAATTCACACAATCTGATGTTAACTAATTCCTTTGTCACACTATATTTACTTTTGCTAGTATAGGACAAGTCCTCCAATCAGAAACAAGAATATAATCAATAACTAGACTGAGTCAGGGAGATTTTAGTATTCTTCAACAGTAAACCTCAATTACCATGCAGAAAATTCAAATGTACTAGTGACAATGAAATGTTGGCCCGTTTTCTAACTAAAGGTTTCTTTTTACAATTTAGTATGTTTAGTTTTTGAAAGTTTAATCAGAACTATATATCCAGTATTGTGCTGACATGTTGTTAAATCACATACATACATACATACATACATACATACATACATCCCATGACTGGGCATACAAGACAAAACAATAAAAAACACTCTTTTCTGTGACATCAAAGAAGACTTAATATAATGAGTTGATGAAAACAAGATTAAATTTGCTTTTCCTTTCTTTGACCCGATATACAACTCACCTCACTGTTTTAGTACTTTCCAATGTAGACATTAATTATCATGCAGGAAATAAATACAGACTAAAGTGATCTTGACAATGAAATGTTGGCAACATTTGTAAAAAAAATTGTATTTGTTGCTTAGAATTATCTTAGCATATTGATAACTTAACTTTTAATAGCACTATATAGCCTGTATTGTTCTGATATGCCCTTAAACCAGATACCTACCTACATACCATGACAGGGCATAAGAGGCATATAACAATAAAAAAGAATATTCTTTTCTATGATATCACAGTACAGGTACTATAATGAGTTGATAAAACCAGAGATTAAGTTTGTTTCTCTTTCTTCAGAAACAAAATCTGTTCTTAAAATCTGCTCCAGAAGCTATATTATCACTGTCCACCCCATATATGCAAGATTTTACTGGACATAAGTCACATGGTTCCAGTAACCTTGGAGTTACAGCCAGTACAACACAGTTCATTCCAGTCACCTTTGAGTTTGAGTCATATATATATATATATATATATATATATATATATATATATATATATATATATATATATATATATATATATATATATACACACAATGTATATTGTATACAATTATTATGAACAATGTGTCTTGAATTAACTTATTTATTCCTACTTCCAACTGACTAGTCAGAATAGACCTTATTTGCAGGCTAGGATGCATATAGCATGGAAAAATCTATCGTATATACTCGTATATAAGCCGAATAATTTAGGACAAAATAAAAACCTGGAAGAAGGGAGGTTATTCAGTTTGGGTGGTCAGCTTATATGTGAATAGGCTTATACACGAGTATATACGGTATGTAGTCCTGACCTAAATATAAATATTTAACCTACGTCAGTACAGAACAAAATGTAGGCCACAGTGATCTTTTATTGTAAGAGTGTAGTTCTAACTGAGAAGCATCCAGTTATTAAGTGTAACAATCTAAACATAAACAGCACCCAATAAATCAACTCCAAACAAAAAATTCAATTTCACAAAATCACTAAATCATGAAATACAGGTTACAGTGACCTCTTTTTCGATAAGGGTGAAGTACTTATAAAGATGCATCCTGTTGCCAATTTTCATGACTTTAGGCACTTTAGTAAGCATATAGCATGCCTAAAACTTCTGTGGCCATGAGCTAAATCAAAAACTTCATCTAAGCCAGTAAAATGTGAAATGTAGAACACAGTGACCTTTTTCCACCAGTGTGGTACTAATAGAGATGTGTACAGTCAGTAAGTTTAATGATTCAAGCATATACAATTAACAACAAAATTCTACTCAAGTCAGCAAAGCATAAAATATGGGTCACAGTGACCTACTTTCATGTTATTGGTATAGCACTTATCAAGATGCATCCCCCTACCAAGTTTTATGCTTCCACATATACTAGAGTGTATAAAGGATACAACCCCTTCCCCACAAAAAACATATGCTCATGACGTTAAATGCAAAAACGTAGACCAGTAAAATGTGATGTGCAAGTCACAATGACTTTTTTGTGTACAATACTAATAGAGATACATACAATTATCTGGTTTGATGATTCTAACATGTACAGTATTTGAGACTGAAAACAAGTCAGTGATGCATGAAATAGGGGTCACAACAACCTACTTTTGCGATGAGGCTGTAGTACTCTCCAAGTTGCATTCCCACACCAAGTTCCATGAATTTAGGTATAACAGTATTTATACATGCTGCAAAAAACCTATTTGGTCGTGATATAAATGCAAAACACTTCACCTAGGCCAGTGAAATGTGAAATGTAGGTCACAGTGACCTTTTAATTTAAGGGTGTGGTACTGAGATATATAAAGGCATCTTGTTTGATAACTGTAGCATGAACAGAACTTGAGAGATTAACTTAAAACAGTAAATGTAACCAGTGTCAGTGAAGTGTAAAATATGGGTCACAGCTAACTACTTTTGTGATCCTCGTACCAAGTTTGATTACTCCAGGTATATGACAATATATACAGGAGATAAAAAAAAAATACATATGTCATGAGCTAGATACAAAAACTTAACCATAAGCAAGTAAAAATGTAGCCTTTTTATAAGAGTGTGGTACTAATAGAGATGCATACAATCATAAAGTTTGATGATTCTAGCATGAACAGAACTTGAGAAATAAGCTTAAAAAAAAAAAAACTGTAACCAATGTCAATGTTTAATATGGGTCACAGTGACCAACTTTTGTGATGAAGACATAGTACTCAAGCTGCATTCACTCTAAAAGTTTCATGACTCCAGGTATAAAAGCATGTATACAGTGTGCAAAAACCTCAGCTAAATGCAAAATCTTATCCTGGAATGTACAACTAATATATATGTACAAACTTAGACCCTTAGCCCCCCTCCCTATGGGTTATATTCTTGCATCCCTGCCAACACCGGGCGGGGGTGGGGGGGAATAGTACAATAGCTTACTTTTACTTCAAAGAGGCATTCTAGCATCCTCTGTATCAGATTTTCATTTCTTGAAGTAAATGAGTACTTTCTTAGTGGACTGTCTTTATCAATGTCATACAAGAAACATTGACTCAAACAGCACGATGCAAACAGGATAGCATGTCCAACAATATTGGACTGTTTATATTATATGATTCAAATAAAAAGATGACTATAACAGGAGAAATGGTTTACCCAGTACATATGATGTAAACAGAATAGTGTGCCCAGCAATCCTGGACTATCTATGTGATATGATTCAAATAAAAAGTTTACTATAACTTGAGAATGGTTTACTCTGCACGCACTATCATGTCCTTTTCCTGCTTTCTCTGCACGTGTAGTTAAGGTGATATGAAATATTGACAGAACTGTGCAGAACAGCAATTTAAAAACAAAATGCACCAGCTAAAGAGAAAAGAACCATAATTTGTTTAAATTAATTGATCTTCTATGCCCCTTGGCCTTCTCAAGTTAGAGATGGTTTTTATCATGTATGAGCACATTCATTCCACACATATTATATATAGGTTTTGACTGAACAAGCTGCTAAATTTAGGGGCGATCCATGTGCAAAACAGTTTATAAACCAATTATAACTAGATTTATCCAGCAATCATAATTACTTTGGCAAAGCAAGCCAGAAACTCTTAGGTACACAGATACATCAGACTGCATTGCATCTTATTATATGTGCAAAATTCCAAATGACTGCTGAACATGTATAAACCCTCCCAATGATATGTTCCCACCCAGTTATGATGTGTTATAGCCAACAAAAACAGGGTTAAAATATGACTCATGGAGGATAACAACTGGTTTTATGTGACCTCTGTCACATGATTTTGTTTCTCTTCAAATAATGCCTCTCAAGCAAGCACCTGGGTCAAAATGCTAATTTATACATGCTCAGCCTATGGCTTACTCCAATAATGGCCCCCTTCCATCACATCTAAAGTATGCTTGGATGGGGACCCATTTTTATTGTTATGAATGAGAAGATAAATATTCTTCTTATTGATATCAGGCAGGCAGTCTGGTATTGTTCATTACAGTGTCACTTAAGTTGGTGATAATCTTTTTAAAGCCACTATGCAGTTGCCATACAGTTTCAGCCTATTTAATATTTTCAATAGGGAATGCACTCTGACCTCCCACCCCAATATAACAGTCCAAATATCTAAAACAGGGTGGGAAAGGTCAGAGAAAACTCTCACTAGTACTTATTATGCTCCATGCATGTTTTTTTGCATTAATACTTGTAGCAGTTTCCTAAACACTGCTGCGTATGGTCATGAAACATAAAGTGTGCATTCACCTTTAATTGTCATTTATATTAGCACCCATAAAAAGTAAATTATAGCTGCAATATCCTACTTTTCTTCCTAAGTTCTTGGACAATGTACCAGCAAAGCACACACCTTCAAACCTGTATCAAAAAAAAAAGAGATCCTTAATTTGGATTGATTTCATGGATAGAAAACAAAGTAACACCTCTGTTTCATGCAATTTCACTTGGATCCCCTCTTTTCTAAAGTACCAATATTATTCTTGTTGTTCCTAAAATCTGCTTCAGACCTTGATAACACTGTCCACCACTGGAAGGCAGATTTTACTGGGTGAAAGTCACAGGTTTTGAGTAACCATGAAGTAACAGACAGTATTACAAGGACAGTACAGGCATCAATAATTAATAAATTAAACTAGACTTACCAAGTTGATGTTTGATTGTAATTTCATGAACCCCATAAGTGCCTTAGTGATTACATGCTGTGACATTGGTCATGTGACTGGTCAGTCTTGAGAGTATAAGAAATTAAAATGGAAGCTACAGTGTCATATTGGTTGGGTAGTACCAATTAGGGTGGGCATGCTATCACTAAGGCACTTATGGGGTTCATGAAATTACAATCAAATGTCAACTTGGTAGGTCTAGTTTAATATATCAATTTCACTTCCCCCATAAATGCCTCGTGATCCCATGAGATTTCAGAGAGAGACTTCCATTTATACAAAATATTAACAGCAACCAAATAAGGAAGAAAACTTGTATCTGCTGTTAGTAAAATGCATATACGCTGTACATTACATCAGTATTATGAAATTCTGGATGCTTACAAAACCTTTCAACTAAATTCACTCTTGTCTGTAACAACCTTCTTATAGAATTTCCTGAAAGTACTGGCACTAGCCGAACCAGCTGCCTTTAAGATTGTATCTAATTGTGTGCCTTTAGCACTAACAGCAGAAACAGATGCGTTCCTAGTCCTGTATCAATACCAGACTTTTTACAAGTTTTTACCCAATTTGATATACCATATTTCATGTAATTTTTCATACATTATCTAGTTATAAAAACAATAATTAATTAAATGTATCATATTTTTCGTACACATTACCTTGAATTTTTCGTCAAATCCTTAAAATATTCGCACATAAATGTTCAACTAAGAAGGTTCACGTTTGCAAAAAGATTGAAAATATTGGAATTTGTTTTTTACAAAAAATAAGAGGTTAAATTCATATACGATTATGGTGTTTTTTTTTGTTTTTTATCTTTGTATTATTTAATAACCTCGTATTTTGATATGTTAAAATTGAAGAGTGGTTCCGATTTCAAACGACTTTGAAAATATACAGTGGTATGATTTTGATATGTCCAATGACCATAGTATTGCTTGCTAAGAATGTTATAAATGATGATTACCTTTGGGTAAGTTCTTCATTGATGCAATGAATAATGAAACAGGAGATTAAGAAATAAAAGAATCACCAGTTATAATTGTGCAGAAAGGCCTCTGATTATCTCACTCTTTAATCATTTCATTCTTTAATTATTTTTGTAACCATATATTTTTATGGTTTTTTTAATCAAAAAGAGAACTTCACTTTTTAAATGACTTTGAAAAAATACCAATGTACGATTTAGATATGTCAAATGACCAATGTATTGTTTGCTGAGTCTATGTCTGATATAATCCCATATGAAAAGCGTAACTATTTGTTACCTCAATAAAAAACCTACCGAATTATTTGTTAACTTCGTGAAAGTTTTAATTGAGGCACTAAATAATGAAACAGGAGATCAGGAAATAAAGAAATAATCACCATTTATAATTGTGCAGAAAGGCCTCTGATTACCTCACTTTGAAAGGGTAACTGATTTATTAATTGAGAATCTACTCTCATTCATCGATCTGCCCTTTTTTTGTCTTCTTTACCTCCAAGAAAAAATGATGATTAATGCATATGATCTCTTGCAGTTCCTTTGGCAACTTTCTTATATGGGGATTCTATGCCTATGATTAAACGTATTTCAGAATTTTGTGACATTTTAGTCTATTGCAAGTAACATTATAAACAACTAACAACACACAATTTCTTGTCACAAGGAATTCTAAAAGAAAGGGTTCTACATGGTGCCCTGGTTTTGACTGTTTGTTTCTTCTTTAAAAATTGATCACATCAATATAACCATGGTTCTTATCAGTCACGTGACCAATGTTATCTCATGTGATTATCAGGCACTTACGGGGGAAGTGAAATTGTCTTGATTACCCACTACAGCTCAGGTCTTGTATGCAAAGCATTCATTCCACTGATCTAATTGTTATACTCATTCAAGTGGACTACTTAAATACATAGAAAAGCAACATTTTTGATGACAAGAATAGGTTTTATTTAATCAATCATATAATTAATAAATATAAAATCATGCATATGGCACTGTTTAAACCGAATTACTGTCATACTGCCTAACCTGATATGCATATTAACTATGACTCTAAAATCATGAATATGGCAATTAAAAATTGACTGCAATTACTTTCATACAGCTTGATATGATATATATATTGCTTAACATGATATGAATTTTAACTATGATTCTAAAATCAGGAATAATGGCAATGTTTAACCTGAATTACTTTCATACTCGATATGTGTTGTTTAACATAATACACATTTTAACAATAACTGATCATAACATTAAAATAGGAAACAATCATGTTATTACATGTATAGGAATATTTTTGTGTAAAATACAAAATTATGACAATGATTAACACAGAAAAGTTACATCTCTATAAGTACACTGAAGACATACTCATACTTGTAACAAATGATACACTAAGTGATCCATAATTTAATTAATCAATGAACTATTCTTCAATTAAGAGAAAATGTGCATGTTAATTCTAGATGATCCATCTGACAAACTATCTGAAATTATATTCCATGAAATAAAATGGCAAATAGTAAGTGACCAAATAAACTTTCATAAAGCATAACTTGTTTACAACTGTGCAAACTGTATGACAGTATACATAAAATAACTTTCTGTCTAAAATCATGGGCCCTATACTGTAAAATCAACCTCACAAAGTCACTTGAAACTTCCAAAATTCAAAACTTAACAGTTTAGGTGTAGTTTGAAATATTCTGAAGCAATGATATTGAACTCTTTGCTTGCAGATGCCAATCAACAAAGTCTGTTGAAATTTTATAGAAAAAAAGCAAAAGTTTGAACCATGCATTTTAAATGATTTGTCATACTTCCTATGTTACTGTAATTTGCTTCATTTGTGCATGTACAGTGTGTATCACCATTTATTATTTTTTTTTGATGTGTTTAATATTGGTTATGTTTTTTTAAATCTAATGCAGGAGACCTAATTTTGACATTGCTCATCATTATGCAACTACTGCTTTTCTTATAATGTGGTGCATGGTCATGACTCTCCATAAATTTATTATATTTTGTATTATGGATACTAATGTAGGAAGGGTAGCTAATTGTAGGAATTGTTAGTGTTGATCTTGATATTAAAATTTATCTCTACCTATTCAATATTGTCGCACTAAAGCATATATATTTATGTGACTCTTGAAAAGGAGAATATATCTCAATTGCAAATTTTCATATAAACTACCATACAGAGACTTTACCTTAATTAAAATTTAAATTTCTTCAAGAAGTTTTTTATTTTTTAATTTCAAGATTGCAATATCAAATGCTACTATAACACACCTGCAAATGTAACATGCTTTCTAACTGGCTAAACATCAATATTTGCAGCAGTTAAGTCTATTATACATGTGATATATTTTCACAGACAATTACATTTTCTGCTATTTTTCAAACAAGAATTTCAAGGCGTGCAAGACTGTAATTAATATCTGGTAATTTTTAAAAATAAAATTCTGTCTGTATGCATACATGTGATGCTTCCAGAGTACCAGACTGATATCTGAGTAAATTCTGTGAGATATGAATACATTCTTGAGATTTGTTTTTCTGCACTGTTCATATAGTAGCCATGAAAATTGACTCATGTTGTGAGGCCACCATATCATTAGGTACAATATGTTCCAATAACTGAACAAGGCCATGTCATAACATTGAATAAATAAGACACAAATACAGTATATTCCAACAACTGAACAAGACCACGTCATAACAGTGAATAAAGAAGGCACAAATACAATATGTTCCAACAACTGAACAAGGCCATGTTATAACAGTGAACAAAGACACAAATACAGTATGTTCTAACATCTGAACAAGGCCATGTTATAACAGTGAACAAAGATACAAATACAGTATGTTCCAACATCTGAACAAGGCCATGTTATAACAGTGAACAAAGACACAAACACAGTATGTTCCAACATCTGAACAAGGCCATGTTATAACAGTGAACAAAGACACAAACACAGTATGTTCCAACATCTGAACAAGGCCATGTTATAAGAGTGAACAAAGACACAAATACAGTATGTTCCAACAACTGAACAAGGCCATGTTATAACAGTGAATAAAAGAAGACACAGATACAGTATGTTCCAACAACTGAACATGGCCATGTTATAACAGTGAACAAAGAAGAAATAAATATTTAATCATATGAAACCACATGGTGTTCATTAACCAAGAACTGTAATTAAGTGAAATAAATTAAGGTTAAGAAGAATGGCTGATTGAAGGCTCAAGGCATTTTTAGATTTTAAGTTTTTTAACTTGTCTCTTTCAGCTGATAAATACCAGTATATTAAACTTGATATTTTCTGAAAGCTTATACAATAGCAAGTTTAAGAAATCTTTTAACTGATTTTTCAAAGAAAAAAAAAATGTGAAACTTAAATGTACATTTTTTAAATATTTGATAAATATGTTTGAACAGTTCATGTTATCTACAAGCATGTACACATTAAATTTTGTGATTTTATAAGCAAGTATATATTCCAGTGAACTGTGTTAGGGATTTCCATAGAAGCATTTTGTTTTCATTTTACAGCTTTGAAATACCAGTGATCTCACAGAATTGTGGACCATGGCACAGTCTCACTCCTCGAGTTCTATTTGTCAAAGAATAATAATCTATTATACTGTGATTGTTTTCAGGTGATATTGTGAACCAAAGACCATAAAATCAAACCTTTCATTATAAGTTGCATGTATGGGTAAACATGTAGATGGTATGTAACAAAAAACATTTCAGTCATTATTTTGTGTATATTCCACACAATCTGAAACTTATTAACATATGCTATAAGTAAACCCAATGAACAATTTGTTTGTATTTCCAAATTAAATTATAAATAATGCAGAGGTTGAAAATGCAGTCTCTTAACTCGAAACATCAAGTGAAAAATTCCAGCTGCCAAGCGAAATCTGTAATCACTGGCAGATTTCAGGGTTCATATGTGTTTTTATTTAAGGAAAAAAGAGGATATTACCAACTTTGTTCATTGAAAGTCCATACTTACTACCAGTAGATTGTTTCCCATTTGTTTTGATCAAGCTCAAAAAGCACTTTATACTCAATCTTCAATACTAATAAATGCTTACCAGAGGAAGAGAAGACTACTCTCAATTTGTAATTACTCACAACTACATGTAGTGATGGCTCACAAAGTAAGTTCCAGACAACAACCTTTCAAACAATTGAATTTAGGTCATTAACATAGTCAATTTTTATATTTCTATAATATCTGTCTGAGTAAGAATTTATTCTGGGTGAATAAAATTTGTAGTACTTGCCTGACTGAAAAAAACAGAAAAAACTTATTCTGACTTATACGTGATACATGTATATGCTTGACTTATACAGGACTTATAAGTTACTTACACTTTGCATATTTAATGAAGTAAGTGAAATGTTAGTCTGTATAAGTACAGTATGAGTGAAAACAATATTGATCCATGCTTCGCCTAGATTTCACTAATAAGTGACATATAAGTCATTCATAGGTGGTATAAGCCATTATTAGCTGAGTATAAGTGAACTGTAAGTTCATGGACATTGTCATTTTCTGACTAACAGTTTACTACAAAATACAATATAAAGTCCAAGGTTTATTGCAAAATACAATCCAAGCTGAACATAGGTGCTACTATGATTTTTTGTTCCAAAATTCATAACTTCCCACCAGATTTATCAATTTCAATGAGTCATATCAACAACACACACACAAGAATTTTGACATGTTTTATTTAAAATATTTTAAGGTTTTAAAAAAGAAAAACATTGGAATAAAACTTTCAACTTTGTTGGATCTTATGTATCAATTAAAGCTAGAATAAAGCATTGTGTGTGTGTGTGTTTAAATTGCAAAATGGGGACATGAGTGAGCATACACAACCACAAATTGCAGACACACCTTGTAAATAAGGACTTTTTCAGCATCCAACAAATTACTTTCTATAATTTAATTAAAAAAATATTATTTGGCACCAAACATTCAACTGTGTATATTCTAATGAAATCATAGAAAATAATGTATTGTTGGACACTGAAAAATTATCTGACATCGAAAAGATTTTTCAACGGCAAAAATCCAGAGCCCGAAAGATTTTCACAGCAAATGCTTTTGGAAATTTAAACCATTGGCAGTCTGCATTGATAGAATTATGTTACACTGACTTGTTCCCTATGGCTGTTTTGTTTTGTTTGCTCTTTGTGCTTTCCAGCATCATGCGGTATATTCAAATATCCAAGGGTTCACATGCTGACAATTGAATTTGGGACAGCCTTCATTTACCAGCTGAAGTAGAATGGCCATCAGATTTTGAAAGAAATTTCTTCACTGCCGCCCGTGAGTCAAAACCTGCTTTTGAATTCAGTTGTAGGGGATTACTTGATGATGATGGATTCTGCCCAAAATGTATGTTTGAAAGAAAAATTTTATTTATTACTTGGGGAATAAATTATCTACATGGTTATCACTTACTTGTGTTATTTCAGCTAGCAATTTGATAGCGAGCAAGCCGTTTCAAATGTGGTGGCTTAAGTAGCATGCTAATGTGTTGGAAATCATTTCACAAAATTGTTATCTAAATGGAAATGTATGAGATTTTTATAAGGTCAGAACTTATAGGTAGCCATTTACATGTATACATTCTATAAAACTGATGACTTTATTTATATAACAACACAATTTATTGTCATGCAGGGGAGAGGAGGGAGCGCCTTTAAAGCCCATATTCATTGAATTCAGCGGGAATTCACCTTTATCTCATGCACAAGTGTATTAAATGAATGACTTACATTTCATGTATAAGTGAAGTATACTTCACTTAAAAGTGAAATGCCTAATTGACCTATATGTCACTTTTAAGTGACCTATAAGTGTAGTAAGTGAATGACTCACATTTCACATATATGTGAAGTATATGTATAAGTGAAATAAGTGAAGTATACTTCATTTATAAGTGAAATGCCTAATTTGCATATTCATGTATAAGTGATATGCCTAATTTACATATAAAATCATAACACTTCACATATAAGTCACTTATAAGTGATCTATAAGTAAAGCAGTAAGTCACTTATACATCACTTATAAGTTTTTTCCGTAAGGGAAAACAACAAATGAGGTGTTGTCTATAGTGAGTGCTTTTAACAAGAAATGAAGCTTACCCTACACAGATATTGCTGTGATGTCAGCACCATTTATGTATTGTAATTTGCTGAGACAATTAATCTATTAATCAGCTTGTGTTATCATGTCAAGAACCAGTAAGCTTTCAACAACTGTCAAAATAAATCCAGCCTAACTGTTAAGTACTTAATTAGGTTCTCAAGGAAGTAGTCATTAGCATTGCCATGATAGTTAATTGACTTTTTTTACATCTGAATAGAAGATGGCATTTCACATTTATAATGATTACAATTAAACAGAATAAACAAATAAAATTAAGAGATGAATGTCACTTCATTAGAATTCTTTAATTGGTATTTGTTTCTTACAGCATTGACACCAGTTGGCATTTTCCAACATTTTTATTGATCAATTTTTCATTCCATGTTATATTATTTAATGAGAAAATTTTTTGGGTAAAAAAAATCTTACGAAATATATGATTAAAAAAAAATAATTTGAATTTCATGATGTTGATTCCAAATTAACTTGCACTAACTGTAGTTTTCAACGATAAAATGAGCGATATATTGATTTTTCATGTACCAATTTGATTGTGATTTTTCAGTGTTAAGAAAACAGAAGCCTACTGCCTTATCTACAAGATAAAACAATGGAATCCACACCTGTCTCCAAATTGTACATTAGTTTATGAGTTATCAGGATATGCTAAAATAAGCGAGTGGAGTACATGTACTGCTAGTACAAATATACAATCTACTTGCCCTTAAATAAATCTGATGCAAGTTGGCCTTTATTTTTTTGTGTGTTGGTTTTAACAGCACTTTTAACACTATATCATGCTGAGGAAATGGAAGCCAAGCGCCTTTCCCAAGGACACATTGAGGCAGCCGACCCAGGATTGCATGGGTGGGTACTGAACCTGCAAACTTTGGATTACGAGTTTGACGCTCTACCAACTGAGCTACTGAGACTACCAAAGGCCATAAAGCTAGAACATAAACAATACAACAATAAAATAGGCAAGTATATGAGTAATTATTGTGACTGACTAAGCTGACAGCAGAGTCTTTGGCCTGCTGCAACTTACAAGGAGAAGAGCGATTTAAAAAGTGTGCTTTTATACATGTATTTTGTTTCCATTCAATAGGGAAAAAAAGGTTAAAATATTCTGTTTAAACTCTGTCCAAACATGCTTTTGCACATAATTTTCAGTGATAACATGTTTATTTGTAAAACAATTCGATAGAAAAGTGCCATGGATGAAGTTTGTTCAGGATGACTACTGCCAACTTCTGAAGAAAGTTCCATCTTAACAGAATCTGAACTTATATCGTAATCTGATAATAATTTTGCATATAGTTTGACATTTCACAGAAAGATGAATCCATAAATCATGCATAAGACATAAATAATATAGACTAAATTAATATAAAGTGTTAACCTCTATAGAAATACATTACTTCTGATAAGACTGTGAGTGAGAACACTATCAAAACAAATAAAGCATGACATAAAGGTTTACCCACTCAACATCACATGTTTTGTATTTGTGACTATTTCTAATAAATCAAGTCCTATTAAAGAAATACTGATTTATTTGAGAAATATCATGAAATGGAAACAGTTTTTATTCTAACTGCAATATAAACAAATTGTGAATTTAGTCTTAGGAATTCAGTTAAGCTAAAAATACACTAGTTCCCTAGATAGATCCAATTAATAAATAATATGCAAGTAATTATGAGTGTTTTGTATTAATTTATTAAAAACTATATAGGTACAGGACATAGATACAGACTTAGTGCTTCTGTGAAAATGTCAAAATAGTTGTCTGATCCGTGGTGTAAATTTACATTGTCAAGTCAGAACCTTCTAGAAAAATTGGCGGTAGTAATTCTGAACAAACTTTGTCACTGGAATTTTTCTATCTGACTAAAATAAAAGAACATTACTGCCGAAAAAGAAAATATGCACAAATATATCTGGACAGAGTTTTGTTTTTTTGAATGTATTATTCGATGTTTATTACATATAATACAGTGTATTATTATTATTATTATTATTATCTTCATTTCATTGCACTTTCATTGAATAAAAATCAGAATTGTTCATAGTGTGATAAACATAATTTTACAGGAGTTCTTATTTCAAATAAATATTTAAGAAACTGCTCAAATAATTTTCAACTTTCTGTTTACTAAGGCTGGCAGAAGATAGTTGTTCAATACAATTTATGAATTTCATCGGAAATGAGCACTCATGTAAGATCTTACATTAAGTGGGATTTGCTTTAGGACATGGAACTGGTTCTTAGTTTGGTTGTATCTGGTTTGCCATGTTTTCTTCTTTCACTTCATTTTTCTTTGGAACAGGTTTATCCTTCCAATCCTGGTGAGATGTGCTTGTCTGATTTGAAGCATGGGTACTTGATTGAATTGGTGTATTTGAAGTTCCTTTGTTAGGTTTTGATTTTGTTACTTCATTCTCTCTAAAACTGAGTTGCACTAGTTTTGTAAGCATTAGTTTGACTTGCATGGTAGGTATTTGATTCATGTGTATTTGGCAATCCATATGTTTGATTTTGGGTATCATCTTTAACTTTGGTATCATTCTGTACATCATGGCCATCATCACTTTGTTTCCTGCATCGGGAGCAGCAGCAGCAGATTATAATGATGATTATAATAACAGCTGTGCCACCAGCACTGACACCAGCAATGAGAGCAATTGGTAGGGGCTTTGGTGGCTCTGGTGGCTCTGGTGTGGGCCCTGGTGTTGTTGTTATGGTTGTTGGTTGTTGTGTTGCTGAAAGAAATTGAAGTTCAGTTTATTATTCTGAGACGTAGAGATGCATGCCTTATTTTTTAAAAAGTTTAATCTTGCAATCTTGTGCAATTTCATGGGAAAAAGCTTCCATGTTAAGTGGTGCAAAAGCAGTTCAACATATTTTAACGTCTCCAAAATAGTGAACTTCAACTACCTTTCTGCACATGAATTAAGATGGGAAATACAGCACTTCTTGACTTCTTCATCATAACACAGTTTCTATTATAAGGCACTCCTTTACTATAAGGCTCTTCATATGACACATTTCCTGTTATAAGGCAAGTATGGTCATGGATCCCATTTTATTATGTGTCAGTAAAATTAATTGCATTATATACTTCGTTAAAAGGCAGTCACTATAAGGGACTATACTCAATGGCTTTCTGGGAAAGCGTTATAATGAAGCAGAAGACCAGCTTCATTATTGTAAATGCTACGCCAAATTTGAAAACTTCATTTTCCCATTATTTTGTGGAAGTCTTTTGATAACTGACATAGAGGACTGCACCATTTGCCACATGAAACTAGTTATTGCACAATCATTAGACATTCTTGACAATGTGCATGATTTTTTTAACTAGTTAAGAGAACAAGAAAACCAACAAAAACAGCAAGGCTGGATTGCAAAGCTTTGTTTTGTTTAAATGGTGTGGTGCCAGAAAACTTGTCTTGTATTACAAACAAGAATCCCCCAATGGCATCATTGCCAGATGCAAAGATTTGTTTTGTCTAGATGGTACAGTGTGCTCTTTGTGATACATCTATGCACCATGTTACACTGCTCTGCATGCAACAGTGTTCAAGAAACTAAACAAACACAAACATCAATGCAGGTCACTGGAGCATGAAGTATAGGTTACAGTAACCTAAATTCTGACTGAAGGATGTAATACTCCTCATGATGCATATGTGTGTATATATACAGTAGGACCCCGTTATAGCACGATGGTCGGGGTCCACAAAACGAGATCGTGCTATACCCGAACCGTACTATAACCGAACAAGACAAAACCAAGTCATTTAGCTGAAGAAAATGAGGGGGGGGGGGGGGGTAAATTGTGGTCTGAAAACAACGTGCTTCATTGGCACCGTTACCATCTTAAATCAATGCATATTAAATGAGAAATACACATGCAATGAAAACAGAGATTGCACATATAATATTTAACTTTATTCAGAGAACCATGGATTGGTACATTTATATATACATGTCTAATGTATAGCATGAATAGTTAAAGGATCTTAACCTGTACTCACCAACCGATCTCATCGCATGCGTAGGAGTGAGTCCATAATAATTCCATCGAAAATATGAACACAGAAGTATAATATCATTGTCTGATAAAGTTCTGAAATCCTACATCGTCGTCTAGTCATTGTAAATCGTCGTCATCTAGTCATCGTAAATCACGTCCGACTCCGATTCCTCAGCTTGACTATCGTATTCGGGTGCTTACGCAGAGACTGAGCTTGGGTTCTGCAAGTAACACTTTGATCATAAAGTCAGAAATCAATTAAAGGATGCAACTGGACACGTGTCAATTGTGCGGCAAGATCACATGGAGTTCAAATAACCACCCTCTGTTACTTGGCACTGAACAAGTAAAACTCGCAGCTTGATCAAAGGATTGTCACGTGGGAAAACAACTTGAAAACAAAGTGAGTGCTTTTACAAGCCAAAGGCTTATTGGACCACGTGCACTGGCGGATCACTTGGGAAATATCACTTCGGAATTAAATCTGACTTGTGGAAACACCGGACTTAATCCTGTCCATGGCTTCAAGCTTCTTTTTAACAGTAAAAGCTTTACGTTTCCGTGTACTGTTATTCATTGTAAATAACTACTAATTAAAACTCTGACACCTATTTGCTTGAACGACTACAGGAAGAATAATTGTTAATCAACAATGGGGTCATTTTTATTGGGAATGTACAATATTATTCACTGGTCAACTGATTGCGTGGGGATTGTCTAACAACACCGACAAGCCACGTGTGCGCGTTGGCGGCTTTCGTTTTTTTGATGTTTTATAAATCATTGCCGCATGGTTTGAACAACCGTTAGCTTTGAGATTGACTTTGATGATTGTCAATGACTTAAATTAATTCATTTATAAATTGAGGTGCGAATCTTTTATCAACCACCACATTGTTTGGTGCTTGGCTGTGTATGCTGTTGAATGAGCAAACATATGTCTGCTATTGTTTGAGCAACGATTGTACACAGAATGTATTGAAGACAAACACAAAGAAGACTTAATGACTTTATCGTTCATGTATCAGTAATAATAAGATTAACACTTATCAGCTTTAAAATGAGCTGACATCTTTCAAAAATAAACTAAGATCAAAGTGCAGTGATTGACTACTGACACATTTGAAATGAACATACACAAATTGAAATGTTCAGCATCTTTATTCATATAAAGAAAGATGCAATCATAAGACACTTTTTCTTCAAGAATACAATACAGCTTACCAAATTATTAAATCAAACTCTTGTTTATTTTGGCACAAGACTTTGCAGTAGTTCAAGAAATTGGCGAAATTATTATAAAATTTCGGTAGCCATGCCATGATCGTATTATATCCGAATTTATACACGATCTCTTCCCCAAAATGATAATTAATTTTTTACACATTATTTTTCGTACTTGAAAAAAAAAGTTTTTTTTTTCATATACGAAAAAATAGATGAAATTTCGGGAGCCATGCCACGATCGTGTTATATCCGAATTCGTTCTATAACGAAGCGTGCTATAGCGGGGTCCTACTGTGTATATATATATATATATATATATATATATATATATATATATATATATATATATATATATATAAATCCACTTACATAATTCTGCAGGTAATAGTGCCTGTAGTCATGAGCTAAATGCAAAAGTTAATCTAAGCCAGTAGAATGTATCAAGTTGTATGGTACTAATAGAAATGCATAGACTAATCTAAGTTAATGATTCTAGCATAAACAGTGCACAGTGCTAAAGAAACAAACTTAAAATACAAAATTTAACAAAAGTCAGTAAGGTGTGAAATAAGGGCCATAGTGACCTACATTTGTGATGAGGATGCAGGACTCATCAAGATGCATCCCCTAACCAAGTTGAATGATTACAGGCATGTATGTATGTATGTATGTATGTACCAGTAATACCTTTCCCAAGGACAGATCACTCAGACATGGTAATGTACACCTTATGACCAATGAACAAGGCAGTTTGACACCTATCATATGATGATTTGCCCTTCATGATTGTTTTACTATGATACTGTAGTATCATTTATTTTCATGGGGCTCAATTTTCATGGTTTTGTAAAGAAAGACATTTTCGTGGGTACTTAAATTAGTGGTTTTACCTGTCAAAGTTTGCATATTAGTAAGTGTTTCATTTCAAGCTTTAACTTCTTCAAATACCCAAAATAAAGAATAAAAAAGAATAAAACTATGCTGATGCAAATGGTAACTTGAATGTTTATAACAATGCTGCCACATGTATGAGTACAAATCAAAGACCTGACAAGTTCAATACTTAGACCGTGTTTTTGTGCAAGTGTATACCATCAATGGAAGCCGACGCGGCCAACAACACTAAAACAATACCACCACCTCTATGAACACAAATAAAAAACTAGTCAAGATCAATCACTTGCACCATGTTTTCATCATCAAAGGAAGCCGACGCAGCCAACAACACTAAGCGAATCAGGTATTAATGTACATCTGTATGATCTCTTACTTAAACCACTGCCCATTAAGTGAACAAAACATGTGACCGCTGCCCCTTACTCAATGCAATCAGCAGATAGTGGCAATATTTGATGTGTTAAGTGCCCACCAATTTGAGAAGATGTTAACTAAATTGAAAGACAGTGGAATCACGCGTTTGTTTGTGCCTATGTCATGTACAGAGCAACTTCAATCACTAGACTTAACAATAAATAAAGAGTACAAAGAAGAATGAAAAACACACTGGTATGCTAAACAGGTCATGGAGGCAATCATGTAAAAGGAAGATGTTACTAGTGACGATTACTGATTACAACCTCATTAATCAAGCCAATTCGGGCTGAAGGATAATTGCAGCTCACGCGACAATTAGTTAAAGATCGGACCTAATTATCAGTGGTTTTGAGAAAGCTGGACTTGTTTAATTAGGCAACTTTGGGATTTTTTACCTGACAAGCCTCTGTGTGTACCTTGAGACTTGATTGACATGATGTTGATACAGTAGCTTTGTCCGAAAATCAGTGAAGTGTGAGCTTTAATACTCTGTTGTAATTAGTGTATATACATAGTGTTTCATTAATAATAGTGCTTGAAGCAACGCATGGATAAAATTAAATGAGGTTTCAGGAGGATATAGATTTGTCAACAACAGTTGTACTTGAGTGAAGGATTGGTTTGAATAAGTATAAAATTTAATTTTCATATGTGTACTAGTATTTTTATTATTGTTTCTTTCATTTTCAGCATTACTAGTGTTTGAATACCTTATGCTTTTTCTCGTTTCTCTCTATCCTTATTTATCTCACATATCAATTTAAGCAAATGAGTGGAAATTACAGCTATCGGATACCTTATTGATACGTTTGCATTGAAACAATATAAAATGCTTTATAATTCTTTCTTCAAAGGGTTAAAATAAAATAAAGACATGTAAAAGCTATTATTTTAGTACCAAATTACAGTATTGACGTTGATTTATCAAATACTAGTAGCTTCGTTAATTGCTAGGAATGACACACAGTAAGAAAATGAGCGGGGTGGGGTGGCGTCATCATCATACGTGGCTAATTTTTCGATGGGTATTTAAATTAATGGTTCGGGGCAACAACGAAAACCATGAAAATTGGTCCCCAATGAAAATTTCGGATACTACAGTAAGCAGTTTGAAATTATTTGATTAAATAAAAGAAAAAGAATTAGTTTTACATTCATAACTATGAATGTCCGACAATAGTACTTTGCAATCAGTTGAAATATAATTACAGTCAGACATGTCCAGCATATGAGTTGTAGGTTTCATACATATATACCAGTATAAGGTTTTTCTATTTTCAGTAACAGAAGCCATATTTGTTTGTATAAATTGAAAAGCTCTTCATGTCAAAATGCTTACTATCAAGTTTGGTCAAATTCTATACTATGACGAGCTGCCATCAAATATGGATACCATTACTAAAAAAGAAAAACCATTAAATGACTTATCCATAACTATTGTTTGTACAGCTCGAAAGACCTTTATGCCATAATGTCCTGTGCCAAGATTTGTAGAAATTGGTCTGGTGGCTTTTGAGAAGCAGTTGAAAATATCATTTGTTGATGGACTACAGATAAGTTTTTATATTTTTAATAATGGTGCCCATATTTGAAGGCAGATCAGCATTATTTGTAAAAATCTGAGAGTCCTTCATGCCAGGATGATGTGCTAAATATGGTCAGAAGTGGTCCAGTGGTTTTTGAGAGAAGTTTAAAATAACAATTGTTGATGGATGTATGATGAATGTATTACCATACCATAAGTTCACTTGGCCTTAAGATCTGGTGAACTAAAAACTGCTAAAAAACTTTACGAAGATTAATCCTTTCAGTTAAATGGAAACATGTAGCTTTACAAGATAACTGGTTTGGTTTTGTGGGGATAAACGCCATTTTTCAGCACATAATGGGCTATACATTGCAGCCAGTATACTGGTGGAGGAGGAACACGGAAGACCCCAGGAATAACCACTGACCCATGGGAAGCTACTGGCAAGCTTTCTCACATAGCCACATTGTTCAAGCTGAGACTCAAACTCATGTGGACAGAGGTGAGATGTATGAGTTATCTGTATATGTAATGGCGAGCGCCTTAGACCACTCTGCCACCCGGGGCCCTCTTACAAGATAAAGGATAAAAAGCAAAGATGTGAAAATTCTTTAAAAGCTATATATATAAAACAGTATGTATGCATGTAGGTTTAACAGCGCATCAACACAATAATGGTTATATTGTGGCAATTAAAATGTAAGTTCTAAAAATGTACCGACAGAAGATAAAGATAAAATATATCAAATCCTTAAAATAAAGGGCCAGACTAACTGTGGCTTGCATGGCTCAAGAATCAAAAGGATAGTTCGAAACACAAGTATGCTTTATGAATTGATAGCCCAACTGGCAATATTGATCGACCAGATTTCCAAATACTCTGTACTATCAAGACTTCTTATCAATCACAGCTTCAACAAGTCCTGGTGTGGATTTGTTATAATCAGAGTAATAATGAAATGCTTACTTTTTCATGATCAGAGTATGCTTACATGTACCGGTACATGTATATTAACAAGCAAGATGGCATATTCTGAAGTTGACTACATGTATTTTCTACATACAAGATTCAAGAAACTTAAACGCTGGTGGTCTGGGTAACATAAACATGGAATTTAAGATAAGACCATTTCTTCATTTTAATTGTCAAGTGTTGAAACCATGCATCTCTGATATTCTTCAGCAATAACAAGATTTTTAAATTGGCTGCTGTGGTACACATATTGGATGTCAGTTTGGTACCATTTTAATTTAGGACAAAGTGGACATCATTATAAGTCTTTTGGTGTAAACCCCATGTCATACTTATTATCGATTCTGGGAGTAGTGACAATAAGATTTTTAAGACAGTCGTCATTGCAGCTATATTGGATGTACAACTGGCACCATTTTCATTTAGGACCAAATAGGTATCATATTAAGAGGTCTATTACTGAAAACCCTATGTTGATATAGCCATCCATTTGGAGAGGAGTAGAGATAAAAATATTTTCAAGATATGATTTTCTATTCAGGAGTAGCAATAACAAGATTTTCAAGATGGCTGCTGTTGTGGCCATACTGGACGTCAGATTGGCACCATTTAATTTAAGACCAACTGGACATCATAAGAAGTCTTCTGGTGAAACCCCCCATGCCAATATGACTTTATGCTCAAGTAGAGTTGTCATAAAAAGATTTTTAACATGGCTGCCATGGTGGCCATATTGAATGTCAGATTGGCATCATTTTTATTTAAGACCAGCTAGAACTCATAAGAAGTCTTTTAGTGAATAGCCCATGTTGGTATGACCATCCATTCAGGAGAAGTAGTGATAACAACATTTTCAAGATGGCTGCTATGGTAGCCATATTGGATATCATATCAGCACCATTTTTATTTAGGACCAACTAGACATCATGAGAAGTCTTTCAGTGAAAACACAATGATGATATGACCATCCATTCAGGAGGACTAGCAATAACAAGATTATCAAGATGGCAGCCATGGCAGCCATGTTGGATGTCAGATCAGTACCATTTTCATTTAGGACCAACTAGGCATCATGAGAAGCCTTTTAGTGAAAACCCAATGTTGATATTCAGGAGGAGTAGCAATAAGATTTTCAAAATGGCGGCTGTGGCAGCCATAGTGGCTGTCAGATCAACACCATTTTCATTTAGGACCAACTAGACATCATAAGAAGTCTTTTAGTGGAAATTCCATGTTATGACATGTTCAGAAGTAGTGATAGCAAGATTTTCAATATTGCTGCCATGTCGGTCGTATTGGATATCAGATCGGCACAATTTTCATTTAGGAATAACTAGACATGATAAGAAGTCTTTTAGTGAAAACACCATGCTGATATGACCGTCCATACAGGAGGAGTAGCGATAACAAGATTTTCAAGATGGCCACTGTGGTGGGCATATCGGATATCCAAGCAGCACCATTTTTATTTAGGACTAACTAGACCAAGGGATGAACGTGTGTATAAAGTTTGAAAACAATCATCCACGTAGCTTAGGAGGAGTGGACGAAAGACTACAGACGATGGACGACAAACAACAGGCCATCCTATAAGCTCTTCTGGTCTGTGACCATCTAATTTTACTCTGAATAATATTTTGAATGCACCCTAAATTTTCTGACAGTCATGGTCAGAAACTTATTTCTGACCCTAATTTTCGGACACTAAATAAAATCGGTTACAGTTAGCATTATAAAACAGAAAGGTAAATTAATACATTACAGTGATCAGTATTTGGGAAATGAAAACATGTCAGTGTATGCTGCCAACTGAAAACTGTCAATAGTTGCTGTTTTAAGATTATCAATCAGAGTTTTACATCAATATCTTGTGGAAAAATTATGAAATTAAAATTTCCGTAGCTTAGATAGTACATCATAGAGGCACTGGGACTCTGTACATATATAGAGTTTAATGGCATCTCAGCACAATAATAGCTATGTGATGCTGATTAGAAGTAAAGTTCTAACCAGAGTGTAATTAATGATTACATACCTTACCTCTACTTTTACTAGTCTCTAGTAGCCACTGTAAACATTATAATTTAGAAACTAAATTCAGACTAAAGTGATCTTAGCCCCTTTTTCAACTAAAGATTTTTTTTGCAATCTTTTAACTTTACATTATAACTTTTAATCATTTTCAAAATTAAGAATTTGAACTTTTAATTGGCACTATATAACCAGTATTGTGCTACACATCATGAAACCATCTAGATCCCTACCTACTGTACCCACCCACCCACTCACCTACCACCCTACTGACCTACCTACTGCGACTGGGCATACAAGACATATAACAATAAAAAAACCAATCTTTTATATTATATTAAAATAGAGGTACTATAATAAGTTTATAAAAACATGATTTTAATGTTGTTTTTGTATTATTTTTTTAATCATTGTTCTTGAAATCTGCTTGATAAAATATTATCATTATCCACCCCTAGAAACCAGATTTTTACTGAGTATAATTCACAGACTTTGAGTATCTTTGGAGTGACAGCCAGCAGTACATAGTTCACGCATCAATATTTACCTTAATTAGCCTCTACAGAAGGCATCACACAAAAAGCACGTGATCCACTCCACTAACATTCCTCTATTTCCTTCGTATGTACATATCAGAGTTAACCTGCTGATGGTGAGAATTTTCTTTTTCTTTCTTGGTTTGAACACAATTTTAATGCATTATTGGCTATATCATACCAAGGAAATGGGAACTAAGTGCCTTCCCCAAGGACACGGAGGCAGCAGATCCTGCAACCCTTGGATTACGAGACCAACAGAGCTGCCACAGCTCCCTAATGATGGTAATATATCACATATCACAATATACAATGTATAGTCATTATTATGGAAAGTTTACTATTGAATAAACATATTTATTCCTTCTTCTCAAAGCACTGGTCAGAAAGGGCCTTTTGAGTAGGTTAGGATGTATATAGGTCTAGCATGGATGAATCGATGTACTCATAAACACAAATACTTAATGCATGTTAGTAAATCATAAAATGTAGGTCATAGTGACCTTGTTTGGTTTAAAGGTTGTAACACAGATGTATCCAATTATCAAGTTTCATGATTGGAACATAAACACCCAAGAAATTAACTGTTAACATAAAATTTAAACAGTCACTGTGGCATGATATATAGGTCAGAGAAATCTTTTTGTAAAACCTACTACTGAAATGAGGACATAGTGCTCATCAAGATGCATTGTGAAGTTTCAAGATTCCAGATAGGACAGTATATACATGGCATGCCAAAAATCTATGTAGTCAAAAGTTGAATAAAAAAATGTAACCTATGCCAGTACAATTCTGAAATACAGGTCACCTTGTCCTTTTTTGGTACCTGTGTAATATTAAGAGAGATGCAAACCATCATCAAGTTTAATGAATTAAGAATGAACAGTAAAAAACATGAAACTGAACCAAAATCAGTGAAATGTGAAATATGGGTCAGAATGACCTACTGTTAAATGCAGCATCCTGTCGAGTTTTATGATTCCAGGTACAACATTATTAGAGAGCAGATACAAAAACCAATGTGGTCATGAGTAAAATGTGAAATGTAGGTCACAATAACCTTTTGTTGCAAGGGTGTGGTACAAACAGAGATGCATACAATCACCTACTTTGATCATTCTGGCAAGAACAGTGCTCAAGATTGAACTCATGCCATTTAAGCATGAAACATGGGTCACAGTGACATAGTTTTGTGACAAGGGCGTAGTACTCAGCAAGATTCATCCCCTCACCAAGTTTCATTAATCTTGCAATATAACAGTATGTATAAAGAGTGTTACAAAACCTAATTGGTGATGAGCTAAACACAAAAACTAAACATAAGCCAGTAAAATGTGAAATGTATGTCCACATGACCTTCCTTTGTTGCAATGATGTGGTACTAATAGAGATTCATATGATCATCTAGTTTGATGATTCTAGCATGAATAGAGCTTGACAAATCTGAATACACAAAATTTAGCCAATCTCAGTGAAGCATAAAATACTAGTATGTGTCAAAGTGGCTCATTTATGTGACACGGGTGTAATAATCATCAAGATGCATCCCATCACCAAATTTAATGAATCTTGATACAACAGTACATATGCAGGGAGCTAGAAATCTTCTTGGTTATGTGCTAAATTCAAAAACTTAAACCAAGCCAGTAAAATGTGAAATATAGGTTACCATAACCTTTTGTTGTAAAGAAGTGGTACTAATGTAGGTGGATGCAATCATCTAGCTTGATTATTCTACCATGAACAGAGTTTGCGAAATGAAATTAAAACACAAACTTTAACCAGTCAGTGGAGCATGAAATATAGGTCATAATGATCTACGTTTGTGATGGAGTAGTATTTATCAAGATCACCAAATTTTATGAATCTATGTATAACAGTATATATAGACAGGGTGCAAAAAATCTATTTGGTCAAAAGCTAAATGCAAGAAATTAAACTAAGTCACTAAAAGGTGAAATGTAGGTCATTGTGACATTCTTTTGTGTTAAAGGTGTGGTACTGAGATGCAAACAATCATCTAGCTGGATGATTCTCGCATGGACAGAGCTTGAGAAATAAACTTAAACCACAAAATTTAACCAAAGTCAGTGTAGAGAAAATAAAAGATAAAGGTAAAAAAATATAAATTCCTTAAAATATAGGGTCAAAATTGTTATAAACTGTATTCCCTCAAATAGTCCATGAGTTTCTTTGGTGATACATAATCATCAAGTTAATCGAGTTCACATTAAACAGGGGTCCCACAAAGGGATTCATGCTCACCCTCTTTTGCTTCCCCACAGTCGGTTGAAGTCTTTGTGCTGTATGGCATTTGTACGTTCTGTCTCTTTGAGACCATGTTCTTTCTTTGCATGAGTTCTCAAATCATTGAATTTACAGTCGCATGCAGAATGCCACAAAAACTGTAAGTGGTCATGTTTCTTTCAAACTTATCTTCTTCTGCTACTTCTCCAGAGTATGGGCTCTGCATATACACATGGTCTGTGGGTCATCAGATCTTTTTTGGTGCAAAACACATGACCACAATCCTTGCACCAAAACAGACCTTTGAATACAAGATCCAAGAAAAAAGTTGCCTGTGTTGCTATTGGTGTCTGCTAGTAGATTTGCATTTTGTCATAGTTTATCTCTTCAAAATGCCTCTTATGTTCTCTGGGTAGCTCTCTCCAAAGATTAGACTGTGAAGTCTATGGAGTTCAAGCATATTACAAGTCAGATCTACAAGAAGATGGACATACAGTTATTTAGTAACCTCCTTGAATCGATGCATTAAGTCGCCAAAATGGTTTGGATACATCTGTCTGGCCAATGTCATGGTCTGAGGATCGTCAATGGGATTTTAAAACTGTAATGACAGCTCTGTCTCTGTTGGGTCCTTACCAAAGTAAAGAGTTTGGTTGATAGTGATGACATAGGTTTCAATGATGGATACCTTTGTAAATAATTTATTTTTGGGTCTTTTGTTGAATGGTCATACAATTATCGATGATTATTAGACTGGTGATTTTCAGATTTGAAAAATGATAAATGTCTTCATCTGATGGCAGTCCCCTCAAAATTCTACTCTTCATCTGACCCTGGTACTAAAGACATAACACAAGGGCTGCCAATGCATTTAAATCCTGAGGATTCTTTGCTGTGTCAGGGAGATGAGGCTGCCATTTAGAAGAAGCAAGATTTGCATCCAGGTTGTTTTTATGCAAAATGTAGGCACTGACACGACCATGTCTAAAAAACAAAATTGTCCTTTTGTGACAGTGGTTGTGGTGGCAGTGACACTGAATGTGCATTTACACTTCTAAAATAGCGTTCATCACTAGCATGATGTGCATAAGCCATGTTTTCTCCATGTTTTATAAAGAACATGTCTTAGCATGACACTCTTCCTAGAAAAGAGCTGCTTGCACATTGGACACTTGATCCCGTTCATTTTCAGGTTTTTGGGAATAGAGAATTTTAGCAAGGTTGAAGATGCAAGATGTTCAAACTTAAAATTTCCTCTTCTTTTGATTGGCGAACAGAAATTAAGTCTACCTTCTAGGATATGGTTTCATATGTGCCACTCTGATGAAACATTGTTTCTTCTTGATAGGATGGTAAAAAAAAACCTGATATTATTGTCTTGTTTTAAATCTGAGTTTTAGAAATGCTCAGTTCTTTAACACCTTGATATAAAACTGTACCAATGCATTGAAGTCCTGTACATCAACTTGTTTCCACTTTGTCTTTGAAAAGGTGAACTATATTTGAACCGAGAATTGTATACTCAGGTACGGTACACATTTTCACCTTTATGACTACATCTGAGAAATTTTCTATCACTCATCATTTTCATCAGGATGGCTCTAGATTTCCACTGCTGCATCTCAAGTAGAGCTCCCACAATAATGTCTATGTGCATGATGATTGGTTCATTCTATTTACCAGAAAGATCTCCTGAAACAATTACCGGTGTTTCCGATGACTCTTGTAAACATAAAAGTAATCTTTCAAAATTTGATCTTTCATCCCGTATTCATGCCATACTGTCACGTGGATATTTATTTTATTCATCAGAAGTTACTGGTATCAGGACATCTCCCCCCTGGACATTTCCCCCCCGGACTTTTCCCCCCCGACATATCCTCCCCGGACATCTCCCCCCTGGACTTTTCCCCCCCATCAAATAGGACTTTCCCCCCCCAGTCATTTCCCCCCCATTATCTTTATACTACTTTATTTATATATAGTAACATTTAGCTTTGATGTATACTCGCACCTCGTATCACCGTTAGTGCACAGGTATGACTGTTGTCACCTGAAATAAATGCATTATCAAATGTAAAATATCTACTTTCCTGACCTCTCTCTCTCTCTCTCTCTCTCTCTCTCTCTCTCACATACAATCATGCTTTTACTCACTGTAGAACAGGAGGTTTCTTTGAAGTATGAAGAGGCTTCAGTCTAACCTTTATTTATTGTGCATATTTGGTATATTTAAGATAAACAACAGAAGGATTAGCCATCGTTCAATTAATTGTAGTTGTTTCAGTACAGTACTCTTCCATCTTGCACAAAATATATTCAGAAAAGTTCAATCTGTTGGACTGCAGGATCGATACCAGAATGATGAAGATTTTGCCTTGTCAATTCGGATGATTGCTGCGTTAGCATTCGTTCCAAGCGAAAAGGTCATCGAATCGTTCGAAACACTTCAGGAATCGTTGTCAGAGGAGTTTGCCACTGTCATGGATTATTTTGAGGACAACTACATTGGTCGTCTCCGTCGTAATCGCCGTGCAGTAGCGGTGTTCGATAAAAGCATTTGGAGTGTGCATTCACGTGTTGCCAACAGTTTGCCCAGAACAAACAATGCTGTGGAAGGTTGGCATAGAAAGATGCAGTCCGCAGTTTCCTGTCATCATCCAAATATCTGGAGCTTCCTTCGGATTCTTAAACGTGAACAGAGCTTAAATAATGTCAACCTAAATCAGATCTTCGGTGGACATTTGCCTGAACAACCAAAGAAGAAGTACAAAGACTGTTCTTCGAGAATTGCAAACATAGTCGCCGACTTCGACAATCGTGACATCATAGAATACTTAAAAGCAATTGCTTACAACATTAACTTTTAAACAATACATTTTTTTAATATGTGAAAATGTTAACTTTCTTTAACACTTACTACTTACTGCGTCTGCAGTGCTGTGCTGTGCTGTGCGTGTGTGTGTATTTTCGAGGTGAAGAGATATCTTGAGATATCTGCTTTGTTGATATCAGTTCACTATTTTGAATGAATGAAATGTCAGTTCACTATTTTGAGTGAGTAAACTATCAATTCGCTATTTTGAGTGAAAACATCATTTGTTTTGCTATTGTGAAAATTGTATTTTCATTTTGTGATATACCATCAATCGTTCGTTTTTTTTTGTCCTGGTACCGTATATGACAATGTGTTTGCATTTGTATTTGTTGCATTAGTAGGATCGTGCTAATTATGTTAATTCGTCCAATATTTGGACCCATACACGCACGTATCAGTCATACTTATTTCCTTATTTTCATATATCATTAAATATTGTATTTGCATTACCATCAATAGTGTTTTGTTGTTAATCCGGAAATCCCAAACTCGGTTTTCTTGTTACAAATCTTGTTATCTTTATTTCAAATAACCTTTTTCTTTTAACATAACTTAATATAAGTTTTTATAATTAAATATTAAATGAATTAAGTTTTTAGATAATGGGGGGGGAAATGACTGGGGGGGAAAAGTCCTATTTGATGGGGGGGAAAAGTCCAGAGGGGAAATGTCCGGGGGCGATATGTCGGGGGGGGGGGGAAAGTCTGGGGGGGAAATGTCCGGGGGGGAGATGTCCTAGACTCGAAGTTACTGTATGGGAACAGCTTTTTCATACTGAGCGAACACATCTAGCTTAATATGGCCACTGAAACTTTTCCATACTTCATAGCTGAGCGAGTTTCTTTTCACCAGACCACAAATAAAAAAGGTACTGTACATGCACTGCATATTTCGTATAAGCAATACGCAGCTGAATCTTACTAACATAACAGTATCCAGCATGCAGGTATCTACTCTAGACAAACATGCAATGCCGTCAGTGTTGCATTAATTATATTAAATATCAAAAATGTTGTCTGTGGTGACCGTCGTGTCAACACATGGACAGAAATATTGTATCAGATAGTTTCTTTTGGCTGGTAAGATGAAGTTCTACTGTAGCATTAGGACCAAACTTTGATTACTACAGTCATTTATAGCATAAGACTTCTTGTACGACTCTCTCTCTTTCTCTCTCTCTCTTTGAAAATAAACTTTAATCACTTATGACCATAATGTTTCTTCTCTCTGGCATATACATGTATGCGAGGACATGTATGTATATATCAGTGATCTCCCCAGGAATATTTGATAGCACTGGAATAAGTGCGCATTAGCATCACAAAATGTTTTCAAAATGCACTTTATTTTTATAAAAGTGAAAAGAACAATGAAATGTAAAAGAAAGTTCATATATTTACAATTTAAATAACAGATATCTTTCTTTTCTTCATTTCTCCATATCTCTTTACTGTCATATTCAAGTCAAAATCCTTAAAGCAAAGTTATGCTTTGCTGAAGGTTACATTGTAATTAAGCACCCTCTTTGACAGCCTGTTCCTGAACACACTCTTGATCCTGTTCATAGTTTGCAATGACCTTTTACTGTCTGAAAAAATGGAACAAAATATTTATTAATGGATTAAGAAAAGATACAAAACTGATTTCTAAGGAAACTGCCAAGGGCAAATTCTATAAGCGTCAAGATAGTGATGTGTTTGAAATAATAATAACATATTAACTAATATAACACACATTCCTTTCCTTTAGGAACAATGTACCAATTTGTTTGTTATGGTTTACTTCCTTCACTCATAGTGAACTAAAATATTGTTAATAAGCTTAAAGTGTTTTATTTACCTACTGTAGATGCAGTTAGCAGTTGTTCCTTTTGTTTATTGTTGGAGAAATATTTCAAATAGAGATGAAGGAATAATCCAAAACGTTTCTTTACATTTTTCCAAAACATGTAAAATTGGAAAATAGAATTTGCTCCTTTGTTTACTTTGGATAGGAAAATAAAGAGCAATTCCAAGGGCAGAACCTGCTTAAGTTAAGGTTGTTTTTTTTTTTGCTATTAAGCAAACAACTTTTTTTTCTTGCTCAGGATATACTATGTAAATATAAGAGCAACTCATGCAAATTTCATTAATGAAATTTTACTCATCACGTGTATGTTCCTGAAAATAACGACAATAATAAGAACTACTACTATGACTCCCGCAACTATCACTGCTACTAACACTACAGCTATAAAAACAAAAGTAATAGAATGTACCGGTAATAGTGCACAGGGAATTTTACCCATTCTTCCAGCCCCCTAGCTCCCACCTTATAAGTTGCTAAGTACATCTAAACCAAAAACTAGCAATATGGAAGACTTACCATCCAATCCAACAATTTCTTTCCAAGGAAACTTCCATTCAGTGTTGAACCATTGCATTACTTTCATTTCTCAGGATCTTTTGTTTCCTTCATGGGAGAAAATCTGTTATCTGAATCTCTGCATCTAATTTTCTTAGCCAGGTCAACATGGAACTAGCTGGGCACTGGGTAATTTGAAGGGTTTCTGCTCTTTATGGTGGTGCATCAATTTTACTGAATGAACACTAAGGATTTTACTAACTTGAAACATGCCACATCTATTGGAAATGACTGAAATATATCCAACCAGTAGACACCATCATCGCAAGTGGATCACATGACTATGTCAGTGCAAAGACTGAACCAACATGAAAGGTCTTGCACCAACAGCTGGGTCAGGTACAAAAGATAACAGTTAAGCAAGTGGGTAATTATTCAAGATTATCAAAATTGCATACTCCAGAAATAGTAAATAAATGTCAGAAGGATAGCAGAAAACAAAAAGCATATTGGCACTGTTGTAAAGCATATTGGTGGATTCAAATGCATCACATGATGAAATGATAGTATATTGGGACCACAACAGTAAATGGACCTAGGAAGAACACTGCACATGTGTTCATCAGTTTACCTTTCTATTTCTCTTTCTATTTTTTATATTTATACATTATATTGCTCTAAATATCCATGTTGACTTATACCTGTGTGCATTTTCAAGATCATTCATCTACTTATCTCTCTTCCTTATATATAATTTTTAACTTCCTTTTTATGCTGATAATGGAGGGATTGATGGCTATAGTAAATTCATGATAAAGATGTATAATGAATACCTGTAGTCATGAGTTTTGAAAGTGTGTGTGTGTGTTAAACTGTTTGCTATCTTATAAATATAAGCACCTATATTTTATTTTCAGGTGCCATGTTGTAGAACATACTTCTACCACTGATCCAGACTGATTAGACCATGATTTCTTGAAAAAGAAAAAAAAGGAATATAGTAAACAGAACAGAATACAACATTTAAAAAAAAAGCAAGTGCAAGTATAATAATGAATGATTCAGGTATGATTCAGGTATGAGTAAACAGAGTAAAGCTGGCAGTAAACATACATTTGAAAAATTGTCAGTTCTTCCTCACAACAACAAACCAATCAACCATGCCATGACTTGCATGGCTCATTTTTAATGGATGTATTCAAGCATAGAGGGAATGTGGCCTTAATATGTCATGAATACTACAAAAGGCAATTAAATTACCAACTGATCAAGATATCTATTCAGTCAAGAATAGTAACATGAATGGCACAATATATGTCTGCCCATATTTAATAGTTCTCTTTGTACACACTAGTTAGGCATGGTTAACTCTGGAGATAATTGATCTATGGGTCAACTTTTTCAAAGTACCTCATGTAGAACTAAAGTTATTATGCAAAAACCATTTGCCTTCTTTCTGTCACAGGGAACTTTGCCCTTTGCCCTTTTCAGTCCCAAATCAACAGACTTTTTTTTTACCCAACATGCAAGTCATCCACAAACTTTGGTGGAGGTACATGGTCAGGAACTGAAATAATTTTGCAGAAACCATTTGTTTCTTTCAGTCATAATGACTTTGACCCTTTGACCCCAAAATAGATAAGTGTGCTTCCTTCTCAAAGGGCAAGGTGTTCACAAAGTTTGGTCTTTGTCTGTGATGTAGAACTAATATTATTGTGCAGAAATAATTTTTCTTGTTTCTTTTGCAGTTTTCCCTTGAATTGTTGACCCCAGAATCAATAGGATTCTTCCACCACCCCAAGTACAACTATTCACATAGTTTGGTCCATATATATGATGTAGAACCAATGTTATTATGTGGGAACCCTTATTCTCTTTTCAGTTGCAGTGATCTTGAACTTTGACCTTCTGACCATGAAATCAATAAATTTCTTCCTTACAGAAGCACAATCTATCCATAATGTTTGGTTTAGGTAAGTGATGTGGAAGTCATGTTATTGTGCAGAAACCATTTTTTCTCAGTCACAATAACCTTAAACTTAAACCTTTTTACCTCCAAGCAGAGAGATCTGCTTCCTTATCGCAAGTGCAAGTCACCCACATAGTTTGTCCAGGATTGTGAAGTAGATATAATGTTATTGTGTGGAAACAATTTTCTTATTTCATTCACAGTGATCTTCACCTTTGACTTTTGACACTGAAATCAACAGAATTCTTCCAGATAGGCACACACAAACTTTGGTGCAGGCAACTGATGTAGAATTAATGTCATTGTGCAGAAACCATATTTCTTCTTTCAGTCACAGTGACCTTGTACTTTAAACTTTTGACCCTGAAATCAATGAAATCTTACTTAACACAAGTGCAAGCTATTCACAAATACTGGTCCAGGTAAGTTATGTAGAAGTCATGTTATTGTGCAGATACTATTTATATTCCTTCAGTCACAGTGACCTTGACCTTTTAGGTTCTTTCTCAGTTCAAGTGCATTAAGTTTGGTAATTGTAGATGGTGGAGTACTTGAGTTGTTATGAGGAAACAGAACTGGTAACAGATGGATGGATGGATTGATGATGGGCAAAATAATAAGATAATATACTCTGCTTTATGGCAGGCAGATATAAATGGTTTGGTAAAGTGTCTTATAGTTATAAAAAAACTGTAATTTTCAAGTAAGGTTCATCAGCCAGTCGATTTATCTTTGATGCAATTCCATGTCCCTCTGACTGAACACACTGTTATTAAAAAGCTACTATTGTTTACGTAACACTTACATTATGATATGAATCAATACCAGAAGTGACTGTGACAAAAATTCCAACTACATGTATATGGGAATAAAAGGAGACATAGTTATTCTCCTATGGTGGTTAGCCGGTATTCACCTCAAAACGCTCTAGTCATGGAAATGGGTGAGTAGCTCCATCTTGATATAGCATACATGTGATTCTACTGGCTGTAGGCCAAAAATACCGTTTTAAAGGCCATATACCGTACATACCATTTTAAAGTTGAAATCTACCGCTTTTGAAAATTAAAAGAATTATAAACAAAAAATTCATAAAAAAAAAACAAATACGGTATTTTTATGCGTTCTATCAGCACATTAGAGAAACCAGCCAGAACCAGTCTACTGGGGACTGGAAATGTTCCACTAGTACAACATCCAGTGCAATGATGCGTGGTAGAGAAATAGGATTAGAAGTGTTAAAGAACAGCTGATATGTGTACACAGCAAGCTGTTAATTGATTACCTTATTGTTGGAATTTGGGGAGTTTAAGGCCAAATGCAGGACGTTTTTTGAGGCGTTATAAATAATAAAGGGATAAAAGGTGGTCCACGATGTCTTCTGAGCCTTTGATGAAAATCAGCCAACCTTTGGCGGAACTGAGATACATTAGAGAGACTGACCATTAAAAAATTGTTTTGGCAGACACACTAGAGTATGTATTTGAATTTTTGTCTTGTTTAATTGTTATTGTATTGTTCAAACTGTTTTAAGAGGAATATTTAAGAACAGCTCTTACATTTTTTGTTCAATTCATGTCAAAATGCCAAAAGGTGTGCTTTCTAGCAATTCTGAGAAATGACCGGCAAAGAAATAATACAACAAATTAAACAATGCTTGGATACCAGAGTTTAAGCGTGTGCAGGCAAGTAGCGGAGGTCCTGAGTTTGCTTTTTGTGTTTCAAAGGTATGCATCTTTTGTATTTCATAAACTATTTGAAGTTTTCATGCATATAAATTAAGTTCAACCCCGGGAGAAAATGTACCAGTTAAAAATATATTACAAGATAATTAATTTTAAAGTTGGGATAATATATTCATAAAAGCATAAATACATACATGACATTTTTGTTTTTCATTGTTATTTCAAGTCTAAATCAATATTTGTTTTTTTTATTTACAGTGGTAAAACTTGCAAACAGATTTTTGGATCTGAGCCATGAAGAGAAAAGAAGCCCTTGAGGATGAGGCTCGGGAATACATCTCAAGTCCAAGTCAGGAACTTCCTCCTAGGGGTGAACATAGACTGAAGGAGTATTGGAGAGCAGTCAGCAACCTTACGAACCCAGCAACAGGAAAACTGAAGTCAGAACTTCTTTGCAGACTGGGCATGGTTGTCTGTCATTACAACATTCTAATGCTGATACAGAGTAGACATTCTTCATTCTTCACAAAATTCAAAGAGATTCAAGGGGAAATCTAGACCTGAGAACTATTGACAGCCTGTTAAGTGTGAACTTTAATAATCACAATGAATGTCATCAGTGGCCACTAGACAGTGATCTTGTAAAGGAAACTAAAAATGCTATTGGATTTTATAACAAAATCTTTTCAGTGAACTGTAAGATAAACAACTCTTCCTTTTTAATTAATTGACAATGTACTGACTTATATTAATTAATTATTATTGTAACATTTTCCATCAGAATCCAAATCTGATTCATGTTCAAAACTTGCTTTTTTATTATAGTATGAAGTGAATGCATATTATGACTCAAAAAGCCTGCACTTGTTTTGTTTTCAATCCCCATGAAATGTAAAATTTATGCCAATACAAAATCTACTGGTTTAGAAGCCAATCTACTGATCAAAATTTGTAAATCTACTCGTTTGAAATCCTGGTTCTGTCACATATATGATATAGAATCTGACTCTTTATGTTTGCAATTGTCTCAAGATAGAGCTTGTGCAAATCAGCTCTGCCAGTCCAAGAGTGCTCCCAATTATGACGTGACTTGAATGTTAATGTGTTAATTCAGGCATGTGCAACCTATGGCTTGTGGGCTGGATTCGGCCAGTGACCTGGTTTCATCTGCTTATTTACATCATAGGGTGTGGTTGTAAAAATCACTTATCTGACCCACACCCTGGAGGAGTTGCACATGCCTGTGCTAGAAGAGAAACTTTTGAAAAGCAAAATACTTTGACATAAACTATGTAAAGAAACTGGATTTATGTTCTAGAGTGGTTCCAAAGTGAGCATCTTAGATGAAGGTCATGCCCAACATTTAGGACAAGCAGATGATACTATTGCTGTTATAGGTTCAAGAGCATGTATCGTTGTCCATGAGCCATAGATGGTGATAGACCCCTGACAACAGTGCTGTCATGTACTTTACACCCAGGCGAGTGCACCTGTTTCAAAACAGATCATTCAAGATCGCCTCCAACTAGGGATGCCTATGAACTCAAGAACCCCCAAGTTCAATTCCAACAACAGGTGTTACCTATCACATCACCTCCCAGTCTTATCTAGCTCAGTGGGTCATGCACTCTTATGAGGGCTATCCTGACCCTATATCTACTTTGCTAGTGAAAGGAAACAAGTTTATTTTGTATTTTGTTCTGTGAACGTAAGAAGACAGGATTTTTACCTCAATATCTGTCAAATGTTGTCATAATACCAGTAACCTATTTTCAAGGTTACGGTCTTTTGCAAAAACATTTTTAAATATATTTTTAGTAACAATGGCCATATTTAATGATAAACCATTATCATTTATACAGAATTTGAAAGTCATAAGCCATGATGCTTTCCGAAAAATGTGGCTGAAAACAGCCATGATGCTTTCTGAAATTTTTTTTGGTGTTTGAGAAAAGATTGTTTAAAGTTTCTCAATTTTTAGTAACAGCAGCCAGATTTTGGCATCATTTGTAGAAACCTGAAAGCCCTTCATGCCAGGATGCTTTCTACTGAATTTGGTGAAAATAAGCTTTTTGAGATGAAGTCACCGAAAGCATTTTTTAAATTTTTTTAGAACTGATGGCCATACTCAATGGCAGATATACACCATCTGTACAATCATGAAAGCTTATGGTAAGATGATGTAAAATTTTGTCAAATTTTGTTGAGCAGTTTTTGTGAAATAATTTTAAAGTTTTAATATAGCTAGTAATGGTGGCCATATTTGATGAAAGATTGGCAAGCTTTGTAAAAATTTTACAACCTTTCATTCCAGAATGTTGTCAAATTTGGTCAAATTCAGTTGAGCACTTTTGAGATGAAGTTATTTAAAAGTTTTTCTAATTTCTGTAATGTCAGTCATACACTGTACTTGATGATGGATCTGCACTATTTCTACAATCATTCCAGGATAATCTCTGCCAAATCTGGCTGAAACTGGTTCAGCGGCTTTTTATTAGGAGTTGAAAAGAGCAAAGTCCTTCAAGCCAGGATAATATCTGCCAAATTTGGTTGACGCTGGCTTAGCAGCTTTTTATAAGAAACTGGAAATAGCAATTGCTGATAACCACATATGGATGCAGGGCAATACTCTAAGCTCACTTTCCAAGGTGAGATGAAAATGTGTAATAAGAGTACTGTGAACATTATGTACCTGCCCTTTGCGTAAGCACTATTACAGTTTGGTTGACTCTGGAGATTACTGACCAATGAGATTCAATGACTTCTACCCTTTGTGAAAGTATGAGGTCTTGAACTAAACCTTAAATTTTCAGAAACCATTATTTTCTTATCAGACTCACCATAACCATAACTTCTGACCTTTAGAACCCAGACTGTATAAGATATAAGATTCTTTATTACCCACAGTACAAGCCATCCACAAACTCTGGTAAAGGTTTGTGGTCTAGAACTTAAGTTATTATGAAAACAAGTACTGCTTGAAGGGACTGTTACTCTACTGACTGAAAAGGATTTCCATGAATTTAAAATAAAACAATTTTTTCCTTTAATTGCTGAGTGTTGAAACCATCTCTGACAGTCTTTAGCAGTAACAAGATTTTCAAATTAGCTGCTGTGGATGTCAGATTGGCAACATTTTCAAGCAGGACCCTCAAGACACCATAATAAGTCTTCTGGTGGAAACTCCATTTTGATATAACTTTTCTTTTTGAAGAAGTAACAATAACAAGGTTTTCAAGATGGCTGCCATTAGGGGTGAAACGATACCCCTGTGCCGCGTATTTATACGATTCACGATACACAGCCTACGATACGATACATTATCGATTCTCAGTTTAAAGAATAAAAAGGCAAACGACTAATAATTATTCATGGCTGCTGAAGATTAAAGTAGCTTATAAAGGGTAAGTATAATTTTGTATCGATTCTTCACATCTTGTATCGATACTTGTATCAATATGGCAAAAGTATTGATGCATCGATATATCGATGAATCGTTTCACCCCTAGCTGCCATGGTGGCCATACTGGATGTCAGATTGGCAGCATTTTCATTTAGGACCAATCAGACATCATAAGAAGTCTTTTGCTGAAAGCACAGTACATGTATCAATATAACCAGCCATTTTGGAGAAGTAGCACTAACATGATTTTCAAGCTGGTCATTGTGGTGGGCATACTGAAAGTCTTATTGGCACGATTTTTATTTACAACTAACTAGACATTATAAGATCTCTTTCACTGAAAACCCTATGTTAATATGACCATTCATTCAGGAGTAGTGAAAACAAGATTTTCAAAATGGCCATTGTGGTGGCCATATTGGATGTCTGAACAGCACTATTTTCATTGAGGACCAACTAGACATCATAAGTCATTTATTAAAAACCCCATGTTGATGTGACCATACATTCATGAGAAGTAGTGATAATAAGATTTTCAAGATGGCAACTGTAATGGCCATATTGGATGAGCAAGTGGTGTCATTTTCATTTAGAACTAACTAGACATCATAAGAAGTCTTCTGCTGCATGTAAACCTAATAGCAATATATTACCATTTGCTCAGGAGGAGTAGCAATATAAAAAAAATTCAAGATGACTGTCTGACATCAGATCAGCTCCATTTTCATTTACTAGACATCATAAGAACACTTTTAGTAAAAACCTCATGTTGACATGACCATCCATTCAGGAGAAGTAGCACTAAAAATGTTTTAAAGCAGGCTGCTGTGCTGGCCATACTGGACATCACATCAGGACCATTTTCAATATGGCTTTCTGTTCAGGAAGAGTAGCAATAACAATAGTTTCAAGATGGATGCCATGGTGGCCATATTGGTGGTCAGATCTGCATCATTTTGATTTGGGACCAACTAAGAAGTCTTTACGTGAAGACCCCATGTTGATTTGACCATCCATTTAGAAGTAGTGATAACAAGAGTTTTAAAATGGCCATTGTGGTGGCCATATTGGATGTCAGAGCAGCACCATTTTCATTTAGGACCAACTTGACCAATGGATGAATGTATGTGCTAAGTTTTATAGCAATCCTCAAAGTAGTTTAGGAGGTGTAGCAATAACAAACTTGTGCTAATGGATGAGAGATGGACAACACACCATTCTATAAGCTCTTTTTGTCTATGACCAGTAAAGCTAAAACAAGCTTCTTCCTTCAGTCTCTGTGTTCTTGACTTCTTAACTTTTGAACAGGATTCTTCCTTATGGCAAGTGCAAGTGATCCACAAAGTTTGGTAAAAGCATGTGAAGCAGAACTTACGTTATTGCACAGATACCAGTTTTCTTCATTATTATCTCAAGTGCATGCCATCCACAAAATCTGGTAAATGTAGATGGTGGAGAACTCAAGTTATTGGGTGCAATCAATTTTTCTTCTTTCAAAATGACCTTGACATTTAACCTTTTAACCCCAATATCAAAAGGGTTTTTCCTTACCCCAAATGCAAGCCATCCACAAAGTTTGGTAACTGTACAAATGTGAAGAACTCAAGCTACTGTGCAGAAAAGATCATAGCATAATACTTATGTCAGATATATAAAGAAATAGTAAAATAAGGTCACAGTCAATAGAACCTAATACAGTTTTGGGACCCACTCTAAGTATCTAAATACTAATTAATTTGGCTTAATATTTTTTTTTGTTTACAAGCTAATTGTAAACAAAATACAGTGAAAAATGGAAAAACTGTTGTAATGGCCTAAAAATTTAACAAAGGAATGTACATATTAATGCAGATACAGTACACAGATCATGGATTATGGAAATCCATGTTTCCATGGTGGAACTTGATCCATCCACACTATGTCCATCATGGACCAGATATAGTGGTCATCGCGGATTGTCCACATTATGGCTCGTAGTGGACAGAATAATTTTTTTTGCCCCAATTAGAAAGTTGCAGCAACATAATTATGTAATAGTGGAGATCTACTACGTACCTGTCATCTTAGCTACAGTACACAGTGTACAATGCTCTTTTTAAGTTGTACACAATGCCGTTTAATATTCAAAGACTCGCCCATTAAAACGCATTTACATACGTGTATTGTGACAGATGAAAAATAAATTTAAGAGCAAAGAATCCTAAGAATATTTAGGTGCTTCACAAAATACACAAAGTTTAATGATAGTAATTTTAATGAGAGAGAGATTCTGCTTTTAAGCAAACAAAAGTAAAAATAAATCACAAATAAGTATTAGCAGGTTTCATTCCGTTATTAACATAAAAAATGTGAGAAATACTGTTTTATTTGTTCACTCCCACAGTCACTTTTAAATTGTTTGCTTAGCATGTTCCCACACGATGAAATATATACAATGCTATTCAAAACACAATCTCTACTAGTCAAGCATCTTTTCAGTGCTTGCGACCCAGATATACATGTCCATGCAATACATTTTTTCAGGAACTAGACATGTGTTTACTTTTACCGTAGACCTTCTGTTTTTACATAGACTCTATGAAGCACATGTTGCTGCATTCTATAACCACTAGCTTAAAAAATATACTTAGGATTGCTGGTTTGGTCATCTGATGATGGTTGAAAGTACGAGATAAACTTGTAAGTATTATTTTCAGTTAATGCAGATACAATTTATCTGGTATAGTACATTCTTTCAATCTACATGACAGTTACTGCAAAACTGTTCCTGAATGTCAAGAGAATGGTGTTTATCAGTTTAGTTACTAATTTGTTACATTTTGACCCAATTATCCTTTTCAAGAAGTTGAAATGAATACGAATAAAACATGTTGTCACCAAAGAACATGGACCAAATGTGTATTTATACAGGGTTTAGCAATTAGGCCAACAATGTGAAATTACCGAAATTATGTCCATAATTGCCCAAACTGCACTGAATCTTTGGGAACCAAAACTAAGCTTAAAGTCACATGCCTACTATTATGCAAACTTAGTTGTGAAATGGGTATCTGCTGTAGATACAATTGTATTTACTGTACAATAAATAGCCTCCAGTTTTATACATCAGTTTGGTTTTAGCTTTATATAAGTAGAATTTCTTCTTATTCATACTTTTTTCCCCTACTTTAACTTGTACTGTATTACGCATAAGATGAACACATTATATCTATCAATAATGCCTTGTATATCGCCCAAAATTGCCAAGCCATGTGTTTGCCAAGGCAAAAAAATCTATCTCTAATTGCACTGATTATATCACTGGTCATACAGTGTCGTGCTCTCTTATTTGTCAGTGTTTGATTTTGCAAAGGGACACATTTCTGTTTAGCCAAAGTGAGCAGAGATGCCTCGTACTTGTGTGAACAATGCAGATAACTTCTGCTATGTTTGTGGTGAAGTGACTTTTGCATCACAAAAGTGCAGTATAACCACTATGGTTAAGAAAGCCTATCACCTTTATTTTGGCTGCAAAATTGGAGATCAGGACAAGAGGTGGGCCCCACACATATGCTGCAACACTTGTGCAACAAATCTTTGCCAGTGGTTGAACAGGAAAAGGAAATCTATGCCTTTTGCGGTGCCATTGATTTGGAGATAGCCAACAGATCATATCAGCAATTGTTACTTCTGCATGAAGCCTGCAGTTGGGAAAGGTTTGTCAAAGAAGAAAAAGTGGACTGTGCATTATCCAAACATTCCATCAGCTATACGCCCAGTACCCCATGGAGAAGGACTGCCGGTTCCTGATGCGCCAGAATCATTCTCACTTGAGTCGCACAAGGATGAGGAAGAGGATGAAACTTCTACTCCTGAACCATCAAATTCACATGACCCATATTTTCTCCCATCCTCCTCCTCTGAACCACACCTCATAATACAAAGTGAACTGAATGACCTTGTCATGGATTTGGAACTACCCAAGAGTAAGGCAGATATGTTGGGCTCCAGACTACAGCAGTGGAATCTCCTGGCAGGTGATATTAGGGTTTCCATGTTCAGTGACCGTCAAAAGGATCTTGTCCCATTCTTCTTCATGGAAGGTGCTCTTGTAGCCTGCAACAACATTGATGGTGTGATGGCAGCCCTCAACATCGTTCATGATCCAGATGAGTGGAGACTGTTCATTGATTCATTGAAGACGAGTCTTAAAGCTGTTTTGCTGCATAATGGCAGTGTTTTGCCATCAATTCCAGTTGGTCATGCAGTCCATATGAAGGAAACCTATGAAAACATGAAACAACTTTTGAGGTGCATAAACTATGACCAACATCAGTGGCAGCTTTGTGGCGATTTCAAGGTTCTTGCTCTCTTGCTTGGTCTGCAGACTGGATACACAAAGTACTGCCGTTTTCTCTGCGAACGGGATAGTCGTGCGAGATATTCCCACTACATCAAGAGAGATTGGCCACTCCGACAGTCATTGGAGCCTGGGATGAAAAGTGTTCAGCGTCCACCACTTGTTGAATCAAGGAAGATTTTGTTACCACCCTTGCACATCAAGCTGGGTCTGATGAAGAACTTTGTCAAGGCCATGGACAAAACACAAGCAGCTTTCAAGTACCTCCGTGGAAAATTTCCAAGGTTAAGTGAAACTAAGATAAAGGAAGGTGTCTTTGTTGGTCCTCAGATTCGTGAACTTCTTCGAGATGATGCGTTTCACCGTGCACTGCGTGGCAAGGAAAAGATGGCATGGAAAACCTTCCAGTTAGTGGCAATAAATATTCTCATAAACAACAAGGCAGACAACTACAGGGAGTTGGTGGAAAACCTCCCCAAGGCATACAAAAGCGTTGGTTGCAACATGTCACTAAAGATACATTTTTTGCACTCTCATCTAGATTTTTTTCCACCAAACTGCAGAGCAGTGAGCGACGAGCACGGCGAATGATTTCACCAGGACATTGCAACAATGGAAAAACGCTATCAGGGCAAATGGAGCCCATCAATGCTTGCAGACTATTGCTGGACAGTGACAAGAGATGCTCCATTTCATGAATACAAGAGACAAGCCAAGAAGCGCAGAGTAGACACTGAATAAGGACTAAACTATGTACTTATATATACATAATAGTTTTTTGACTTTTGTTTCAATATATTTTTTATTTATATAACCCTTTTGCTGTTTTTTTAAAGTGTTACATAAACAGGACAGGTGAAATATTATCATGTAAAGCAACCATAAACACATGAAAAGACCTATGTTTACAATTTATGATTAAAAGTCTACTATGTACACAATATACATAGACGTAAAATGTAAAAACTTAAATATCTTGGAAACAGTAGCCAATCAGTTGTTTTAATTGTCATATTTGAATTCAGCACATCAAAATCGCTAATAAATAGCACATTTCATCTCTGAAGCAGACGACTTCTAAAAAATTGTAGACCAGTATTATATGTGGCTTCATAGTTTTAATGGCTTTAAGCAGGTATCCCTTGTAGAAATTCTTCATCTTCTCTTAACTGGAGGTGGAAGAGGTTTTGGCTTCAAAGGTTGTAAATCCCAATTAATTCCTGTTTATTTTGAACAGTTCATATTATTTCTAAGGTTGTTGTGAATATTATCACTATGTTCAGTTTAATTATTGCAGTAATGCTGGCTCATTCGACTTTCAATCTATTAAATTTCAAAAGCGTTCAGTTCATACATGTTAGTTATAACCACATTCAGCTACAGATAATAAGAAAATGACAAAAGCACACTAATAGCAGGTTAATATCCCAATTAACTATATAAATTCTTTTTAAATACAAAATGAATTGCTAAGCTTCAATTTACTTATTTTACTTATTCTGAATAAAGAGCGGTATTGTTAAATTTAAATGCTTGATCCCTAATCTGTAAAAAAAAAATAGTATGTATGGTTTGCTGTATCTACTCCTAGAAATTAGTTTTACATGATAATGTCACAACTTAATGGCTATGCGTTTCTCTGTCAAAACTCGTTTTTATCTCCAAACTAGTATCTTCTTAGTTTTATAGTTTGGTTTTGAGACAAAAAGAAATATTTTCATTCAGCAGTAACAGTTTATTTTGAAACATCGAAGTGTGACATTGACCAGTAGCTGCTAGGAACTGTCCAAATTTAAGCCATTTAAGACTTCTACTCTATACACTTATTATCCTATGGCAGGGTAGGCTGGGAGAGAGAGAGATTGAGGAGATGGGATATGGCTAGAAACAAATACATTTGTTCCAATTTTTAGACAAAAAGAACTAAGTTTAGACATGAATGAAGGCCATTACACTTTTTTCTAAATTTAATTGAAACGGTAAGTCTTTAGTTTGAAAATACAAAATAATTATATTTTGTTTTTCAAATAATGCTAGAAACCAGTTTTATGCAATAATTTGAGAACTTAACATCAATACATTTCTGAGTCCAAATTTTTTTTGTTTGTTTTAAGGTGTGTGGTTTTGTGATAACATTTTCTTTAACAGTTAATGTGCATTTTGAAACATCAAAGTGCCACACTAAGCAGTAACTGGTAGGAACAGTCCTGACTGACCACTGTTGACTGGAGGCAGGAAGCTACAGTAACAGGCACAGTAGCTGACTACAAAGTAAAATCTCGCTCCTCAATCAGTGACTGGTGATGCATGTAGATTCGTGAAAAAAGTGATGACAGAAAGTAACTTGTTCTCACTGAAATCACTTTGTTCATGACATGAAGCCGCTGACAGAGTGTAACAGTCAATACAGTGCATAGAATTCCACACATTGAAAAACTATCATACTTTCTGATAAACAATATTATTTTTAAAGTTTGAGGGTAAAGCTAAAGAAAAACCTTTTTGTAGCATATATTTTCCTATTTTAATATATGATGCCATGTTATTCTTGTAGAACACACTTTGGAGAGAATTATGACATGCATGTCATAATGTTCCAGTGTTCTTGATCGTTCACATATGGTTATAAATAGTACGGCATTCACTTGTAATCTCTTCTGAGTTTTGGTTGTATTACTGCTTTCAATAATTTCTTCAAAGTGGGCCTTGAAAATAGTATGAACATAAAAGGGAAACTATGACAGCTTAATAACCTGTACACTAAGCACTTTTATGAAATATCATTTATTGAGAATGAACATTGAAGTTACTACTTGATGCAGAACAGTTTGTAAATTTCTGCACATGTATATCCTGACAGGTATATTTACATGTAATCAATCAACAGGATGTACATTATAGCTAGTCAATTTTTCTGATGTATTCTCTGTCATTCACAGGGGTGGAAAATTTCATTTACATTATACACATTCATCTGTATGTATCATTACCTAGGCCACTGGTAAATACCACAAGAAATTTCTGTATAGTTTGTACAGATAAAGGAATGAAATTGACACCTGCTATGGTCGGGTTTACGGCATTCGGGTTTCTCCCATTTCTTTAGTGTGTCAACTCGTGGAGGGAATACAATAAAATCAGCATGGGGTACCATAAAACCCACTACAGCTGCAATAAAATCTGTGATGGACCTCCACTTAATTAAGTGGATTTCCACTGGACTTGGGTGAAATCCACCAGAATGAGTGGACATCCACTACTAGTAGTGGACACTTAATCCCTTGCCCCTGTGTCCATGTCCACTGGATTGAGTGGGCAATCCAAAATCCATGATGTGTGTACTGTAAACCGACTTGATTCCATTGGAGTGATTATTCCTTAATCATGCTTATAAAGGTTTTGTCAAGGAAGTTGATAAATGTATAAAACAATTGAAAAATAAAGTCACACTCTCCAGAACCTATTCAGGTCTTTGGACCCAATCAAAGTGTCTAAATATCCAATTTGTTCTCGTTTGGCTTAATAGTTTTTGAGATATTGTGTTTACAAGAAAGCATAATAGATTCATAGATGGATGGACGGATAGATGGACAACACAACACCAATCTGTATCACACACTTGCAGGGAGGTGTTAAAACAAGAGTGCCTTGATGGGACTGATGCTCAATTGGATATAAAGAATTTCCAGGAATTCCAGATAAGATCATTTCTTCCTTTTAACTGCTGAATCTTGAAACAATCTTTGATACTCTTCAGCATTAACAGGATTTTCAAATTAGCTGCTATGGTGGACATATTGGATGTCAGATTGACATCAGTTTTAGTTAGAACCAAGTCTTTTGGTAAAAACCCAATGTCAATATGACCATCCACTCAGGGGGAGTAGTGACAGCAACATTTTCAAGACTGTCATAATGGCAGCCACACTGGATGTACGATTGGCACCATTTTTATTCAGGACCAACTAGGTATCATAAGAAGTCTATTGGTGAAAACTCAGCTCTGATTAAAATCAGATCTGCACAGTCCTACATGGAGATCTGACAGACACTTATAAAAGTTCATGTTTTAATGAGCTTTGAAAATTCCCAGTCCACTTATTTTTAGTAGCCTTTCAGATAAAGCATTGTGAATTCATGTTGGGGAGAGTTATCGTTAGTAGCAATATGTTCCTAATGACGTGTGTCACTTTCAGAAATTTCAACATTGTGATTTGACTGGTGAACCACAAGGTCAACAAAACATGACCTCTTATTGGTGTCCATCAGATCTCCACGAAGGACTATGGAGATCTGATTTTAACCAAACTGGTTACAAACCAATGTTAATATAGCCATCCATTTGAAAGGAGTAGAAATAACAATATTTTCAAAAGGAAGGTCAGTTTCAAACATTTTCATTTAGGACCAACTATACACCATAAGAACTCTTCTGATGAAAACCCCATGTCAAAATGACTTTCCAGTTAAGAGTAGTGATAATAAGATTTTCAAGATGGCCACCATGGCAGACATATTGGATGTCCAAGTGCACCATTTCTTTTATGACCAACTAGACCATGGGATGAATGTGTGTGCACAGTTTCAAAACAATCCTCCAAGTAGTTTAGGAGAACCAGTGATCACAAACTTGTGTTGACGAACAGACAGATGATGGACAACAGACCATTCGATAAGCTCTAACTTCTGGTCTATGACCAGGAAAGCTAACAACTGGACAATGCAGATAATGCCATTAGGTACTGGCTCACCTTATGAGACAGAAGGGTGGGGAGAGAGTACAGTAATGATTACTTACTAGCTGTAGTAGTTGATATACTTGCTGTGGATGTATCTGAAAATAAAATGGTACTAATCATTCGACATATTGTTCTGAAGTGCAAGAAAACAAAGCATAATAAACAATTTCATAGCTCACCTCTACTAAGCATATAGCAGTCTCCAGTAGCCACTATAAACATGAATTACCATATGGAAAATAAATTCAGACTAAAGTGATCTTGACAATTAAATTTTGGTCCCTGTTGTAACTAAAAAAAAATTCCAATTGCCTTTTCATTTAGGACTAACTAGATATCATAAGAAATCTTATATTGAGAACACAATATAAATATAATTGTCCATTCAGAAGGAGTAGAGATTAAAAGATTTTGAAGATGGCCACCATGGGAGCTATATTGGATGTCAGATTGGCACCATTTTCATACAGGATTAACTAGACACCACTAGAAGTTCTCGGGTGAAAATCCAATGTAAATACGACTTTCTGATTCGGAATAATAGCGACAAAAATATTTTCAAGATTGCTGCCATGTTGGTCATACTGGATTTCAGATTGACAGCATTTTCATTTAGGACCAAGCAGACATCATAAGAAGTCTTTTGCTGAAAGCACAGTATCAATATAACCAGCCATCTAGGAGAATTAGCACGAACATGATTTTCAAGCTGGCCATTGTGGTGGGGATATTGAAAGTCTTATTGGCACCATCTTCATTTACAACCAACTAGACAACACATCTTTTAGTGAAAACTCTACGCTAATATGACCATTCATTCAGGAGTAGTGAAAACAAGATTTTCAAAATGGCCATTGTGGTGGCCATATTAGATGTTTGAGCAGCACTATTTTCGTTGAGGATCAACTAGACATCATAAGCAGTCATTTAGTAAAAAACCCATGTCAATATGACCATACATTCAGGAGAAGTAATGATTACAAGATTTTCAAGATGGCAACTGCAGAGGCCATATTGGATAAGCAGGTGGTGTCATTTTCATTTAGGACCAACTAGACACCATAAGAACTCTTCTGATAAAAAACCCCATGTCAAAATGACTTTCCACCTAGGACCAACTTCATATCATAAGTCTTCTGGTGGAAACCACAGGTCAATATCACCATCCATTCAGAAGGAGTAGCAATGGCACGATTTTAAAAATGGCAATTGTAGCAGCCAATTTGGATGTAAGATTGACATTATTTTCATTTAGGACCAACTAAATATCATAAGAAGTCTTTTAGTGAAAACCCCATGTCGATATGGCCACTCATTCAGGAGCAACAATTACAAGATTTCCCAGATGACTGCAATTGTGACCATACTGGATGTAAGATCTGCACCATTTTCATTTAGGACCAACTAGACATCATAAGAAGTCTTCTAGTGAAATGCCATTACTTTCCATTTAGGAGTAGCGATAATAATGTTTCCCAGATGGCTGCCATGGTGGCCATTTTGACTATCTGATCAACACCAATTTTATTTAAGATCAACTAGATATCATAAAAAGGTTTTTCATGAAAATACCATGTTGATATGACCATCTGTTGAGGAGTAGCGATAATAAAGGAACAAATTTCATGTAGGAACAAGCAGACCTTGGGATGAATGTGTGTATAAAGTTTCATGGCAATCTTCCAAGTAGTTCAGACGATGTAGAGATAGCAAACTTGTGCAAATGGACAGATGACAGCCCATCCCATAAGCTGTTCTGGTAAAAACTAGATATTATTTTGTTTTTATTTGTCTTTCTAAATTTCATGTTCTTTAAATTTGCTTTAGAAGGTGCTACCCTGTTGACTTTTAGAAACCAGATTTTACTACGTGAAAGTCACAGTCTTTTCATACCCTCGGAGTGACCGCCAGTACTACATAGTTCACGCATCAGTAATTACCTTGATTAGCCCACTACAGCTGAGGCCTCAAATAAAAAGTATGCAACTTGCAGTCTACTTATCAAATTCCTATGTTCATTCACATGTACAATACACAGTTAACCTGTTGCTGACAACCTATCACAATATGCGCTGCAAGTTTGTTACTTAACTAACGTGTTTAGTCCAATTTGCATCTGCACTAGTCAGAAGGGGCCTTGTGTGTTGGCTAGGATGTATATAGCATGAACAAATTTTTTAATCATGACCTCAATACAAATATTTAACTATGTAGTAAAGCATAAAACATATCACTGACCTTCTTTTACTGCATGGGTGTAGTGATAACAGATGCATCCAATTATCAAGTTTCATTTGGACAAACAGCACTCAGTACATGAACTTTAAAAAAATGTCAACAAAGTAAATAAAGCATGAAATAGGTCACTGGGAATTTGTATAATAAGGGTGTAGTGTTTATCAAGATGCATCTCCACACCAAGTTTCATGATTTTAAGAAGGATAGTATGTATATATCATGACAAAAACTTGTGTGTTTAGAACCAAAATGCAAAAATTTAATCATTGCCAGTAAAATGTGAAGGTAGAGTAACTTTTTTTGTACTGGTGTGGTACTAACAGAGAATGTATACAATCACAAAGTTTAATCTTTCAAGCACAAACAGTTAAAAAAAAAATGATACCTCTTGCAAGCACGAACAGTTAAAACACATAACTGTACCAAAGTCATAGAAACATAGGTCACAGTGACCTACTTTTGCAATGAAGATACATCCCCTGATGAAGCTTCATGCTTCCACATAACAGTATTTATACAGGATTTAGTTTGATGAATATAGCAATAACAGTGTTAGCAACTAAACCCAAGTCTGTGAAGCATGAAATTTGTGTCAACGTGGCCAACATTTATGATGAGGGTGGGGTACCCACTGAGATGTGTCCTCTCGCCAAGTTTCATGATTCCAGGCATAACAGTATGTAGAGTATACATGGTGCAAAAAAACTAATTGGTCACTGAAGCAAAACCTTTTGTCGCAAGGGTCTAGAACTAACAGAGAACAGAACAGAACAGCTAGAGCTTGAGAAATGAACTTAGAACACAAAATGTAACCAAAGTCAATGAAGCATGAAATATGAATAACAGGGACCTACTTTTGTGATGAGGGTGTAGTACTTGTCACTATGCACCCCCCTGACTAGGTTTTCAAATCAAAGTATAACAGGAACTCAATCTGCAACCCAGATACCTACTCGGCCAGTGACAAAAACAGTGACCTTGTGGCCAACAGTGAACAATTATAAATTTCACATATGTACTGCCAATTGAAGTAGTGTGTCAGAGCTTAAGTTTGCTATCTCCTGTTCCTCTCTTTACTTTTGTAAAAGGTATGAAAAATTAGACCCAGAAAATCGTTCAACTAATGTCAAGATACAGTTTTCATTTTTGTAACATGTTTGTTTGTTAAAAGAAAAAATAAATCTATATGTGTTGAAATGGACTTAGGTCACAACACTGCACCAACACTGCACACTTTCTGATAGTTCTCACACTCTATGTTTGCCATCAAAATCAACATGATTTTGTGAGTAAAGTTGAAATAGGTGTGGCATGTAAATAGAAGTGTTTGACTAAAATTGACCATAAATAAGTTGATCTGATTGGAACTGGGTCACAATTATTACTTCTAGGTCAGTACCCATGAATGTAGTCCCAGTCTATTTTTAGAGCACTATTTCCTCTCTTGTTTTGATGACGATACTTGGCTTTGATTGAGGTATTCCTGGAATTGATTTAAAGGAAATTGTTTATTCTTTAGAATATGAGCATTATGGTGAGGTTGTCGGTCTGTATTTTGGTGACAGTGCAGAGTGAGTAATGAAGCATTCAGTTTGGCCCAGAAATTAAATCTGTGACCCACTACACTTTGTTTTGCTTACAGTCCAGCCTCTAAAAAAAATGACAGTTAACCTATGACATAAACTTGACCGTAAGTTCATCTTTGAAGATGCTTTAGATTAACACGATTTATCAGGATTTGGATACACTTGAAAGTTCAGTACTGACAAACAAATGTTGGGACTATGTAGAGAAAATAATTGTGACCTGAGTCCAAATAGGCTCCAGGCCCTACTGAGAAGTTCAATGGCAGTCATCCTAAATTGACTACTTCATTGTCATTTTGTCATTTCTCAGCCATTTTCATAAAACTGTGGTCTCCATAAGGCAAGCATGGATCTTACTGAATCTAAGTTAGTTGACAACAATCAGTAATACTTAAGCAGCATTCTACGAGGATGCCACAATATTCTCCCTTTTTCTCAGTACAGTTCCACTGTGATTTGTATACACTAGAGACATCAATGTACACTTACTGAGAAGTATCGTGGCAGTCATCCTAAACTGATTTGTAATATCACAGACGTTTTAATAAAACTATTGTCTCCACTGAATTCTGGTTTGTTTTCCCAGTACAGTTCCACTGTGATATAAAATAGCCTGTCACTTTTTCCCTGTCAGAATTCTGGGTGCATGGTTTTCCAAGTGGAATCCCTTTGTATACCCATCGCCATTTTCTTTTGGTGATATCATATTTTTTTTCTTGGGACAATCCCATTGTGACACCAAGAACTGCAGTGAATTTTTCTAAGTGTAATCTAAACGATGTTCCATGGGTACTGCCTTCAAAGAAACCAAACAACCAGAATTAAGGGTACTGTATCCAAGTTTGATTGAAATATTAACTGGGTATATAATACATAAAAATCACCATATAAAAACTTGATCCAGATAATTATATCATTGCTAGTGCACAGTATACAGACTTGACCTTTTGGGTCTCATTTTATCCTGATGATGACAGGATACAGCAATCCATTTAAATTTAATTTGTATCTATCAAGTTTCATTACATTATTTGCAAAATTTAAGAAGTTACAGCAATACATGTAATCAGCCTGCATGTAATCAGATTTTCATGAGGGCTGACTTATGGGCCATATTAAGCATCTTTTGGGTTGTTTTTACTGAGGACCAAATACACACTGAAATAGAATAGGTGTCAATTTTTATAATACTCCTTATCCTAGTTGATATTAAATTGAAATCTTCATGATGGCTCTCATGGTTTTTGTGGAATAGCAATAAAAAAAAATTCAAGGTGGTCTATATGGTGACTACGCTAAATGTTCACTATGGATATTTTCATTTAGACCCAACTAGAAATTTGCAAAACAATCCTTGCAGCAATTTAAAAGCAACTGTCATGGTCAACAGAAAATGGATTACAGACAATACACCATCGCACAAATGTTTTTGCTCTTCTACCTGTCAGTGCAATAAAGTAACTTCTCCACATAATATTACATGTCCATCCTTTGTCTTTGGATATCAACTAATAAATGGTGTACATACCATAGTTAATATATACAAAGAAAATGTTATTGTCAAGAAAATGAATCTACATGTTTATATTCTTACCTATCATCTGTATAGTAATGACTGAATAAACTGAATTTGGCGAAGGATCTAGAAATGTACATGACCATTTTACATTGAAATCCTTATCAATGACTGGGCTAATTGTCAAGGTGTAATTGTTGCCTACTGCATCACAGGTGTGATGCAGTCGAAAAGGATCAAAGGATGCATTGATCGTAGCGAACACATCACATTGTGGTAATATGGATCCTGCTGTTAGGGTGAATGAATCTGTATTTGAACCATTCAACCATATTATTGCATCCTCACTTCCTGTTCCAATGTACCTGCAGGTCATGGTTATGGAATCTCCTACAGCCACTTTTACAGAATTTGCAGTGAGGTTGGCATTTTGGCACACTGTAAAACAACAATATATATATATATATATATATATATATATATATATATATATATATATATATATATATATATATATATATATAAAAGCCATAGTTCAGTACTTAAAGATCAATATACAGGTAATGTATTATATATATATTTTAAGGCTACATTTATTTTTAGCACCATTATGCGAAGCCTCAAATACTTTCAAAGAAATCATATTCATGTACTTACCTTCTTATTGCATATAGAGAGGTCATTAATCACTTACTATAAATGCAAATAGTTTCAATAAATTCCTACATACATCTAATTAAAAACCTACAACTTTGTGATGTCTGACAACGAAACTATTATGAAAATATTAAAACTGTCAGCAAATTACATAAATATCACTGAATACCGTATTTAATATGTCCATAGGAACAAATATTTTTGTAGATTAGATGATTGGAAAAAATTTAGAGTTACCCCCCTCTTTTTTAAATCAGGAGACAAATGGAGTGTCAATAATCTGAGACCTGTGTCTGTTCTACCTACTGTTAGCAAAATTGTAGAAAGACATGTTTTTATTTTATGACTTTTTATCTGAAAATAATGTTACTGTCCCATGTCAAAAAGGTTTCTATCCAAATAATTTCTGCGAGACAGCACTGACTGGTTTGATTAATCACTGGTTAAAGACCGTTGACAATGGGAAGTTAATAGGAGTTTTATTCTTATACCTACATAAAGCTTTTGATGCTGTTAATTATATAGTTTTGCTACATAAATAAAGACTAAACTACAGCATATACTATTACAAAAGCCTCATTGCGATGGTTTTCATCCTATCTCAATAGTAGATTATGAGCTGCTAGTTGGAGAGGTATTGTCTTGGATTTTAAGGAAATTTCAATATATATAAATGATTTCCAAAAGTGTCTGAAATATTCTTTAGTGTCTATTTCAGCATCTACATTATCTTTTTTGAGAACTTTTATAAAGATGCCAATTAAAGATTATATTATTGTTTAGAAAAGATGTTCTCACTTTCAAAGGCAAAATAATTTAGCACCTGTGTATCATAATATTTTTAAGTTTTCAATGAACACTAGTACAAGTACACAATCAAGTGAAAGCAATGATTTATATATACTGAAAGCCTGAACGGAGTTTTTAAGAAATCATTTGCCTTTGTATGTATCAACTTCTGTTGTATTTGTATTCTTTTACTCCAAAGATGTTAACCTTTAAGACATTTTCTAATTGCATCAATATTAGTTGTAACTGCAGTGGCATAATGTAAACTAGCTTGTAGCTAATTATGTAACCCTGGACAAAAAAAATTTATGATTATTATTATTATTATTATTATTTTTATTATTATTATTAATAATTCAAACATCTTGATGAACATATAGAAAGATCTGAAAACAAAATTAAGGAAACAAAATGACCATGAAAAATATGATACAAAATGAACTAGGCAAAGTCAAAATTATAAGGTCAGAACTAGTTATAAATACTAAAAAAATCTATAAAATATTTAGAAGTTCACGAACGAAAAAATATTGATCTTGTACCTCTCTAGCAGTTTGGACTTCCTTATTATGCCAATAACTCTGTTTGGTTTTATTCTCTACCAGTTATGCTTGATTCAAGGAAAGTTTCACACACTCCAAGAAACTGCAAGTTGCAGTCTTGATGTAGTGCTATATTAATTTAATCTAATTACGAGATTGCAATTAACATTATCTTGAGTACTTCTTTTATTACAAATATTGTCATGTTGAAGATTACCTTTAGTAGGATTCATACATATGAATTCCTTATCAACATTTACATTATATCTTCATACCAATCATAACTTATCACATGCTGTGCGTTTGTGTCTTCATTATCATTACATGAGTAAATAATGGAAAACATAGTACAGTGTAAGTGAATGAAAAGTAAAAGTAAGCAAGCATATACATATGCACAGTCCTGTCATCCTACAAATCTGGCCCTGACAAGCATTGATTTCCAAGGTCAGTTGACATGAATAGACATCATTTTCACAAGTGGGATATACTGATACTGAGGAAAGAATGTTGTATGTATTGTCAGATTGAAAATATTTGGCTACAACTTCCTTGCCAGGTCTTTAATCTTGTAAACATTGCTTCTGTTTATGACCATATAAATTACCTCTGTAACATTTTATAGTTTTTTTTTCATGCTTACATACCTTTGTTACATTCCATTTCAATGCAGAACTAACATAATATCTGTGCATTGTCCAATGTAAGAATTGGTACATATTGGTGAATGAATCAAACCAAATCTAGTCCCTTTAGTGATTTTGCCTAGATATTCTTTAATATTTGGTTTTCTGTAGGTATCCTGATATTATTCAATGGATATCTATAGAAAACCCAATATTAAAGAAACCAGAGGCAAACTCCCTAAAGGAATCCCACCATATCATGAAAAATGCAAATGGCTAGTGCTTTGCCATCTACCTCTTGACAGTGCAGCAACTTCTGGAAGTACTGTTACTCAATTATACCCAGTTCTGCATGAGTACATTAAGTTACTTGACTGTTTCGAGAGGGCAGGAATGATGAAGAGGAATCAAGGCCATAATTCTATGTATATATTTTCTATTAGTATATGCAACGCATATTCTAATTTACATTATTATGTGCTTGTATTTTCTACTTATGCTGGAAACACGTTCTGAGTTGCATCTTTACCGTGGCCAATATTTCGTACTAAATTTGCTACCCGTGTTACTAAAATACTGCAATTTCATGTCTTACAAATTGCAAACAATGCGGTGTGAAATGTTTGCAGAGTTACCTTAAACCATTTGTTGAAAAGTATAGTGACAGGCAGATATCATGGCATCAATGGGAAAGTATAGAAATAGCAAAAGATGATAAAGTAAAGCGTTGCGTCTCCTGTGTGCCTAAAGAAACAGACATAAAAACATTAATTACATGCTTAGAAACTGACATGCAAGAGTATCCAGAGCACGTTTTCAGGGCCAAATGGCAACAGCAACAGATGGGAATTTGTGTTGATAGAATTGGTGAGGGTTCTATTGCTATGGTCATGGACTTTAGTGAGAACTATGGGTGTGTTTTTCAAAGTGAAGTACAATCTGGATTCTTCGACAGGAACCAAGTTACAATACATCCAATCATGTGTTACTATACAGAAAAACAGGGAGAAAAAGAATTCAAGATAAAGCATGCCATTATTGGCATCAGTGAAGAAACCAAACATGATGCAGACTTAGCTATCACTTTTGAGAACAAAGCTATAGAAATTCTGAAGAAGAAAGGTGTGAAAGTAGAGGAGATCCATGAGTGGACAGATGGCTGTGCTGCCCAGTATAAGGGGAAGAAAGCCTTTGCTGACATAAGTCTGAGGAAAAAGCCATCTGTAACACGAAATTATTTCGAAACATCACATGGAAAGAGTGTTTGCGATGGTCTCGGTGCGACAGTCAAGAATGCTTGCTACAGAGCTGTAATCAGCAATAGAAAGGTGATAGGTTGTGCAGAAGATGTATATCATTTCTGTACAGAGAAACTGAAAATGGAAAATACAGATAATGAAGCTAAAACAGTTTCGAGAAGGGAGTTCATCCTTGTTAAAGATGTTGAGAGAAATAGAGAAGAAACTGATGTGCAAACACTGCAAGGTACAAGAAAATTACATGCTGTAAAGTCAGGAAGCAATGATTATGAACTGAGCATAAGAAATCTGAGCTGTTATTGTGAGCAATGCATGAAGGTTGACGGGAGATGCAACTTCAGCGAAAATGTTAATGCCTGGGAAATGAGAAAGTTAGTACTCAATAAAGATAATTTAAGTCAGAAAGGAAATCAACTTAAAGACAAGAATCCATCAACAATAGAAAATAATGACAAGAAAAGAAAACAAGGAAGTAACCAGAAAGATCATAACTCAGCAACAAGCGAAAAGCCTAATAAGAAACGGAAGTCAACAGAAAGACAAAACATTGTGACAAAGAAGATCAAAGTTGACAAAAAAGCACCAACCAACACAGAGAAACCAATAGAGAAATACCACCCTGGAGAATTTGTTGCTGTAGGACTTAAGCCAAAGAAGGGACCTCTAGATGTATACTTAGCAGAAGTAATAGACATTCTTCATAACGAAGTTAGACTTAAATACATGAGAAAGTCTGGCAACATGTATGTTTGGCCTGAAAAAGATGATTATTCACAAGAGGCTCTAGATGCTATCTTGTACAGGGTAAAAGCTCCACAAATAGTCAATGAAAGGGGTCATTTCAAGTTTAATGCAGCTGAATTGTCTAAGCTCAAGTCAAATCTGGAAAAAAATCATAAGCACTTCTATTTGAAATGACAATATAAAGTCAAGGTTTAATGTGTAGTGTCTGTAACCTTAAGATCAATCACATATGGGTCTGTGTTTGAGTCAGCACCTTGGGTTGAACAATACTTTAGTGACTATGATTTATTGAACATTCATTATACTTCAATATTTTACTCTTACAAACACTATTTAGTATTAAACTTTCAAGTGCTATTTACCAGTTCATAATTTTAACACAAGTATTGGACATATACCTGTTACAATGTGGTTTTATCATTTTATTAACTAATCAACATTCATTTAATGAATAATTCTAGTCAATGTGTTCATGTTGAATTATTTTTGAAGTGAATTTTATGGAGATATGTATGGTTCTGCAGCTGTATTGAAATGCTATAGTTTTGTAGTGTCTGTAACCAATTTTATGGACAATGTACTTCTGACTCTTATGGAAGTTTGCAATACTTTTGGCCAGTATTAATGATTTTGTTTGTTTAAATATTCTTCTTGGTGTTAGATAAATGCCTAAATAAGATTATTCTATGTCTTTTATGTTTGTTATGCAAAAGTTTCATGGTTAGGTTTTTTTTCTTAGTGATACCTTTGTCATAGATGTTTTGATTTTGTTATTAAGTTGTTTACCACTTCCAGTTATGTTGTTTACTTTAAATGTTGATATCCTGTTACTGATGTTACTGTGAAAAAAAATAAAGTTTTAAAGTTTTCATGCTGTTTTTCTTGCATGTTATACACCAAGTGTAGTGTCTGTAACTGTTGTTATACCAATGAATTGAAATAATGGTTAAACAAAATCGCATGCATGTTCAAGCTAAATCTAACTTGATCTGACTAGGGGACACCCTAGGGTATATAATGAGCTTCATTGAAATGTTCTATCAAACATTTCAATTTTTTAAGTGAGTGAGACTACTCTCAGCACCAATACCGTGTTTTAGCCGTAAGTATATTGTGAGTTCTAATTGCTAATGCTGAAGATGCTTTCAGTGGCTAAAAATCCAGATGCTTGTGTGTTGACACTGAGACCCTCGCATTCGGATGGTGCTTTCAATGGTAAACATAGATGCAAAGCTAGTTGTAAAGCTTTTATGTGAGATGTTAGTGGGAATGACAGACTGATTACTGCTGTGATCATATGCCTTTACCACTTCATTTATATGGACTGAAAGTGTTGCCCACCATGATTTCCATGGAGGTCACTGAAGTAAAAACTGGCACTTGGGACACTGATAGTGTCATTGTTGTTGATGAGGGTTAAATAAAAAATGTTCTGAACATTGTGTGTTGAATCCCAGAGATAGTATCCAGATGCATTTATTGTGGTAATTCTGTTGACAGACGTGATACCGTCGGCCCTTACATACATGACCTCTAAGGCAGCACCAGTGCCTACATTTACATTGGCCATGCTCACACTGCCTGCCTCATGGCAGAGAGTTTCACCATCTGCTGCAACAATGAATGGAGGCGATGGTCCAAAAAAGAAACTAGGACTGGGTAGACTCATGCTGTATCAGTACTATTCAATTTTCTTTAATTTCAAGGGTGATGGTGCACCCAAGTATATTAACCAGCAATTGTATTCATCTAAGATGCATATCAGATGATGCAGTCACGCAGTCTACACAAACATGGCATTCCATAGGAGACAGTAGGCAATTCCCCATAGGACTCACCAGCCACATCAATAACTTGTAGCAGTGTGCTGTTTTTCGATTAACAATATTTCCAGTTGAGTTTATTTGTTTCAGGTAGATATTGCAATGGGACATTGATAAACACTGGGGTATTGGGTGTCATGTGCATGCCAGTTCCATAAAACTTGTTAAGCCTTCATATCCAAAGATAAGGGTGAGCATCTCAAGATAGAGCTGATAGTTTGGGTCAGTGAACATGATGCTGACCCACCCAGTTACCTTGTTGTAGTCTGCAGTCATTCCAAGAATGGCAGCCTGTATTACTTTTATGAGCGTATCCATGTTGCAGTACTCATCAGGAACAGCAATTACTACCAGATTGCTGGTTGGGGTCGGTCTCACAATAAATCTGTTGTTACCAAGTAGAGTCGATACACATTACCATCCTGAACTAAACATAGTTTCTCAGAGACCTACATGGGTACCAGGACAAGTTAAACAGACTACAGCAGTGATATTGCCACAATAATTTCGCTTCAAGATCAGCACAAAATATAAAATATATAACGCTGGGGCTAAAAACGGCTTTGTGTATTTCATGCTGTTCAAGTTGAAAGGCTTTACCCAAGCTGGGGTAGAGCATTTCAATGATAGAGTATGGGCATATGTGTCAGCAGTTTTAGGCGCACAAAATCAAATGAAGACCTCACTATTAGGTGTCGGGACCACCTTTGATGACCCGAAACAGTTTCTTGCAAATATTGAAGATATTAGCTCCCATAAAGACATCCCGAAGTTGGTACAAAAGTACCAAGACCTGCTCTGGTATGGCAAGAACAAGCTAGATTATGTCCTAGGGAGTGGGGGTGGGGTCGCCACTACAAGATTCCGAATTACATGAATCTTCACATTGGCACCTACGAAGGATATAAGACTGAAGTTGTTATTCAGGGTTCATACAGCTTCAAAGGCAGAAAATTCAAGGACTTGTCAAGGAGGGGGGTAAAACTAATGCTAATGATGTAATACTTACCTGTTACTATTGTATAGCTGGTACTTTTCCGGTAGGAAAATACCCCGACTGTATGATGAAATTTCATCCTCCCATTAGGGTGAACCAAAAGATTCCAGAACACTGGATTGCCCCTGCGGGACACCCTGCACATTTCCTATGCGTACTGCCGCTCTTTCATTCTTTTCGTGGGAGCAGCCTAACTTAGTGGGACATCACTGCAGGGTGGGAGAAGGGAATCTGACAATAGCAACAGGTAAGTAGTTCATCATTAAAATATTAGTTTTATGTCCCCCCAAAACTACATTTCAATATCAGTAATACCATACCTGTTGTTATTGCATATCTGAATTAGTCAGTTTGGTGGGAGGCTGATTATCCCACAACTGGCGAATAAAATGCAAAACATAAGGAATACTCACCCTCATTGAAGAGCAGGAGACTGCTGTGGGACAGAATCCGCATGGGCCACTTTTTGATCGATGATGATTGGGCTCAGTGAGAAAATGCCTTTGTTTTAGTGGGTTAAAGAGTGAAGGTAAAAGGAGGAGAAAGTAGTGTCAGAGTGCCAAAATGTGACTTTCATCACATCCTCCAAAGATGAAAGAATTAGATAGACCCATGAGGCAGCAACAGCTCGAACCTAATTGGCTTTAATTTTCATGAAAGACAGGTCCCTATCGGTAAGGGACTTGTAAGCTCTCTTGATAGTTTATGCAATCCTCCTAGAAATGGTGGAGGCTGAAATATCAGTTGAACCATTAATTGGGAGAAAAAGACTCTTCCTACCCTTCCTTCTCCCTTTAGAGGCTGCTAAGTAAAAATGTGGAGCCATAACTGGACATAAAAGTCTATCTTGATCACCCCCAGCACAGATACAGCTGAGACTGGAGATCACAAACGGGAGTGGAGCAACTGATGGAAGCTGGTTTTCTACTAAAAATCCTGGCTGGCAAATGAAAGAAACTGACTCATAATTTCGAATGAACCTGATACAGACCTGCTCTATGAACAGGGCTTGAAGCTCACTTCTTCGTCTCGCAGATGCTAAAGCGAGCAAGAAAACCGTCTTGTGGGTAAGGTTCTCGAAGGAAGCTTCACCCAAAGGTTCATAGGGGGAGTTCATTAAAAGACCATAAGACACAAGAAAGATTCCATTTACGCATTAGAGAGTGAGACACTGGTCTTTGCAGTTCTTAATACCTTATCAGGTCTGCTAAGTGATAATCTGTCCTTATGGATGTGCCTTTTCAAAATTTTAGAGTGTTGGAAAGGGCTGCTGAATAGCCCTTAATAGTAGAAACCGAGCATTGTTTCTCTTCAAAAAGAGAAGAAAATCAGCCACTGCACTCACAGAGCCTGATTGACATGTTTTCTACTACTCCAATCACAAAAGATTCCCATTTGGCATCATACACCTTAGATGTTGATCTGCTCCTGGACTGAATGATGCACTTGGCAACTGTAATTGAAAACTTTTCTTTGCAGAGCGATTGTTTGAGATGAGCCAAGCATGAAGGTGGAGAATCTATGGACTGTTGTGCAGGAGAGAGTCCCTGTACTTTGACAGGGAGGTATCACCTCTGAGGTAAGGTCCTGGGATGGTCCACCAGCATTTTGAGAAGATCGCTGAGTCCACAGAGGGGCAATCAAAATGAGCTGAGCAGTGAAGTGCCTAACTTGTGTAGGATCTGTGGGATCATTCTGAAAGGTGGGAGGGTGTAACGAACAGCCAATCCCACTTCAGGCTGAAAGCATTCACTGCCCAGGCCCTCTGGTTGGGATTGGGAAAATGTAAAGAGGAGCTTGTTTAGCTTGGTGGAAAACAAGTCCACTAAAGGAGTTCCCCACAGTAGAGTGTCCATTCTGTGAGGAAAATACTCCCTTTCATTGACAGACTGTCCGCCAAAATATTCTTCCTGCCAGGAATGTGTTGAACTCAGAGGGTAATTCCTTCTGAAGTTGCCCAGTGAAGGAGGTTCCAAACGTGTTGTCGAAGGAGACCATCACACAGATACCTCTTATTTTGTGGATGCACCCCTAAAGGCCTAAGAACACTGCCCTCATTTCCAAATTGTTCATGTGGAGCATAGATTCTTCCCAGGACCATAAACTCTGAAGAATCAGTCCTTCTGGCTCAAGATCAGTGCCTCACCCTGGAGCTGATGTGTCTGCAAACAGGTAAGAGTGGGGTTTGGGGCGAGTGGTGGTGGTGAGTGCATGGGCACTCCAGCGAGACACCGGTTCCGATTTGTCCACCAAATCAGATGATGGTGGAAATCCTAACCCAGAGAAATCAGAGCATTCAAGTGGTCCCTGTGCAGTTTCCACGACGCTAAAAGAAGAAACTGGAGAGGATGCAAGTGCAGTCTGCCTAGGTAAACCAGGTCTGCTGCAGAGTTCAAGGTCCCCAGCAGTGACAGAAAAAGATGAGCCGATAATGTGGTCTTTATTCTAAGTGCCTCCAACAGGGGCAGGATCTTGTCTACTCTGTCCTGGGGGACGCAGACTAATCCTTTATTTGTGAGGAAATTAATCCCTAGATACACAAAATCTTGAGATGGAGTGAGGTATGATTTCTCCAATTTTGCAGAAGACCCAGCCTGGTCACTAACGACCAACAGTGAGACAGATCTAGTCTGAGGGACTCTAATCAGACATTGTGGATCAACCAATCATGAAAATATTGGAGAATTGAGATACCCAGTGACGTTAACTGAGCTACAAATACTCCCATGACCCTGGTAAAAGCTCTGGGTGCAAAGACTAGGCCAATTGGCAGAGTTCAAAACTGGAAGACCTACCCATCCAAGTAAAACTGGAGGTACTTCCTGTATGGAGGAAAGATAGGGATGTGAAGGTACACATCCTAATAATCAATGGAGACCACCCAATTGCCAGGTCTTATGGCATTCCTAACATAGGCTGTGGTCTCCATCTTGTATGGTTCCTCCAGCAGAAATCTGTTTAGGGAGGAAAGGTCAATAATTAGATAGGATTTTTCCCCTTCTTGGGAACCAGATAAATCCAGGAGTAGAAGGCCAGAGATTGGTCTTTCAACACCCTCTCTACTGCACCCTTCCATAGAAGTAAGTGAACCTCTTCCTTAATGTGCACCAGATTTAACTGGTGGAAGAACATGGGGGACCTTACTAGAGGAGGGAGATCCTGGAACAAAAGCTGGTAGCCATCTTTTTTTATAGCGAGGACCCAGCCATCGACCGTATGCCAGACCAAGCCTCTGAAAAGAGGTTTGATCTAGTGCCAATGGGAACCAAAGGAAGAGGTATGCTCTGCAGGAGAGGGAGCAAGTCCTGTTTACCCTTGTCCTTATGAAAGGGGGAAGGGCCTGCAAACTTCCTCCCGGGCCTTTTTGGCGTTCACTTCTATGGCCCATCTGCTGAGGGGGATCTCTGAAATGAGATTGTTGCTTAGACTGGGGCTGCGCAGCTTTAAAGAATTTAGCTGATGGACCATGAGGGCGGTCAGGAAGAATTTGCTTCTTGCCCAGTTTCATAGAGTCAGGAGCGGATTCAATTGACCAGTGTTGGTAGTCTCTCAAATTCTGAGTAGCCATGGAGGGGATGAGCCCGCCAAAAAGTCTCTGCCTCCTGGGGGGCAGCCCTCAAAAGTTTCTTACTGTGCTCTAGTAAGACCTTGGAAGTGTTCAGAGCAACATCCCTGCAGAGGTGGAGAAGCTCCAATGACAAGGCCATGGACAAGGACAATGCATGCATAGAAGTTCTTGCCATGGTTTCCAACAAACGAGGCTATGGTTACTAGTGACCTAGCATTTTTTGCTCTAAGGATTCCAGTGTTTCACTGGATGGCAAGCCCAAGTCCCCACAGAAATACCCACTTGAGCCACTTCAGTATCCAAAGTGGGTGATTCTGTGGGCCAGGGAGGGGTATGAACCTTATAGCTAGAAGCAGCTACCATGGATCGCAACATCTTGGCCCATGCTAAACCTTTGAGAGAGCTCTGTGATCATTACCTAGTGAGGAAGATCTGGGCAAGAGTTTGCCCTAGAATGTTTCTCCAAATTGAAAAGAATTTGAGAGTCACCAGAACCTGAAGGTTTGGGACACAGGTCACTGGGCAAGAGGATTGCTCTCCTCCTTATCTGCCTCTGAAGGTTTGGGACACAGGTCACTGGGCAAGAGACCAGCTCTCCTCCTCCTCTGATTCCTTAAGAGGGGGCTGGGGACCCTAAGGGAGAGGGTACTACATCAGCCTGTTCTCTGTCAAACTTATGTGCATTGACGAGGACAGAAAGGATGTCTTTGTTCTGCTCTCTCTCCTGGGAGGCAGGACTACATGACCCAATGTTTCTCTGTTTTTTACCCAACCTTGTAAGATAATGTAGGATTATATGACCCAATGTCTCTCTGTTTTTTGACCCAACCTCATATGACAATGTAGACCCATGGCCCGCAGTAAAGACCTCTATACCATGCAGCCAAGGTCCAGGAGTCCATGGCTGCATGTAGGGAAAGGGCCAATCACTTCTCTGTGGCAGAAGGCCCCACATCCAATAGGAATTTATAGGGATAATAGATTAGGGGGAATGCTGATCCGATCCCCTTCCCTAATCTGGCATCTGTAAGCCGATTTCCAGTCCCCAGCTGGATGCAACGGCAGTCTGGAGAGAGGGGGTACTTGGCTCAATCTGTATTTCCATACCGTAGGGGCTCCAAAGACTGGTTTCCATGACCGGTGACCAGGCAAAGACTCATCGGGGCAACCCACATCTGTAGGTAGACCCTTCTCCAGACCTGATAGACTTAGATCTGAGCTCTCCCTTTACCTGGGGACTTGATCCCATTGCCAACAAGTCCCCAGAGATGGAAAGGGTGCTGCTCCCCCCTTATGGGGGGGACATGACTCTGCTCTTTTGGATGAGAGAGGTTGCTGCTCCTCCACAAGGGGATGGTGTGACTCACTCAATGTCCTAGTGGAAAAGAGAGAGTGCTGCTCCTCCCTCTCAGGAGGGCGTGACTTGCTCTCTGCCCTCACAGAATGGGGAGGGTGCTGCTCCTCCCTACATGAGAGTGCAACTCACTTGCCACCTATTCATAACCTCCCACTAACCCTAAGAGTCTATGGAGGGACTTGGCTAATCCTTCACTGAGACACGAGGGACTTGGAGAATGAGAACTGGGAAAACTCTGAAGAAGATGAGGATACTTTCTTCTTTGTGAGATCCCAGATCTTGTCCAACCATAGGCTACAGAAGGGAAAACCATCTGTCCTCTCGCAGCATGTGCAAGATAAGCAAGTGGGGTGTGTGTCCTAAGGGGATTTCCTGTAACCACACCTACCCATAGTTTGCTAAGACAATGTTTCCTGAAAAAGAGAGCTGAAGATTTTCTTTTTTAATGCAAAATAATTATATGTTTGTATACACAAGGTACATGTAATGTGTAGACTAAGTCTAATATAATTATTTCAGCAAGAAGGAACCTTACTTGGGTGTTTTCACAAGATTAAATGTTAAAAAGGTAGCAACACTAAGCTCAGAGCAATAAATGCAACATAAACATGTCATCCAGGCTTAAAGAAAGCTAAGGACTCCTAAATTAGCAAAAAACCAGTAGGTTACAATTGGTAATAATAAGGGAAAAAAATTAAGGAAGGCTAACTGAAACTAAAATAAAAAAGAAAATGTGTTCGATAACTGAGCACAAGATATGAAGTTACAAAGTGGTGTGCGACCTGCTAACCACATATAAAATTAGCACAATTCACGATATAGGCAAGGAGAATAAATTATGATTTGTAAGGAACAATAAAATGGATAAAGGCAAGTCCGTAAACTGCAATTATGCAAGGATAGCGAAATGTATAAAAAATACCTACCCTTATCTAGAAAAAGCACAACCAAATTTGAAACACTAACGCCCTGTGAAAGGGTAAAAAGAATAAAATAAATGCCAAGCTGTACACCACATGTACAGAACAAATGCTAAAAAACTCTCTAGAAACCTTAATCAAACAGCGATAAAACTCTATCAGGGTATAATCCTAACATTTAAGAAGAATATAGCACATAAAAAAAATTTGTAACTCGCTCGTTGACCCATGAAACAGCGGCTAAATCTTCTTGACATAAACGATGTTGGACACTACAACATGTCGACTGAGAAAAGAACGAAAGAGTGGCAGTACACATGGGCAATGTGTGGGGTGCAGGGCTCGAATTTAACACAAATTGCTTTGTAGCCAGAAGGACTAGTATACTGAGAAATATACTAGTCCTGCCAAATCTTTACTAGTCCTGCCCACCCCCCACCCCCTTGAAATTAAATGGCCTCTCCCTAATAAAGACTTGACTTCAGCGGATGTTCTGCAGGATCAAAGCAGTCGCTATTGTAAACACTGTTATAAAATATTAGCATCAGAAGATAATGTTAGTTTCAGCTTGGAAAAGGTGTGTTCCTATCAAACGAAGCCATCTGACTCTGCGCATTGTACTTAACAGCTCCAATTATGGTCTCATCATTAACAGCGGAAGTTTGGTAATTGTTCCTAATTAATCCGACCTCATGGTATTGTTGAAATTAATAATAAGGTGGAAAATTTTCAAATCTTAGATGCTCAGAGATTTTTATTCCCAACAAATGTACGGCATTCTGCTTGGATATCTCCACGTGTATTCAATTATTTATCATCATAGAAAAAAGTAGTTATATGGAAATAATGTGTCAATAACGTAAGCGTAACATTGATCTAATTCTTATCATTATTTCGATGCAAGTGTAAAATATGCAGTTTCCCATTTGTGACTGTTGGAGCGTGTAACTAGCAAGCAAAAAAAAAAAAAAATTAAACAAACAAACATACAAAAAAATTTCTTTGAATAGTTTTTGTCGTGTTTCTGTGTGTGGTATACCACTTTGTAGTTTGTTACTGTGGTCAAGTGGATAAAGTGTGATACCAGCACGCATACACATGCAAACACAAACGTACTTGACTTTGGAACACGAGGTCAGGAGTTCATTTCATACGTTATCAGATTAATTAGGATCAATTACCAAACTTTCGCTGTTAATGACGGGACCATAATTGGCGCTGTTAAGCGAAATGCGCAAAATCGGATGGCTTCTTATTATAGAAACGCACCTTTCCGAGGCAGAAATCTTCTGATGCTAATATTTTATGACTGTGTTTACAATGGTCACTGCCTTGATTCTACAGAACATCTGCTGAAGTCAAGTCTTTATTAGGGAGAGGCATAAACAAACGCCGACTGTTGATAACCGAAACTTACTAGTTCATCGGACTATTAACATTATGAAAGTTACTAGTCCGACAGGAAATCTACTAGCCTCGGGCTAGTGGACTACCGCTAATTTTGAGCCCTGGGTTGTCCCGCAGAGGTGATCCAGTGTTCTGGAATCTTCTGGTTCATCCTAATGGGAGTAAAAAATTTTGTCATACGGTCGGGGTATTTTCCAACTGGAAAAGTACCAGCTATGCATAATTAGCAACAGGTATGGTATTACTGATATTAAAAAGCTCCTTTGATTTGGTGGCTTTTCCACTCTTTTTTTTCTGCTCTCATACATATTGCTACTGTGTTTGTCAAAAAGCACCTGCATGTCTATATCAGATTTTGTTTTTTTTTTATGTATGTTTTTCATTTATAAAAAAAAAAGTTTTCTATGCAAAGTTATGACCTCTTCATTTCTGTACATGTATATGGTTGATGGTGTTACTTGTCCATCTTTTATAGACATGCTATTAAAGGAAGAGATTCTATACTTTCTAACAGCAGCTATGATATTTTCTCAAAACATCGCTTTCCATTTTCACTCTTTTAATTCCCTCTTTGTTAAGTATAAGATTTAGTAGCCAACTATTTATTCCCAGAATGTGAAAATTAATACGAATTTCTGGTATAATTTCATTTATATATCTTGGCATTTCATTAATTTTACCATTAGACAGAATCATATATGATTGCAACATTCTGGCACAATGTCAATGTTTCAATACAATGACCCTTATTGTCTACCATATTTTTGGCAATTAGCAATATGTAAACAATGCCAATCACGTGACTTTGCTTGCATCACAGTTAACTGTCATCAACTCAACAACTTTAGTCTGCCAAGTGGGATCTGATTCGGCTTCAGTTATGAGATGTAAGCAACTTATATCTGCATAGGAGGTAAAAGGAAAGTAGATACATTTTCTATTGATTCATTATTTTCTTATTTATTTCCAGAAAATGATATGTTGAAAATATTTGTTGTTAGATAAGATCAAATACTTCTTAATAACAAAACAACTGGTATAAAGGACTGGCAAGTGGTACAATGATCTATTAAAAATGGAAAGAGTCAATACTGCACAATTAGGGAACCTGTGAGAATAGGAGAAATGTGTATAATCACTCACATGAAATTTGAAGATATGAAATTGCAGTATTCCAGAATCACAAGTATCAAATTTTGACAAAAGTCCTGGCAGTTGTTAGATGTAACCCAGAATGTATGTCTTACACACACAGAAAATGCAAACACTGAATAATGCAGAAAAGTATAAACATTAAATATTAACAGAAAATACACACACACACACACACACACACACACACACACACACACACACACATGTATATTGCAGTGATTCCCCTCTGGACTTAGAAAGCAAAAACTACCTGCATGAACTATATCACAGGGGAAGACATGTGACTGCCAGGGGACATAACTCTTTCTAGCTTCCCAATTTCTTTTGCCGCTAAGGTTCCTGAACAGTGGTCTGCTTTTATGGTATGTTTTCATATAAATTTTGACATACTGGAATGCAAAAACGGTGGAACCTGACAAAACAAACATCCAGATACATGTTTATGACATTAGGCAGCCCACGGACTGAAATCTAGGTAACTTTTAGTAAAATTAAAATGTCACCATTTGTTTTGTACATATTAAGAGGAGGTGATAATCATAAACATAGTAGGTGTTAAGCTGCCAACCCATTGGAATTTATCTATGTATGTTTCATATTTCTGAGTAACCTCTTTTTACTGTGCGAAGCCTCAATTCAGTAGTTCTACATGGTCATTTCAGTCATATGGAAATGACCAGTGCACAGGCCAAGTTATCCCTCAAATATTTAGTGCATTGTCGGTCACTGGCATTAATGTGTGAAATTTGATTTAGTAGGATAATTTCCACAAAGCTATTTCATATATATATATATATATATATATATATATATATATATATATATATAATGATTTTCATTCAGATAACAAAATTGTTTCATGTTTCTTCTCTGGAAATAAATGTATTCCATTTATTTAACTGAAACGGTGTCTTGACAAGATTATATCCATATGAGTTTAGTCCTCTATTCAAAATATTGTATATACATGATGAAGAATGATCTGGACAATACTGTTGGTTTGTTTCATATATTTCAACTTCTACCAGAATATTCCAATAATACCAGAAGGCTTCCTTAAAGAATCAAATCTCAACAAGCATTAACCCAAACTATCAATTATCAACGCAATATTTATTTTTATACTGAAGGTACTGCTTCTAATTTGAGTACAGTGTGAGTGACATTTCATGTGACAGTTAGTTCAAAAACCATTTCTAAAAAAAAAAAAAAAAAATGGTATTTAACAACCTGTTTAGATTCTGTGCTTAATTTTTTTATTTAAAAAAAAAAGCAAATTATTTTTGCATGTCATCAATTTTATGAAATTCTGTAGCAAGTAATAAAAATAATGGCTGTAACAAATTGAGTATCAAACTAAATTGTTCAAGCATCCAGGATTTAAAACAATTAATGCTAAAGTAAAGATTATATTCAAGTCAATTCAGAATAGACTCCAACAAACGGATACTGACATACACATTTCTTTTATCTTTCTCAATGCAGGTTTTCTTTGAATACCTTCAGTTAAATTTCATTGTGGAACTTGATCAGAAACTCTCTTGTAAATTCTATAACATCAGAAGTTTTCATAGTAGCATGTTATAACAGTTATAACATAATATTTCTATCCAATGTAAAAGAAAATTTGATTCACATACCCCCCAATATATATATATATATATATATATATATATATATATATATATATATATATATATATATATATGGATAAATTGCAATGTACACCACACACATATAGTATGTATGTATGCATGTGTATATATATATATATATATATATATATATATATATATATATGAGTATATATTATTTCTAGTATGACAGTGTGTAGGTATGTTCGTGTGTGTGTGTGTTTTTGCAAGAGAAAGCGAGAGTTAATTGAATTGTGAGAAATGTGAAGCGTGTACGAGTTTAATCTATTAAGAAGGCTTTTTCAATATGTTGCCAATACTGTTATTGCATCCTAGTACTATATATATATATATATATATATATATATATATATATATATATATATATATATGTGTGTGTGTGTGTGTGTGTGTGTGTGAATTGTAAGCAACGATACGAACCCCTGTGAACTGTACTAAGTAAAATCCCACGTTTCTGACGTCACAAATCTCTCAAATAAATGGTTTTAACCAGTGATACTAAAAACAATGTCACAAAAAAGATTTAAAAAAATAAAAGGATTACCAATGCATTTCCAGGAAAGAACCATCCACAGCACATGGACACAAAGTATCTTATCTAATGTTCCGTCCATTTTCATCACGTCTTAAGGTAGGTCGGAAGTGTTTAAGTTCGGCGATACCACATAATTTTTTTTTTTTTTTTTTTTTTTTTTTTGTCTCTTTAGTTGTTGCTGTGTTTTTAAATCCTCCAATTGTCTAAGGAAGCACTAGAGTTGGCGTAGACGTGCACTTCCTGAGTTGTTGTCCTATGATAACAAAAATGTATATTTTCTTCATTCTTTGTGGCAATATCATGTTATTTTGGGCATCCTAATGACACTAAAAATTGTAATTTTTACTGTTATATTTTATTTATATATTACTGAAAGTGGTTGTTGAGGTATGCTGATAGTAGTTTCATGAGCCGATCCGGGGACATATCATAATTATATAGTCGCCCATAGGTTAACATGCGGGAGCCACTCTGGGGACAAACGGGAATTTAGCATAGGATTTATCTTGTCCCTAGACATTTAGGGAGAGATGAGCCACTCCGGGGACGAACATACGAGAAATCCAATGTTAATCTGGTTTATCTATAAGCCGTTTCCATGTTGACACATTTCTGGGGACATACGGGAATGCTAATGTTAAAATTTAATTCTACAATCCAGCACATTACCTAAACTATCCAGCAACTGCTTTTTGATTACTATCCAACCCCCCAACCCCCACTAACTAACGTAAAGGGTAGGAGTGTTTCATACACACACGCTATATTTACTTATATACAAACACACAAGAAGAGGGTAGGCTGTAAAAGAAGGGCGACACACACTCTTAAACACAAACATTCAAACATACTATCACACACACACACACACAATGATAGAAAGTGTTTATAGACACACTACTATACCCTTATATACAAACATACTATCACACAGAAGAGAGAAGAGGTTTTAAGTTTTAGTTTTTCTGAAAGACATACACAAACAAATACATTTACAAAAGGGTTTGGTAAATAGGATTAGTATATCTCTTTTCTATAGATCTGGGTGGCCCTGAAAAGAGCCGTTGGAGTTGTTAACCAAAGAACAGAGTTAACACATGCCACTTCGCTTCACTGTTCTTCTCCACAAACTTCTTCGAACTGCCGGTCCATAAACCATTACTCTCTTCGGACACCCCTGCCTTTTCACATACACCCTTCTCTTCCAGATAGCTGTGGCCGTAATCTTGGTGATGGTTCATGGTGTCTTCACATATAATAGGCAATATGGTTTGAACAGCATATTGGAAATGATGGTCGATCGCTCTAGGTTTACCCGCATCAGTAGTTGGGGGGGGGGGGGATGTAAATAGCCTCAAGATTTTCCAGGTGGGCACTATAGCCTCAAGCGGGAATCGAACATGGCGGGGGCACTACAGACTCAAATGGGAAAATGGCGGGGGCACTACAGACTCAAGCGGGAAAATGGCGGGGGACACTATAGACCCAAACGGTAAAGGAACGGGAAAAGGGGGAAAAAAACAGGGAGGGATAGAAGTATGGCCCTAATGAAAATTTATCTTTTCTTGAAAAATGGTTGGCCCTGAAAAGGGCCGTTGGTGTGTTTACTTTCTCAAACATTGGGTTAGGAAGCCTAGGAGTGTGTTGGTCTTTTTTTTCTTCTGGAGTGGTGGTGAAGAATCAGGCAGACAGTCGGGATGTCCCATTCGCCTGAACTTGTCCTGGATTTTCATCCAATTCAAGTTCAGGCGATGGAATTCATCTTGTTTCTTGGCTTGTTCCTTAACCATTCTTTCTTCTGCCCACAAGATCTTAATGTGGGCCACTTCCTTCTCTAAGACTTTCCTTAGAAGTAGCTTAGTCATGTGGAGGTTCACCTCTTCGCGCCTGACGTTACTGGGGGGGTGGGGTGGATAGATCCACCAATCTTCCTGGACTTTGTTTAGGAAGTATTCCACCCCTTCCAGTAAGTCTAGGGCCGTCTTGATGAACCTCAGACGACAAGGAGCCAAGGAAGTCTTTTCCGTTTCCTCCACCAAGACATCGTACACCAGCCTCCTTGCTGAGGTGAGAGCTGCGAGTTGGCTGGTGACGTATGGCTTGGTGACAGGGTATCTCCACCAACACTCTATTATTTCCACCAAAGACTCCACACCCACCATCACATCCCAGGCTTCCTGCAATAATTGTACAGTAGTCATTTTTGTCTACTGGTTCAGTGGATTTTGAATGGTGCGACTGCGGAAGGCGCCGCTTTATATGCTGGAAACACGGACGTGAAGAAAAACATCCCTTTTCCAAAGATAAATTTTTTTAATCAAAACATACACCACCCTTTATATTTTTTATTTTTTATCCAAACACAAGCACACACCACACCACCCTTTTTATTTTTTATTTTTATCAAACACACACCACAAACACACTCTATACAAACACACTCTACAAACACATACAAGGAATGGGATTTTTTTTGGAGTGGGGAAGACAAAGACAAACACACCACCTACAAACACATATATATGGCAATCATGAAAATTAATCTTGTCTGGTAAATGGATGGCCCTAAAAAGGGCCGTTTGGGTTTAAAGTGTGTCTAGAGGTGTGGGCATCTCCCTGGTCTGGCCCGACAAGCAGGACAGCTCCCACTCCATGTTGCTTTACGTTGGCATTTTTTTGGAGCTGTGAAGGCCGACGGAGGATGGGTCGCTTCACACTCCCAATCCTCCGTCATCATCAGGTGGGGTCTGATGGGCTCCTTCTTCTCTTTTTCCTCCTTCTCCATCTTTTCCACTTCCCTTAGGAGGTGCCACGCTACCTCTAGATACACTCGGATCTGTCTCACTGTTTCAGTCTTGTTCATTCTTATGAATCAACGGGATAGCTCGACTCGTTGTTGTTGTTATTTGAATTAAAGTCGTGTTCGCCCATTCGGGCATGTACGACTATATACGCCCACAGCGTGCGAAGCACGCCGTTGGGGGGTGGGGGGGGGTGGGGGGTAAATGTGTGCTGAGCACACTATATTTGTGGTCAAGTGTGTTGCGAGTTTGCAACACACCTGACACATTAAAGCGTTATAGAAAACGCTGTTTTTTTTTTTCTTCACACCCCTCCATCAGTGCATGGTTGCCCCACATATGGGGGTTCATTGACGGCACGATATTGGGGGGGGGGGTGTATACAAATTCTATACCTGTACATAGGACTAGAACCTCAATGTTTACAGGTATACAGGTGTGCGCAAGCGTACTTACGGAATTGTTTCAAGGGTTCAGTCTGGAGTGGCAGGCAGCACGGACTAGGCATGGCAGGCGCGAAGCGTGACGGAGAACTGAAACGCCAGGGACGTATATGATCAAATTCTGCCCAGTTAACTAAGTCAGGCTGTCCCTAATACCAATAATGTGTTAACCACATATTTAATTATGACAATTCTTTCAAGTTTCAAATTTTGTTTAATTGATTCCATATAATTTTGAATTTTGCGTACATAGTGTACATATTTGTCCCAAAAAGATTTTATCAATAAACGAGTAAAGTTACTCATATCATTTTTGTATCAGGCACAGATTAATAAATTAGAGGTTATATTTTTGACGGTGGTTCAAAATAGATCAAATTGGTGATTTAGAGAGTCTTATCAAAAGGGGTTTTCAAAAGTTCGAAAGGAAAACCCCATAACAGTCAGGCAATTTTGACCAGTCTGCTTGGTGGGGGGAGCCTCTCCATATTCGGTCTGTTCTCCGGCTCCCCCCCCCCTCTTCTGACAGCAGGCTGGTTCGATTCCGACTGCCGACAGCAAATCGTCTGAAGAAGGGCTGTTGGTATCGCCTGTCTCTATGGTGGGCGCTCAGCGTCCTCCCTGCTCCTTCTTCCAATCAGCTCTGGCTTAGCAGGCTACACCTGCTGCGTCGGAGTACTTCCGGAAGGTCTTTGCCTGTCCTTTGTACTCCTCGACTCGGTTACGGCTCACAAAGTGGCGGTGCTTTGGTGGTGGGAGTAGGTTGGTCGCTGCTGTGCCGTTCTGCCACGTATAGGCAAGTATGCCCCTGTCTTTCTGTAGTAGCAGTAGCAGGCTGGTCATTACTTGCATGTGGCAGTCCGTAGAGTCACAGCTGACCCCCTCCCCTTCATCCTACCACAGCAGGTGTCGGCGAGTTCTGGGACGATCTGACTTGCTGGACAGCTGGCTCCTGACTGTGAATGCCGGAATGAGCTCGACCCGGGGAAGGGGTCACTTTATATGTTGGAAGCGCGGACGTGAAAGAAAACATCCCTCACACCTTAAAAAAACATTACCCACACTACCCGCTTCTGACGTCATCCCTATGACGTCATTCTATGCTTCGCGGATTCTGCACTCCATCACCCTTACCCTAAAAACACAGACCCAGTACGCGGATCTAAAAGAAAATACTTTTGTTTTTTATCAAACACAAACACACTCTTTACAAACACACAACCCTTTTTTTAATTTTTTTATCCAACACACAGCACAAACACACTCTCTATACAAACATTTTTGGGAAAGCGAATTATTTTGAAGTGGGTAAAGACAAAACACACAAACACAAACATACATACACAAAACATATTTTTGTTTTTTAGGCAATGCAAGAGTGGTTATCTTTTCTTGAGATCTGGGGGGCCCTGAAAAGGGCCGTTGGCTTTAAGAAGTTTGTTGTTTAACTTCTAGTAGCAGCAGCAGTAGCAGCCGCAGCAGGGCGGCCACGTTTCGCCACAGGTCTCACGGCTTTAAGGCAAGGTCTCTTTCTGGTGAAAGAGAAGGCCAACTCCTCACAATCCATCTTACATGTGACTTCTCCGTCTGGCAGTTTCATCGGCTGTAAAAGTTGTAGCTGCTGCTGTTGTTGTCTTTGCTGCAGTCTTTGTCTCTCCTCCCATTCCGTTCTGTCTCTGATGATTTCTTCTCTCAGGACATCTTCCACCATATCTTGAGCCATTTGCAAAAAGATCATCGTCTTCCTCTCAGGGTTGTTCTGAAGCAAATGATGCCTCGCCCTCTGCATGTTCACCATGGCTTCATTCAACTTGCTAATCTTGGCTGCCATCTTCTTGAAGTGTGGTTGCTGAGATCTTGACGAGCCATCGAGAGTGACTGCACTAGCCAACGCTTTATATGCTAGCGCAGACGCGATGGAAAACATGGTTCAGATCGATAGTGAAGGGAAAGAGTTGGTGACCTCAGATCGATAGAAAGAGATAGAGCATAAAGATTTTTCATTTTTTCAAATTCAATAAACCACAGAACACCATTTTTTTTCTCAAAAAATCAACATTTTTTAATGAACAAGAAGCTTTTCTAACATAAAAATGCAAACTAACCAACAAGATTAAACATGAACGTATTTAATGGGTTGACAACGTTGGGAAGGCAAACTGAAATTCCACTGTTCTACATCATTTTGATGCACACTACGTTTCTGAGCTAAAGACAAGAGATAACCATAATGTTCACAAAACCATCTTTCTACTTTAGCATCGTTTCTAGCATACTCCCTATCAAAACAAGTCACTAAATGTTCTAAGGAATATCCGAGACTGCGTTGATGAAGAAAATGTACACAATATTGTCCACACACCATAGAATCCGATCCTTGTAATCTGGCATTATTGAATCGAGTAGAGACGGCATTTCTTCTCATAAAGTCGATGATGTCGTCTTCCAAAGGAGGTAATCCATAAGAATCAAAATATTCCACACAGTGATCGTTGGGAATGTACACGGCTACCCAATGGGTTCCTGGTCGATGACTGTCGTCGGTATTGATGACACAGGCATGAACGTCTTTGGGTTTGTGATGGGGTAGTTCATCTTTAGCACACACCACAGGATTCCAAGAAGAAGTGTAGGAACTGCGAGTCAACAGGTAATGAAGTTCCCTGGTATCCATATTTTTCTTCACAGGAAATAATAAGTCATCAATTCACACTTGACTGTATGCTTGAATATATCTGTCAAGTAAGTCCACAAAATACAACGGGTAGTCTCTGTACTCTGTTGCAAGAGAGCTTCGATGCGTTTGATCTCCAGAGGAATGAGTGGAGGTGAAGAAGAATCCTGCATGTCTTTATACCATTTTTTTCAACACCTTTTCTTCCGAGATCCGAGACCAGGCCTCCTCCAAATATTCATCCAATTTTTCTTCGACCGTCATCATCATACATTTGTCGTGTTGTTTCTGACTCGGATGATCGATTTGACATCCATGACAATGTTCTCGGGTCAGGGTGTTAATTTGGCAGCCAATTCCGTAACATAACAGGAGACTAAACGTTTTTCTTGTTCAGGCCATCGACAAGCCATAAATCCAGTAAACTTGGGAACACTATTTTTCTCTTCTTCTTTTTGGGGTTCTGGATGAATCACCTCGTCATCATCAGTGGTTTGTGTCAGCTGTGGTTCACAACATCCCTCATCATCTATCTCCATACTTTCTTCGTGTTGCATCTTTCTTTTTTTCTAATAGTCTAGAATCACTTCTCTCAAACTGTTGATTTCTAGAGTATTATCAAATTCTACATACAAGACGACGTTCACTGCCTCGGGTAGAGGTTGTGCAACTGAAGTTCCATACGAAGTTGGCCTGATTTTATAGGGTGGAAATGTCCTTCGTCGCTGCCTTGGTCAGGAGTGAAATCAAATCCCCACAACGCATATCCTCCTGCATAATCCTCGTACGAAATGCCGTGGCTGCTGTTGGTGCCTAAGTGTCCTGTTGCTTCAAACAGGGTCAAGTAAGATCGCAAGTAATTTTTCTGGTCGCCAAAGTTAGGTTTAAAAGGTCTGGTACACAATGTCTTGCCATCTCGACTGACTTCTACCTTGGTGACGTTGTAGTGTTTAAACTCGAACGGATTCTGATTGTGCCAATCAGCAAACGTTTGGGGAGCTGCCCTTGGAAGACATGATCTTCGACTTTGGATCGGAGTCCAGTGGCAATGGTAAATGTGTTCACTTCCACTCGTCGCACAGGATACTTGGCGGTGGTTCTGCTCAAAGTTTGACTGATGTCGTTGGTTACTTTAGGTAAGACTTCTACACGGCGCACGTAAAGTCTGGCTTCTTCGATTTTGGTTTTCCACTCGTCGGCATGGGCCATCAAATGGAAGGCGGTACTACTGCGATTCAGTCTCAGACGTACATCCACTCCATTCAACAAATACTTGTCTTGCAACCACATGTCCAAATGCAAACGATCCATCAGTTCTAAAGTGCGTCTGATTTTCATTTGACGGGCTGTAAATCCCACATTGTGATCTGCATCATCCGCTTTAATCAACGCTGTGTCGTCGAACTTTCCCGAGGTGTCAGCTTTCCATACCACGGAAGCATCCAGATGAGTGAACTTGGCTTCTTTTCCGTACGTCACGAGATTTTCCAAGTAAGCACGGAAAGGGTAAGTATCCATACTGCTGCTGACCAGTTTGTTATTCAAGTACAAATCTACTTCACTGAACAAGGAATGCATGAAATTATTGACGGGTGCCACTCTGGCATCGGCCCCAGGATTGCTGCTGTCCGCCGTTTTGATCACTTTGAGTTTCAGGTACAAGTAGCTGCTATTCAGATCGATGTAATCTTCGGTTTGTCCTTTGATTTCCAATTCGATAGGAGCTGAATCCATCAAAGACGATACAGGATGAAATTCCACCCATTGGGATTCTTGCATTGTCATCATGGTGGGGGGCATGGTAAACAGATCCAGTTCTGACTTGGTACATTCGCAAGAATCTCAGTGCATCATTTTCAAAGGCTTAGTAATCAAACACGTCTAATTCTCTGACTGTTCTTCTTTTCTTATTCTTTTTTGAACCACCGTGTGTTTTATGAGGTCTGAAGGGAGGTCGACGTCGTCTCTTTCTCCCTTGTCCTTGCTGTGGAGTGGAGGAAGAAGTAATGCCAGGGCCAGAAGCGTGAAGTGAATTTATAGGAGTCTCTCGGAGGCCCAAAAGACCTTTTCCAGTCTGCATCAACACATTTTTTCCTGCTCTCATAAAGGCTCCTTTTGGATTTTGTTTGTCGATGAGGACGTTTTGCAGAAATTCTTTCCCTTGCGTCAAAGCAGATTTGCTTTCTTCCATATACTAGTGTTATAAGCATTTTCAAACGTTTACCCTTTGACCTCTGTGAACTTGATCTGTTCCATCCCTGAATAAACTGTCAAATTTATTAGTGAAATCTTAGGAATAGTTGTGGCAAGTTTCATGTTCCTGTCTTTTTGTATAACAGTGGTTGCTATTGTTGATAAAATGCAATGTTCATTTTAAACATAGCTCACTTTCATGATGGGGTGTGGGGGCTGGGCTTGAGTGAGACTTTGCTACTAATGAATACTGTTCTGTGGAATAAATACAAGAAAATTATTCAAAAGAACTGTTTAGATGGTTGCCACTTAAATGTTTAAGCTATACAACCAAAATTAAATCATACAATAATATTACCTATGTGGTCTTTATGGTGGCGCCCTACAAAGATTACGTACTTCTGAGATGTAAGATGAAGTTGTCTGAATTTGCAACATGCATAATAGAGAGAATGTTGGCATACCTCTATGCTACTTTCATGTACTGTGGCTGAACTTTCTTTACATATTATACTTGTGGAAATGAAATTGGACATGATCTAAGTACACAGCTGACCAAAATGGCCGCTCCCGCATGCTCGAAACATCAACCTGAATTAGTCCAAAGTACATTAACTTTAGCAGTTATTAAAATAGGGAGAACGAATTTTGCCACAGTAGGCAGTACCAGTTACTGAAAGTGCAATGAATGAATTACAAAATATATAAAAATAAAAAAAGTTATCAGCTCGTTTTTTACAATTTATCTTTGAAGTCCAGGAAGTGAAAATGACCAGGCGAAGCTAGCAGTTTTTTGATAGGTACACATCTTAAGTAAGACCAAGCTGTATACTCTATAACCCAAATTTCACCCATCAATCATACACCAAAATAAAGGTAATTCAAAGTTCTTTTAACAATTCCTAAGATATAGAAGGTCTTTTTTAAATAGTCAGGAGAGCCAGTGAGGAAAATCTGGGTAAGTCTTTTTCTTTGAAAATCTAACCCTATTGAAAGTACGAAACTGGAGAGCGCCACCTTGAAACAAATATGAAAATTTGTGCAATTGCTTTTCTCTTTCTCATATTATTATGTATGCATTTCTCAACAAAATGGTATATTAACATTGATGTTATGCATAAAAATAAGCTAATTATGCCTATTTTGCTCTTGCTTCCACAATATGCCTTGTGGCAGTATTTTGTGTGCAATGACCTCAATTATGGGGAAATTAGAAGTCTTAGAACATAGGAGTAAAGTCAACTTAAATTTTAAACTGTTGTATTAAGTCAAAGAAAAATATAGCAAAAATGTTTCTTTTCATTTGCTTGTAATAAAATTCTGGAAAATAACGATGATAAAGCAGATTCGCTTTCTTCCATATACTAGTGTTAGAAGAATTAGCAATCTTTGTACCCTTTGACCTCTGTGAACCTGAACTCTTCCATCCCTGTTCAGTCTGTAAATTTTATTAGTGACATCTCATGAATAATTGTGGCAAGTTTCATGTTCCTGTCTTTTACCAAAATATTGGTTGCTATTGTTGAGAAAATGCAAGGTATAGTTTTAAAATAGCCGACTTTTCATCATGGGGGGTGGGGGTGGGGGTGGGGGCTTGGCTTGTGTGGGACTTTGCTACAAATGAATACTGTTCTGTGGGAAAATACATGAGAATTATTCAAAAGGACTGTTTAGATGCTTGCGGATTAAATGTTTCAGCTATAGAACCAAAATTAAATCATATATAATAATAATGCATATGTTGTCTTTATGGGGGCGCTCTACAGATAATACATGCTTCTGTGAGAGTGACAGGTGGAATCAGACCACAATTAATTTTCCTATATAGTCTCTACATTTGTTTGTCAGTACTGAACTTTCCACTGTGTCCAAATCCTAATAAATCATATGTTGCTGTAAAGTATCTTCAAAGATGAACTCACGCTGAAGTTCTTGTCAAAGGTTAACCGGCATTCTTATGAATGGCTGGACTGTAAACAAAGCAACGTGCAATGAGTCACAGATTTCACTTCCGGATCAGCACCAATGCCTCATTACTCACTGTGCACTGTCGCCAAAATACACACAGACAACCACACTATAATGCTCATATTCTAAACAATAACCAATTTCCTTTAAATCAATACTAAGAATGACTAAATCTAATGCATACATCACCACCAAAATGAGAGAGGAAAAAATGATCTAAAAATAGACTCGGACTACATTCGTAGGTACTGAACCGGAAGTATTAATTGTGTCCTGATTCCTATCAGGGTCAGAAATTTTCACCTGAATGGAAAAAAACTAAAATAAATGTGTCTGAAATACTGCTGCAAAGTTTCAATGAATTTGATGCATGCGTATAAATTTTATCTGACACCATTGTATTACAAACAGTATGAATTTCAAAATGGCCGACTGTGAACAATGCACAAAACTTAAAGTTGAATGGTGAATTTATTAATTAAGATAAACACTTGAAATAAACTGTAGTTAGTTTTTAGTCCTCATATAAATCTGGAAATTACTAGAAATTAAACCTGGCTGCTAAACTCTCAGTGGAGAGTCCATTTTAAAATATGATACATATTTTTATTATAAAATTTGAATTTAAATTAAATTTTCATGAAAATTTTAAAACTCAAGTTGACAAATTTTGTTCTTTTGCAACATGTCTCCAATCCTTTATCACAAACATCAATGGTTTTCCTTATCAGGTGTGAAGTAATTAAACCAGGGCCTGTCAATAATAGGTAGCACCTGAAATCTGGTAGCATCTGAATACGCTAGTTAGGGGTAGTAACTAAGGTAGTGATGTAATTTTCACCCCTTAAGGGGAGGAGCTCTTAGATGCTAGGCATCCAATGGTATTAAAGAGTTCGTGAAGTTCTATGATACCAGGTAGCACACCTTTTCCCAGTTATATAAGGGGGAGAGAGGATAATTCTTGTACTTTTACATGCAGTTATTTTAACTGAAACCATGAAAGGGTACACCAAGAAGAAGAAAACTTTTTTTAAACTAGGAAATATTCCACATAACAAAGGGGTCAGATTTCTGACTGATGATACTCTACCAGGTTCCAGTGCTGCATCTGCTCAAGTGACCAGAAGAATGGATGCAGACAAGTTCTCTCTCATGGCAGTGACGAAGCCGACAGGTGGGGGTCTCCAGTCAGATGTGGCACCAAACTGTAATGGCACACCTGGGTCTGCTAGAATTCTACGGCCATCATCCAAAGCAAGACTGACCCTGAAAGAGACAGAAGTGAATCAGCATGAGGGGACACGTATGATCTGTATGAATAAAAATGTGGAAATGTGGAATGATATCATCCATCGTCATGGAAATCAAGACAACAGATGTGAGAGACCTGATTTCAAAATTGCTAATGAAACAAAATGGGGACATGCTTGGAAGCATACTATGATGTGTAAAAACTGCAGTTTTAAGTCACCAGAGTATAAGCTGTATGACGAGATAAAAACAGCTAAACCTGGGCCAAATCCTGCTGCTGTAAATATGATGTTTCAAGCTGGACTACAGGATACACCAATGGGCAACACCAGGGCTAGATACCTACTTGCAGCCTCTGATATTCCACCACCTAGTAGAACATCTATGCAAAGGGCTTCCAACATTGTAGGTCAAGCTACTTTACAGCTAAATGAAATGGATATGGCAGACAAGCTGAAACTAGTCCGACAAGTTAATGTCATGCGTGGTGTGCAGGATCCTGAGCAAATAAATGTCGCGTTTGATGCAAGATACAATGCCATTAGCTTTGGACATGAGAAGAAACCTGGTCAAAGTTCATCCCAAGCTGTTGGAATTGTCTGTGAAACTGTTACAGAGAAACAATATATTGTAGGAGCTACAGTAGCAAATAAATTGTGCTGGACTGGAGCATGGTTCAAAGGCCAAGGTTTGGATGTGCAATGCCCAGGAGGCCATGTTGATTGCACAGCAAATCTGTCACCAGTTGCACCACATTCAGAGCATGCAATGGCAAGAGAGATAGGAAACAAGTTTGCGCTGCAAGACATTCTCATTAGACATGCAACAACAGATGGGGATGCTCAGGCTGCTGCTGGCTTTCAGGATGCTTACAGCATCCTATATCCAATGTGGAAAGTACAAAGATTGTCGGACCCCACTCATTTGGGTCGTTCCCAGTTCAAACGGTGCAATTCGGCAACTTTTAGTGAAAGCATGTTTCCGGGAATAAGAACAAGAGAAGGAAAAAAGCTGAAACAGAAAATTTTCAGCCAAGATGTTAAAGCCCGCTGCAGTTTGATCTTCAAACGAATGATGGAGGACACCAGTGGTGATGTTAGACTTATCCAATGTCAACTTCCCCAAGTACTGGATGCCACTCTGCGGTGTTATTCTGGGGACTGCAACAAATGTCGGCATTATTCCAAGGTTTGTGGGGGAGGAAGTACTAACAGTTGGTGGATACGATCTGCATTTCTGGGCCCTCATCAAGTGACTCATCTAAACATGACAGAGAGTGATAAGAATATTCTCCTGGAAGTGTTGAAAATGAAACTTTCCTGTGATGTTGTGCAAAGACTGCGACTTAACACAAACACGCAGAAATGTGAAGCTGTGAACAGATCAATTAGTGTTTCCTTACCTAAAAATGTTAACTATTCCAGAATCTTTGAGGCAAGAGTGCATTCAACAATACACAGGCTCAATAACAGACTTGGATCATCATTGAAAACAAAAGTAAAACACTTGGGAGGTATACTTTCACCAAGGACTCTGAGATCACTGAATGAAATGGATCAAACCTGTACTTACCATCAGTTGTATCATAAGCGTCCGGAAACCAGGAAACGAATACTGGCAAGACGGGGAAATATGATACAGGCTCATCTTAGGTATCGAACTCCGCCCGGAAACAGGAAGTCTGATTACTGCAAAGGCTTATTGGACAGTCATTCCAAGGGTGATCACTCCAATGCACAGGTTTAGCAGGAGCCAAGGACACTGCAGACAGAAAAGATGATCTTAATCCATGTACAAAATGACAGTGCCCAAAGACACAATGAAAAACACATAATACAGAAAGGAAAACTGTCGTGGGGAAATCCGTAGGTAACACAACGCATGTTATGTGCAGTTGTTACCTACTACTACCTGATGAGACCTATGGAGAGGTCGAAACAGTTTTCTCGAAACATGAAGACATAAATATAAAAATAAAATTTCAAAAATAAAAATAAAAAATAATAACATATTCTAACATAACATGAACTGACTGACTGACTGACTGACTGACTGAATGAATGAATGTAATGAATGAATAAATAAATGAGTGAATGTATTATGTAAGATAAAGCTGTCATGCCAGCATGGTGAAATAAAATAAAGACCAGTTCATCTTTCTTTATTATATCCTCCTTACTCAACACAAACAATCATCCATCCATCCATCCATCCATCCATCCATCAATCCATCAACTAATCCCATTTTATCCATGCAACCAGCAAGCCAGCCATTTCATGCTAATATACATTTCTATATGGATGTGGGTGGGTGGGTGTGCAGGGCATATTATTATACCTGCAATTATTCCATATCACAATTTCAACTGTAGCATACAGTTTGGAAATTCACCATGTCCAAAACAATTCCCATATCCTTTGCAGTACTGCCTATTATTGTTGATACGATGGGGTTCCAGGCTGAGGTGGTCCGCATTAACACACAAACTATTGTGGCATAAATGTGATGCATCTAACTCTTTTGGAATGTTCAGACTTCTCATCTTTATCATTAATGCCAGTCTGTGGACATGTTTCTTTTTCCAAACATTAGTCTCAGGGTCCCTATATGACAATAGCCCATATAACCTATTTGATGTTACATTTCCTGTCCAGAGTATGCAAGTACTGTTAGGTGCAGGCACAGAATTGAACAAGATTTTCTCAGACAAAATTTCAAAAATATCCGCCATTGCAACTTGTATAAGGTGTAGGAATACATACATGCTGATAATAATGAGTATCAACCCCACAGGGTGCATTTAAAAAAAAAAATAAAAAATAAAAATTTTATTTTTAAATTAATTTAAATTTTTAAAAATATTTAAATTTTTTAATTTTTAATTTCATAGTTCCATTCTTAAAGGTAATATACACAAAATGTCCAAATTTCATGCATCTACCTTCAATAATAAACTCAGGATAACAATTTAAACTTTTATAACCTTCCCACTGACAGGAATCAGACCACAATTAATTTTCCTATATAGTCTCTACATTTGTTTGTCAGTACTGAACTTTCCACTGTGTCCAAATCCTAATAAATCATATGTTGCTGTAAAGTATCTTCAAAGATGAACTCACGCTGAAGTTCTTGTCAAAGGTTAACCGGCATTCTTATGAATGGCTGGACTGTAAACAAAGCAACGTGCAATGAGTCACAGATTTCACTTCCGGATCAGCACCAATGCCTCATTACTCACTGTGCACTGTCGCCAAAATACACACAGACAACCACACTATAATGCTCATATTCTAAACAATAACCAATTTCCTTTAAATCAATACTAAGAATGACTAAATCTAATGCATACATCACCACCAAAATGAGAGAGGAAAAAATGATCTAAAAATAGACTCGGACTACATTCGTAGGTACTGAACCGGAAGTATTAATTGTGTCCTGATTCCTATCAGGGTCAGAAATTTTCACCTGAATGGAAAAAAACTAAAATAAATGTGTCTGAAATACTGCTGCAAAGTTTCAATGAATTTGATGCATGCGTATAAATTTTATCTGACACCATTGTATTACAAACAGTATGAATTTCAAAATGGCCGACTGTGAACAATGCACAAAACTTAAAGTTGAATGGTGAATTTATTAATTAAGATAAACACTTGAAATAAACTGTAGTTAGTTTTTAGTCCTCATATAAATCTGGAAATTACTAGAAATTAAACCTGGCTGCTAAACTCTCAGTGGAGAGTCCATTTTAAAATATGATACATATTTTTATTATAAAATTTGAATTTAAATTAAATTTTCATGAAAATTTTAAAACTCAAGTTGACAAATTTTGTTCTTTTGCAACATGTCTCCAATCCTTTATCACAAACATCAATGGTTTTCCTTATCAGGTGTGAAGTAATTAAACCAGGGCCTGTCAATAATAGGTAGCACCTGAAATCTGGTAGCATCTGAATACGCTAGTTAGGGGTAGTAACTAAGGTAGTGATGTAATTTTCACCCCTTAAGGGGAGGAGCTCTTAGATGCTAGGCATCCAATGGTATTGAAAAGTTCGCGAAGTTCTATGATACCAGGTAGCACACCTTTTCCCAGTTATATAAGGGGGAGAGAGGATAATTCTTGTACTTTTACATGCAGTTATTTTAACTGAAACCATGAAAGGGTACACCAAGAAGAAGAAAACTTTTTTTAAACTAGGAAATATTCCACATAACAAAGGGGTCAGATTTCTGACTGATGATACTCTACCAGGTTCCAGTGCTGCATCTGCTCAAGTGACCAGAAGAATGGATGCAGACAAGTTCTCTCTCATGGCAGTGACGAAGCCGACAGGTGGGGGTCTCCAGTCAGATGTGGCACCAAACTGTAATGGCACACCTGGGTCTGCTAGAATTCTACGGCCATCATCCAAAGCAAGACTGACCCTGAAAGAGACAGAAGTGAATCAGCATGAGGGGACACGTATGATCTGTATGAATAAAAATGTGGAAATGTGGAATGATATCATCCATCGTCATGGAAATCAAGACAACAGATGTGAGAGACCTGATTTCAAAATTGCTAATGAAACAAAATGGGGACATGCTTGGAAGCATACTATGATGTGTAAAAACTGCAGTTTTAAGTCACCAGAGTATAAGCTGTATGACGAGATAAAAACAGCTAAACCTGGGCCAAATCCTGCTGCTGTAAATATGATGTTTCAAGCTGGACTACAGGATACACCAATGGGCAACACCAGGGCTAGATACCTACTTGCAGCCTCTGATATTCCACCACCTAGTAGAACATCTATGCAAAGGGCTTCCAACATTGTAGGTCAAGCTACTTTACAGCTAAATGAAATGGATATGGCAGACAAGCTGAAACTAGTCCGACAAGTTAATGTCATGCGTGGTGTGCAGGATCCTGAGCAAATAAATGTCGCGTTTGATGCAAGATACAATGCCATTAGCTTTGGACATGAGAAGAAACCTGGTCAAAGTTCATCCCAAGCTGTTGGAATTGTCTGTGAAACTGTTACAGAGAAACAATATATTGTAGGAGCTACAGTAGCAAATAAATTGTGCTGGACTGGAGCATGGTTCAAAGGCCAAGGTTTGGATGTGCAATGCCCAGGAGGCCATGTTGATTGCACAGCAAATCTGTCACCAGTTGCACCACATTCAGAGCATGCAATGGCAAGAGAGATAGGAAACAAGTTTGCGCTGCAAGACATTCTCATTAGACATGCAACAACAGATGGGGATGCTCAGGCTGCTGCTGGCTTTCAGGATGCTTACAGCATCCTATATCCAATGTGGAAAGTACAAAGATTGTCGGACCCCACTCATTTGGGTCGTTCCCAGTTCAAACGGTGCAATTCGGCAACTTTTAGTGAAAGCATGTTTCCGGGAATAAGAACAAGAGAAGGAAAAAAGCTGAAACAGAAAATTTTCAGCCAAGATGTTAAAGCCCGCTGCAGTTTGATCTTCAAACGAATGATGGAGGACACCAGTGGTGATGTTAGACTTATCCAATGTCAACTTCCCCAAGTACTGGATGCCACTCTGCGGTGTTATTCTGGGGACTGCAACAAATGTCGGCATTATTCCAAGGTTTGTGGGGGAGGAAGTACTAACAGTTGGTGGATACGATCTGCATTTCTGGGCCCTCATCAAGTGACTCATCTAAACATGACAGAGAGTGATAAGAATATTCTCCTGGAAGTGTTGAAAATGAAACTTTCCTGTGATGTTGTGCAAAGACTGCGACTTAACACAAACACGCAGAAATGTGAAGCTGTGAACAGATCAATTAGTGTTTCCTTACCTAAAAATGTTAACTATTCCAGAATCTTTGAGGCAAGAGTGCATTCAACAATACACAGGCTCAATAACAAACTTGGATCATCATTGAAAACAAAAGTAAAACACTTGGGAGGTATACTTTCACCAAGGACTCTGAGATCACTGAATGAAATGGATCAAACCTGTACTTACCATCAGTTGTATCATAAGCGTCCGGAAACCAGGAAACGAATACTGGCAAGACGGGGAAATATGATACAGGCTCATCTTAGGTATCGAACTCCGCCCAGAAACATGAAGTCTGATTACTGCAAAGGCTTATTGGACAGTCATTCTAAGGGTGATCACTCCAATGCACAGGTTTAGCAGGAGCCAAGGACACTGCAGACAGAAAAGATGATCTTAATCCATGTACAAAATGACAGTGCCCAAAGACACAATGAAAAACACATAATACAGAAAGGAAAACTGTCGTGGGGAAATCCGTAGGTAACACAACGCATGTTATGTGCAGTTGTTACCTACTACTACCTGATGAGACCTATGGAGAGGTCGAAACAGTTTTCTCGAAACATGAAGACATAAATATAAAAATAAAATTAAAAAAAAAAAATAAAAAATAATAACATATTCTAACATAACATGAACTGACTGACTGACTGACTGACTGAATGAATGAATGTAATGAATGAATAAATAAATGAGTGAATGTATTATGTAAGATAAAGCTGTCATGCCAGCATGGTGAAATAAAATAAAGACCAGTTCATCTTTCTTTATTATATCCTCCTTACTCAACACAAACAATCATCCATCCATCCATCCATCCATCCATCCATCCATCAATCCATCAACTAATCCCATTTTATCCATGCAACCAGCAAGCCAGCCATTTCATGCTAATATACATTTCTATATGGATGTGGGTGGGTGGGTGTGCAGGGCATATTATTATACCTGCAATTATTCCATATCACAATTTCAACTGTAGCATACAGTTTGGAAATTCACCATGTCCAAAACAATTCCCATATCCTTTGCAGTACTGCCTATTATTGTTGATACGATGGGGTTCCAGGCTGAGGTGGTCCGCATTAACACACAAACTATTGTGGCATAAATGTGATGCATCTAACTCTTTTGGAATGTTCAGACTTCTCATCTTTATCATTAATGCCAGTCTGTGGACATGTTTCTTTTTCCAAACATTAGTCTCAGGGTCCCTATATGACAATAGCCCATATAACCTATTTGATGTTACATTTCCTGTCCAGAGTATGCAAGTACTGTTAGGTGCAGGCACAGAATTGAACAAGATTTTCTCAGACAAAATTTCAAAAATATCCGCCATTGCAACTTGTATAAGGTGTAGGAATACATACATGCTGATAATAATGAGTATCAACCCCACAGGGTGCATTTAAAAAAAAAAAATAAAAATAAAAATTTTATTTTTAAATTAATTTAAATTTTTAAAAATATTTAAATTTTTTAATTTTTAATTTCATAGTTCCATTCTTAAAGGTAATATACACAAAATGTCCAAATTTCATGCATCTACCTTCAATAATAAACTCAGGATAACAATTTAAACTTTTATAACCTTCCCACTGACAGGAATCAGACCACAATTAATTTTCCTATATAGTCTCTACATTTGTTTGTCAGTACTGAACTTTCCACTGTGTCCAAATCCTAATAAATCATATGTTGCTGTAAAGTATCTTCAAAGATGAACTCACGCTGAAGTTCTTGTCAAAGGTTAACCGGCATTCTTATGAATGGCTGGACTGTAAACAAAGCAACGTGCAATGAGTCACAGATTTCACTTCCGGATCAGCACCAATGCCTCATTACTCACTGTGCACTGTCGCCAAAATACACACAGACAACCACACTATAATGCTCATATTCTAAACAATAACCAATTTCCTTTAAATCAATACTAAGAATGACTAAATCTAATGCATACATCACCACCAAAATGAGAGAGGAAAAAATGATCTAAAAATAGACTCGGACTACATTCGTAGGTACTGAACCGGAAGTATTAATTGTGTCCTGATTCCTATCAGGGTCAGAAATTTTCACCTGAATGGAAAAAAACTAAAATAAATGTGTCTGAAATACTGCTGCAAAGTTTCAATGAATTTGATGCATGCGTATAAATTTTATCTGACACCATTGTATTACAAACAGTATGAATTTCAAAATGGCCGACTGTGAACAATGCACAAAACTTAAAGTTGAATGGTGAATTTATTAATTAAGATAAACACTTGAAATAAACTGTAGTTAGTTTTTAGTCCTCATATAAATCTGGAAATTACTAGAAATTAAACCTGGCTGCTAAACTCTCAGTGGAGAGTCCATTTTAAAATATGATACATATTTTTATTATAAAATTTGAATTTAAATTAAATTTTCATGAAAATTTTAAAACTCAAGTTGACAAATTTTGTTCTTTTGCAACATGTCTCCAATCCTTTATCACAAACATCAATGGTTTTCCTTATCAGGTGTGAAGTAATTAAACCAGGGCCTGTCAATAATAGGTAGCACCTGAAATCTGGTAGCATCTGAATACGCTAGTTAGGGGTAGTAACTAAGGTAGTGATGTAATTTTCACCCCTTAAGGGGAGGAGCTCTTAGATGCTAGGCATCCAATGGTATTGAAGAGTTCGTGAAGTTCTATGATACCAGGTAGCACACCTTTTCCCAGTTATATAAGGGGGAGAGAGGATAATTCTTGTACTTTTACATGCAGTTATTTTAACTGAAACCATGAAAGGGTACACCAAGAAGAAGAAAACTTTTTTTAAACTAGGAAATATTCCACATAACAAAGGGGTCAGATTTCTGACTGATGATACTCTACCAGGTTCCAGTGCTGCATCTGCTCAAGTGACCAGAAGAATGGATGCAGACAAGTTCTCTCTCATGGCAGTGACGAAGCCGACAGGTGGGGGTCTCCAGTCAGATGTGGCACCAAACTGTAATGGCACACCTGGGTCTGCTAGAATTCTACGGCCATCATCCAAAGCAAGACTGACCCTGAAAGAGACAGAAGTGAATCAGCATGAGGGGACACGTATGATCTGTATGAATAAAAATGTGGAAATGTGGAATGATATCATCCATCGTCATGGAAATCAAGACAACAGATGTGAGAGACCTGATTTCAAAATTGCTAATGAAACAAAATGGGGACATGCTTGGAAGCATACTATGATGTGTAAAAACTGCAGTTTTAAGTCACCAGAGTATAAGCTGTATGACGAGATAAAAACAGCTAAACCTGGGCCAAATCCTGCTGCTGTAAATATGATGTTTCAAGCTGGACTACAGGATACACCAATGGGCAACACCAGGGCTAGATACCTACTTGCAGCCTCTGATATTCCACCACCTAGTAGAACATCTATGCAAAGGGCTTCCAACATTGTAGGTCAAGCTACTTTACAGCTAAATGAAATGGATATGGCAGACAAGCTGAAACTAGTCCGACAAGTTAATGTCATGCGTGGTGTGCAGGATCCTGAGCAAATAAATGTCGCGTTTGATGCAAGATACAATGCCATTAGCTTTGGACATGAGAAGAAACCTGGTCAAAGTTCATCCCAAGCTGTTGGAATTGTCTGTGAAACTGTTACAGAGAAACAATATATTGTAGGAGCTACAGTAGCAAATAAATTGTGCTGGACTGGAGCATGGTTCAAAGGCCAAGGTTTGGATGTGCAATGCCCAGGAGGCCATGTTGATTGCACAGCAAATCTGTCACCAGTTGCACCACATTCAGAGCATGCAATGGCAAGAGAGATAGGAAACAAGTTTGCGCTGCAAGACATTCTCATTAGACATGCAACAACAGATGGGGATGCTCAGGCTGCTGCTGGCTTTCAGGATGCTTACAGCATCCTATATCCAATGTGGAAAGTACAAAGATTGTCGGACCCCACTCATTTGGGTCGTTCCCAGTTCAAACGGTGCAATTCGGCAACTTTTAGTGAAAGCATGTTTCCGGGAATAAGAACAAGAGAAGGAAAAAAGCTGAAACAGAAAATTTTCAGCCAAGATGTTAAAGCCCGCTGCAGTTTGATCTTCAAACGAATGATGGAGGACACCAGTGGTGATGTTAGACTTATCCAATGTCAACTTCCCCAAGTACTGGATGCCACTCTGCGGTGTTATTCTGGGGACTGCAACAAATGTCGGCATTATTCCAAGGTTTGTGGGGGAGGAAGTACTAACAGTTGGTGGATACGATCTGCATTTCTGGGCCCTCATCAAGTGACTCATCTAAACATGACAGAGAGTGATAAGAATATTCTCCTGGAAGTGTTGAAAATGAAACTTTCCTGTGATGTTGTGCAAAGACTGCGACTTAACACAAACACGCAGAAATGTGAAGCTGTGAACAGATCAATTAGTGTTTCCTTACCTAAAAATGTTAACTATTCCAGAATCTTTGAGGCAAGAGTGCATTCAACAATACACAGGCTCAATAACAGACTTGGATCATCATTGAAAACAAAAGTAAAACACTTGGGAGGTATACTTTCACCAAGGACTCTGAGATCACTGAATGAAATGGATCAAACCTGTACTTACCATCAGTTGTATCATAAGCGTCCGGAAACCAGGAAACGAATACTGGCAAGACGGGGAAATATGATACAGGCTCATCTTAGGTATCGAACTCCGCCCGGAAACAGGAAGTCTGATTACTGCAAAGGCTTATTGGACAGTCATTCCAAGGGTGATCACTCCAATGCACAGGTTTAGCAGGAGCCAAGGACACTGCAGACAGAAAAGATGATCTTAATCCATGTACAAAATGACAGTGCCCAAAGACACAATGAAAAACACATAATACAGAAAGGAAAACTGTCGTGGGGAAATCCGTAGGTAACACAACGCATGTTATGTGCAGTTGTTACCTACTACTACCTGATGAGACCTATGGAGAGGTCGAAACAGTTTTCTCGAAACATGAAGACATAAATATAAAAATAAAATTTAAAAAAAAAAATAAAAAATAATAACATATTCTAACATAACATGAACTGACTGACTGACTGACTGACTGAATGAATGAATGTAATGAATGAATAAATAAATGAGTGAATGTATTATGTAAGATAAAGCTGTCATGCCAGCATGGTGAAATAAAATAAAGACCAGTTCATCTTTCTTTATTATATCCTCCTTACTCAACACAAACATCCATCCATCCATCCATCCATCCATCCATCCATCAATCCATCAACTAATCCCATTTTATCCATGCAACCAGCAAGCCAGCCATTTCATGCTAATATACATTTCTATATGGATGTGGGTGGGTGGGTGTGCAGGGCATATTATTATACCTGCAATTATTCCATATCACAATTTCAACTGTAGCATACAGTTTGGAAATTCACCATGTCCAAAACAATTCCCATATCCTTTGCAGTACTGCCTATTATTGTTGATACGATGGGGTTCCAGGCTGAGGTGGTCCGCATTAACACACAAACTATTGTGGCATAAATGTGATGCATCTAACTCTTTTGGAATGTTCAGACTTCTCATCTTTATCATTAATGCCAGTCTGTGGACATGTTTCTTTTTCCAAACATTAGTCTCAGGGTCCCTATATGACAATAGCCCATATAACCTATTTGATGTTACATTTCCTGTCCAGAGTATGCAAGTACTGTTAGGTGCAGGCACAGAATTGAACAAGATTTTCTCAGACAAAATTTCAAAAATATCCGCCATTGCAACTTGTATAAGGTGTAGGAATACATACATGCTGATAATAATGAGTATCAACCCCACAGGGTGCATTTAAAAAAAAAAATAAAAATAAAAATTTTATTTTTAAATTAATTTAAATTTTTAAAAATATTTAATTTTTTTAATTTTTAATTTCATAGTTCCATTCTTAAAGGTAATATACACAAAATGTCCAAATTTCATGCATCTACGTTCAATAATAATCTCATGTTTACAATTTAAACTTTTATAACCTTCCACTGACAGGAATCAGACCACAATTAATTTTCCTATATAGTCTCTACATTTGTTTGTCAGTACTGAACTTTCCACTGTGTCCAAATCCTAATAAATCATATGTTGCTGTAAAGTATCTTCAAAGATGAACTCACGCTGAAGTTCTTGTCAAAGGTTAACCGGCATTCTTATGAATGGCTGGACTGTAAACAAAGCAACGTGCAATGAGTCACAGATTTCACTTCCGGATCAGCACCAATGCCTCATTACTCACTGTGCACTGTCGCCAAAATACACACAGACAACCACACTATAATGCTCATATTCTAAACAATAACCAATTTCCTTTAAATCAATACTAAGAATGACTAAATCTAATGCATACATCACCACCAAAATGAGAGAGGAAAAAATGATCTAAAAATAGACTCGGACTACATTCGTAGGTACTGAACCGGAAGTATTAATTGTGTCCCCGATTCCTATCAGGGTCAGAAATTTTCACCTGAATGGAAAAAAACTAAAATAAATGTGTCTGAAATACTGCTGCAAAGTTTCAATGAATTTGATGCATGCGTATAAATTTTATCTGACACCATTGTATTACAAACAGTATGAATTTCAAAATGGCCGACTGTGAACAATGCACAAAACTTAAAGTTGAATGGTGAATTTATTAATTAAGATAAACACTTGAAATAAACTGTAGTTAGTTTTTAGTCCTCATATAAATCTGGAAATTACTAGAAATTAAACCTGGCTGCTAAACTCTCAGTGGAGAGTCCATTTTAAAATATGATACATATTTTTATTATAAAATTTGAATTTAAATTAAATTTTCATGAAAATTTTAAAACTCAAGTTGACAAATTTTGTTCTTTTGCAACATGTCTCCAATCCTTTATCACAAACATCAATGGTTTTCCTTATCAGGTGTGAAGTAATTAAACCAGGGCCTGTCAATAATAGGTAGCACCTGAAATCTGGTAGCATCTGAATACGCTAGTTAGGGGTAGTAACTAAGGTAGTGATGTAATTTTCACCCCTTAAGGGGAGGAGCTCTTAGATGCTAGGCATCCAATGGTATTGAAGAGTTTGTGAAGTTCTATGATACCAGGGCAGCACACCTTTTCCCAGTTATATAAGGGGGAGAGAGGATAATTCTTGTACTTTTACATGCAGTTATTTTAACTGAAACCATGAAAGGGTGCACCAAGAAGAAGAAAACTTTTTTTTTAAACCAGGAAATATTCCACATAACAAAGGAGTCAGATTTCTGACTGATGATACTCTACCAAGTTCCAGTGCTGCATCTGCTCAAGTGACCAGAAGAATGGATGCAGACAAGTTCTCTCTCATGGCAGTGACGAAGCCGACAGGTGGGGGTCTCCAGTCAGTTGTGGCACCAGACTGTAATGGCACACCTGGGTCTGCTAGAATTCTGCGGCCATCATCCAAAGCAAGACTGACCCTGAAAGAGACAGAAGTGAATCAGCATGAGGGGACACGTATGATCTGTATGAATAAAAATGTGGAAATTTGGAATGATATCATCCATCGTCATGGAAATCAAGACAACAGATGTGAGAGACCTGATTTCAAAATTGCTAATGAAACAAAATGGGGACTTGCTTGGAAGCATACTATGATGTGTAAAAACTGCAGTTTTAAGTCACCAGAGTATAAGCTGTATGACGAGATAAAAACAGCTAAACCTGGGCCAAATCCTGCTGCTGTAAATATGATGTTTCAAGCTGGACTACAGGATACACCAATGGGCAACACCAGGGCTAGATACCTACTTGCAGCCTCTGATATTCCACCACCTAGTAGAACATCTATGCAAAGGGCTTCCAACATTGTAGGTCAAGCTACTGTACAGCTAAATGAAATGGATATGGCAGACAAGCTGAAACTAGTCCGACAAGTTAATGTCATGCGTGGTGTGCAGGATCCTGAGCAAATAAATGTCGCGTTTGATGCAAGATACAATGCCATTAGCTTTGGACATGAGAAGAAACCTGGTCAAAGTTCATCCCAAGCTGTTGGAATTGTCTGTGAAACTGTTACAGAGAAACAATATATTGTAGGAGCTACAGTAGAAAATAAATTGTGCTGGACTGGAGCATGGTTCAAAGGCCAAGGTTTGGATGTGCAATGCCCAGGAGGCCATGTTGATTGCACAGCAAATCTGTCACCAGTTGCACCACATTCAGAGCATGCAATGGCAAGAGAAATAGGAAACAAGTTTGCGCTGCAAGACATTCTCATTCGACATGCAACAACAGATGGGGATGCTCAGGCTGCTGCTGGCTTTCAGGATGCTTACAGCATCCTATATCCAATGTGGAAAGTACAAAGATTGTCGGACCCCACTCATTTGGGTCGTTCCCAGTTCAAACGGTGCAATTCGGCAACTTTTAGTGAAAGCATGTTTCCGGGAATAAGAACAAGAGAAGGAAAAAAGCTGAAACAGAAAATTCTCAGCCAAGATGTTAAAGCCCGCTGCAGTTTGATCTTCAAACGAATGATGGAGGACACCGGTGGTGATGTTAGACTTATCCAATGTCAACTTCCCCAAGTACTGGATGCCACTCTGCGGTGTTATTCTGGGGACTGCAACAAATGTCGGCATTATTCGAAGGTTTGTGGGGGAGGAAGTACTAACAGTTGGTGGATACGATCTGCATTTCTGGGCCCTCATCAAGTGACTCATCTAAACATGACAGAGAGTGATAAGTATATTCTCCTGGAAGTGTTGAAAATGAAACTTTCCTGTGATGTTGTGCAAAGACTGCGACTTAACACAAACACGCAGATATGTGAAGCTGTGAACAGATCTATTAGTGTTTCCTTACCTAAAAATGTGAACTATTCCAGAAACTTTGAGGCAAGAGTGCATTCAACAATACACAGGCTCAATAACAGACTTGGATCATCATTGAAAACAAAAGTAAAACACTTGGGAGGTATACTTTCACCAAGGACTCTGAGATCACTGAATGAAATGGATCAAACCTGTACTTACCATCAGTTGTATCATAAGCGTCCGGAAACCAGGAAACGAATACTGGCAAGACGGGGAAATATGATACAGGCTCATCTTAGGTATCGAACTCAGCCTGGAAACATGAAGTCTGATTACTGCAAAGGCTTATTGGACAGTCATTCCAAGGGTGATCACTCCTATGCACAGGTTTAGCAGGAGCCAAGGACACTGCAGACACAAAAGATGATCTTAATCCATGTACAAAATGACAGTGCCCAAAGACACAATGAAAAACACATAATACAGAAAGGAAAACTGTCGTGGGGAAATCCGTAGGTAACACAACGCATGTTATGTGCAGTTGTTACCTACTACCACCTGATGAGACCTATGGAGAGGTCGAAACAGTTTTCTCGAAACATGAAGACATAAATATAGAAATAAAATTTTTAAAAAATCAATAAATAAATAATAACATATTCTAACATAACATGAACTGACTGACTGACTGACTGACTTACTGAATGAATGTAATGAATGAATAAATAAATGAGTGAATGTATTATGTAAAATAAAGCTGTCATGCCAGCATGGTCAAATGAAATAAAGACCTTCTTTATTATATCCTCCTTACTCAACACAAACAATCATCCATCCATCCATCCATCAATCAATCAATCAATCAATCCATCAACTAATCCCATTTTATCCATGCAACCAGCAAGCCAGCCATTTCATGCTAATATACATTTCTATATGGATGTGGGTGGGTGGGTGTGCAGGGCATATTATTATACCTGCAATTATTCCATATCACAATTTCAACTGTAGCATACAGTTTGGAAATTCACCATGTCCAAAACAATTCCCATATCCTTTGCAGTACTGCCTATTATTGTTGATACGATGGGGTTCCAGGCTGAGGTGGTCCGTATTAACACACAAACTATTGTGGCATAAATGCGATGCATCTAACTCTTTTGGAATGTTCAGACTTCTCATCTTTATCATTAATGCCAGTCTGTGGACATGTTTCTTTTTCCAAACATTAGTCTCAGGGTCCCTATATGACACTAGCCCATATAACCTATTTGATGTTACATTTCCTGTCCAGAGTATGCAAGTACTGTTAGGTGCTGGCACAGATTTGAACAAGATTTTCTCAGACAAAATTTCAAAAATATCTGCCATTGCAACTTGTATAAGGTGTAGGAATACATACATGCTGATAATAATGAGTATCAACCCCACAGGGTGCATTTAAAAAAAAAAATTAAAAATTAAAATTTTATTTTTAAATTAATTTAAATTTTTAGAAAATATTTAATTTTTTTAATTTTTAATTTCATAGTTCTATTTTTAAAGGTAGTATACACAAAATGTCCAAATTTCATGCATCTACCTTGAATAATAAACTCAGGATAACAATTTAAACTTTTATAACCTTTCTACAGCCAGGAATCAGACCACAATTAATTTTCCTATATAGTCTCTACATTTGTTTGTCAGTACTGAACTTTCCACTGTGTCCAAATCCTAATAAATCATATGTTGCTGTCAAGTATCTTCAAAGATGAACTCACGCTGAAGTTCTTGTCAAAGGTTAACTGGCATTCTTATGAATGGCTGGACTATAAACAAAGCAACGTGCATTGAGTAACAGATTTCACTTCCTGATCAGCACCAATGCCTCAGTACTCACTGTGCACTGTCGCCAAAATACACACAGACAACCACACTATAATGCTCATAATCTAAACAATAACCAATTTCCTTTAAATCAATACTAAGAATGACTAAATCTAATGCATACATCACCTCCAAAATGAGAGAGGAAGAAATGATCTAAAAATAGACTTGGACTACATTCGTAGGTACTGAACCGGAAGTAACAATTGTGTCCCTATTCCTATCAGGGTCAGAAATTTTCACCTGTATGGAAAAAAACTCAAATAAATGTGTCTGAAATACTGCTGCAAAGTTTCAATGAATTTGATGCATGCATATAAATTTTATCGGACACCATTGTATTACAAACAGTATGAATTTCAAAATGGCCGACTGTGAACAATGCACAAAACTTAAAGTTGAATGGTGAATTTATTAATTAAGATAATCATTTGAAATAAACTGTAGTTACTTTTTAGTCCTCATACAAATCTGGAAATTACTAGAAATTAAACCTGGCTGCTAAACTCTCAGTGGAGAGTCCATTTTAAAATAGGATACATATTTTTATTTTAAAATTGAATTTAAATTAAATTTTCATGAAAATTTAAAAACTCAAGTTGACAAATTTTGTTCTTTTGCAACATGTTTCCATTCCTTTATCACAAACATCAATGGTTTTCCTTATCAGGTGTGAAGTAATTAAACCAGGGCCTGTCAATAATAGGTAGCAAATGAAATCTGCTAGCATCTGAATACGCTAGTTAGGGGTAGTAACTAAGGTAGTGATGTAATTTTCACCCCTTAAGGGGAGGAGCTCTTAGATGCTAGGGATCCAATGGTATTGAAGAGTTCGTGAAGTTCTATGATACCAGGGCAGCACACCTTTTCCCAGTTATATAAGGGGATAGAGAGGATAATCCTTGTACTTTTACATGCAGTTATTTTAACTGAAACCATGAAAGGGTACACCAAGAAGAACAAAACTTTTTTTTATAACAGGAAATATTCCACATAACAAAGGGGTCAGATTTCTGACTGATGATACTCTACCAAGTTCCAGTGCTGCATCTGCTCAAGTGACCAGAAGAATGGATGCAGACAAGTTCTCTCTCATGGCAGTGACGAAGCTGACAGGTGGGGGTCTCCAGTCAGTTGTGGCACCAGACTGTAATGGCACACCTGGGTCTGCTAGAATTCTACGGCCATCATCCAAAGCAAGACTGACCCTGAAAGAGACAGAAGTGAATCAGCATGAGGGGACACGTATGATCTGTATGAATAAATATGCGGAAATGTGGAATGATATCATCCATCGTCATGGAAATCAAGACAACAGATGTGAGAGACCTGATTTCAAAATTGCTAATGAAACAAAATGGGAACTTGCTTGGAAGCATACTATGATGTGTAAAAACTGCAGTTTTAAGTCACCAGAGTATAAGCTGTATGACGAGATAAAAACAGCTAAACCTGGGCCAAATCCTGCTGCTGTAAATATGATGTTTCAAGCTGGACTACAGGATACACCAATGGGCAACACCAGGGCTAGATACCTACTTGCAGCCTCCGATATTCCACCACCTAGTAGAACATCTATGCAAAGGGCTTCCAACATTGTAGGTCAAGCTACTGTACAGCTAAATGAAATGGATATGGCAGACAAGCTGAAACTAGTCCGACAAGTTAATGTCATGCGTGGTGTGCAGGATCCTGAGCAAATAAATGTCGCGTTTGATGCAAGATACAATGCCATTAGCTTTGGACATGAGAAGAAACCTGGTCAAAGTTCATCCCAAGCTGTTGGAATTGTCTGTGAAACTGTTACAGAGAAACAATATATTGTAGGAGCTACAGTAGAAAATAAATTGTGCTGGACTGGAGCATGGTTCAAAGGCCAAGGTTTAGATGTGCAATGCCCAGGAGGCCATGTTGATTGCACAGCAAATCTGTCACCAGTTGCACCACATTCAGGGCATGCAATGGCAAGAGAAATAGGAAACAAGTTTTCGTTGCAAGACATTCTCATTAGACATGCAACAACAGATGGGGATGCTCAGGCTGTTGCTGGCTTTCAGGACGCTTACAGCATCCTATATCCAATGTGGAAAGTACAAAGATTGTCGGACCCCACTCATTTGGGTCGTTCCCAGTTCAAACGGTGCAATTCGGCAACTTTTAGTGAAAGCATGTTTCCGGGAATAAGAACAAGAGAAGGAAAAAAGCTGAAACAGAAAATTCTCAGCCAAGATGTTAAAGCCTACTGCAGTTTGGTCTTCAAACGAATGATGGAGGACACCGGTGGTGATGTTAGACTTATCCAATGTCAACTTCCCCAAGTACTGGATGCCACTCTGCAGTGTTATTCTGGGGACTGCAACAAATGTCGGCATTATTCAAAGGTTTGTGGGGGAGGAAGTACTAATAGTTGGTGGATACGATCTGCATTTCTGGGCCCTCATCAAGTGACTCATCTAAACATGACAGAGAGTGATAACAATATTCTCCTGGAAGTGTTGAAAATGAAACTTTCCTGTGATGTTGTGCAAAGACTGCGACTTAACACAAACACGCAGAAATGTGAAGCTGTGAACAGATCTATTAGTGTTTCCTTACCTAAAAATGTGAACTATTCCAGAAACTTCGAGGCAAGAGTGCATTCAACAATACACAGGCTCAATAACAGACTTGGATCATCATTGAAAACAAAAGTAAAACACTTGGGAGGTATACTTTCACCAAGGACTCTGAGATCACTGAATGAAATGGATCAAACCTGTACTTACCATCAGTTGTATCATAAGCATCCGGAAACCAGGAAATGAATACTGGCAAGATGGGGAAATATGATACAGGCTCATCTCAGGTATCGAACTCAGCCTGGAAACAGGAAGTCTGATTACTGCAAAGGCTTATTGGACAGTCATTCCAAGGGTGATCACTCCTATGCACAGGTTTAGCAGGAGCCAAGGACACTGCAGACACAAAAGATGATCTTAATCCATGTACAAAATGACAGTGCCCAAAGACACAATGAAAAACACATAATACAGAAAGGAAAACTGTCGTGGGGAAATCCGTAGGTAACACAACGCATGTTATGTGCAGTTGTTACCTACTACCACCTGATGAGACCTATGGAGAGGTCGAAACTGTTTTCTCGAAACATGAAGACATAAATATAGAAATAAAATTTTAAAAAAATCAATAAATAAATAATAACATATTCTAACATAACATGAACTGACTGACTGTGTGACTGACTGAATGAATGAATGAATGTATTGAATGAATAAATAAATGAGTGAATGTATTATGTAAGATAAAGCTGTCATGCCAGCATGGTCAAATAAAATAAAGACCTTCTTTATTATATCCTCCTTACTCAACACAAACAATCATCCATCCATCCATCCATCAATCAATCAATCAATCAATCCATCAACTAATCCCATTTTATCCATGCAACCAGCAAGCCAGCCATTTCATGCTAATATACATTTCTATATGGATGTGGGTGGGTGGGTGTGCAGGGCATATTATTATACCTGCAATTATTCCATATCACAATTTCAACTGTAGCATACAGTTTGGAAATTCACCATGTTCAAAACAATTCCCATATCCTTTGCAGTACTGCCTATTATTGTTGATACGATGGGGTTCCAGGCTGAGGTGGTCCGTATTAACACACAAACTATTGTGGCATAAATGCGATGCATCTAACTCTTTTGGAATGTTCAGACTTCTCATCTTTATCATTAATGCCAGTCTGTGGACATGTTTCTTTTTCCAAACATTAGTCTCAGGGTCCCTATATGACACTAGCCCATATAACCTATTTGATGTTACATTTCCTGTCCAGAGTATGCAAGTACTGTTAGGTGCTGGCACAGATTTGAACAAGATTTTCTCAGACAAAATTTCAAAAATATCTGCCATTGCAACTTGTATAAGGTGTAGGAATACATACATGCTGATAATAATGAGTATCAACCCCACAGGGTGCATTTTTAAAAAAAATTAAAAATTAAAATTTTTTTTTTAAATTAATTTAAATTTTTAGAAAATATTTAATTTTTTTAATTTTTAATTTCATAGTTCTATTTTTAAAGGTAGTATACACAAAATGTCCAAATTTCATGCATCTACCTTGAATAATAAACTCAGGATAACAATTTAAACTTTTATAACCTTTCTACAGCCAGGAATCAGACCACAATTAATTTTCCTATATAGTCTCTACATTTGTTTGTCAGTACTGAACTTTCCACTGTGTCCAAATCCTAATAAATCATATGTTGCTGTCAAGTATCTTCATGATGAACTCACGCTGAAGTTCTTGTCAAAGGTTAACTGGCATTCTTATGAATGGCTGGACTATAAACAAAGCAACGTGCATTGAGTAACAGATTTCACTTCCTGATCAGCACCAATGCCTCAGTACTCACTGTGCACTGTCGCCAAAATACACACAGACAACCACACTATAATGCTCATAATCTAAACAATAACCAATTTCCTTTAAATCAATACTAAGAATGACTAAATCTAATGCATACATCACCTCCAAAATGAGAGAGGAAGAAATGATCTAAAAATAGACTTGGACTACATTCGTAGGTACTGAACCGGAAGTAACAATTGTGTCCCTATTCCTATCAGGGTCAGAAATTTTCACCTGTATGGAAAAAAACTCAAATAAATGTGTCTGAAATACTGCTGCAAAGTTTCAATGAATTTGATGCATGCATATAAATTTTATCGGACACCATTGTATTACAAACAGTATGAATTTCAAAATGGCCGACTGTGAACAATGCACAAAACTTAAAGTTGAATGGTGAATTTATTAATTAAGATAATCATTTGAAATAAACTGTAGTTACTTTTTAGTCCTCATACAAATCTGGAAATTACTAGAAATTAAACCTGGCTGCTAAACTCTCAGTGGAGAGTCCATTTTAAAATAGGATACATATTTTTATTTTAAAATTGAATTTAAATTAAATTTTCATGAAAATTTAAAAACTCAAGTTGACAAATTTTGTTCTTTTGCAACATGTTTCCATTCCTTTATCACAAACATCAATGGTTTTCCTTATCAGGTGTGAAGTAATTAAACCAGGGCCTGTCAATAATAGGTAGCAAATGAAATCTGCTAGCATCTGAATACGCTAGTTAGGGGTAGTAACTAAGGTAGTGATGTAATTTTCACCCCTTAAGGGGAGGAGCTCTTAGATGCTAGGGATCCAATGGTATTGAAGAGTTCGTGAAGTTCTATGATACCAGGGCAGCACACCTTTTCCCAGTTATATAAGGGGATAGAGAGGATAATCCTTGTACTTTTACATGCAGTTATTTTAACTGAAACCATGAAAGGGTACACCAAGAAGAACAAAACTTTTTTTTATAACAGGAAATATTCCACATAACAAAGGGGTCAGATTTCTGACTGATGATACTCTACCAAGTTCCAGTGCTGCATCTGCTCAAGTGACCAGAAGAATGGATGCAGACAAGTTCTCTCTCATGGCAGTGACGAAGCTGACAGGTGGGGGTCTCCAGTCAGTTGTGGCACCAGACTGTAATGGCACACCTGGGTCTGCTAGAATTCTACGGCCATCATCCAAAGCAAGACTGACCCTGAAAGAGACAGAAGTGAATCAGCATGAGGGGACACGTATGATCTGTATGAATAAATATGCGGAAATGTGGAATGATATCATCCATCGTCATGGAAATCAAGACAACAGATGTGAGAGACCTGATTTCAAAATTGCTAATGAAACAAAATGGGAACTTGCTTGGAAGCATACTATGATGTGTAAAAACTGCAGTTTTAAGTCACCAGAGTATAAGCTGTATGACGAGATAAAAACAGCTAAACCTGGGCCAAATCCTGCTGCTGTAAATATGATGTTTCAAGCTGGACTACAGGATACACCAATGGGCAACACCAGGGCTAGATACCTACTTGCAGCCTCCGATATTCCACCACCTAGTAGAACATCTATGCAAAGGGCTTCCAACATTGTAGGTCAAGCTACTGTACAGCTAAATGAAATGGATATGGCAGACAAGCTGAAACTAGTCCGACAAGTTAATGTCATGCGTGGTGTGCAGGATCCTGAGCAAATAAATGTCGCGTTTGATGCAAGATACAATGCCATTAGCTTTGGACATGAGAAGAAACCTGGTCAAAGTTCATCCCAAGCTGTTGGAATTGTCTGTGAAACTGTTACAGAGAAACAATATATTGTAGGAGCTACAGTAGAAAATAAATTGTGCTGGACTGGAGCATGGTTCAAAGGCCAAGGTTTAGATGTGCAATGCCCAGGAGGCCATGTTGATTGCACAGCAAATCTGTCACCAGTTGCACCACATTCAGGGCATGCAATGGCAAGAGAAATAGGAAACAAGTTTTCGTTGCAAGACATTCTCATTAGACATGCAACAACAGATGGGGATGCTCAGGCTGTTGCTGGCTTTCAGGACGCTTACAGCATCCTATATCCAATGTGGAAAGTACAAAGATTGTCGGACCCCACTCATTTGGGTCGTTCCCAGTTCAAACGGTGCAATTCGGCAACTTTTAGTGAAAGCATGTTTCCGGGAATAAGAACAAGAGAAGGAAAAAAGCTGAAACAGAAAATTCTCAGCCAAGATGTTAAAGCCTACTGCAGTTTGGTCTTCAAACGAATGATGGAGGACACCGGTGGTGATGTTAGACTTATCCAATGTCAACTTCCCCAAGTACTGGATGCCACTCTGCAGTGTTATTCTGGGGACTGCAACAAATGTCGGCATTATTCAAAGGTTTGTGGGGGAGGAAGTACTAATAGTTGGTGGATACGATCTGCATTTCTGGGCCCTCATCAAGTGACTCATCTAAACATGACAGAGAGTGATAACAATATTCTCCTGGAAGTGTTGAAAATGAAACTTTCCTGTGATGTTGTGCAAAGACTGCGACTTAACACAAACACGCAGAAATGTGAAGCTGTGAACAGATCTATTAGTGTTTCCTTACCTAAAAATGTGAACTATTCCAGAAACTTCGAGGCAAGAGTGCATTCAACAATACACAGGCTCAATAACAGACTTGGATCATCATTGAAAACAAAAGTAAAACACTTGGGAGGTATACTTTCACCAAGGACTCTGAGATCACTGAATGAAATGGATCAAACCTGTACTTACCATCAGTTGTATCATAAGCATCCGGAAACCAGGAAATGAATACTGGCAAGATGGGGAAATATGATACAGGCTCATCTCAGGTATCGAACTCAGCCTGGAAACAGGAAGTCTGATTACTGCAAAGGCTTATTGGACAGTCATTCCAAGGGTGATCACTCCTATGCACAGGTTTAGCAGGAGCCAAGGACACTGCAGACACAAAAGATGATCTTAATCCATGTACAAAATGACAGTGCCCAAAGACACAATGAAAAACACATAATACAGAAAGGAAAACTGTCGTGGGGAAATCCGTAGGTAACACAACGCATGTTATGTGCAGTTGTTACCTACTACCACCTGATGAGACCTATGGAGAGGTCGAAACTGTTTTCTCGAAACATGAAGACATAAATATAGAAATAAAATTTTAAAAAAATCAATAAATAAATAATAACATATTCTAACATAACATGAACTGACTGACTGTGTGACTGACTGAATGAATGAATGAATGTATTGAATGAATAAATAAATGAGTGAATGTATTATGTAAGATAAAGCTGTCATGCCAGCATGGTCAAATAAAATAAAGACCTTCTTTATTATATCCTCCTTACTCAACACAAACAATCATCCATCCATCCATCCATCAATCAATCAATCAATCAATCCATCAACTAATCCCATTTTATCCATGCAACCAGCAAGCCAGCCATTTCATGCTAATATACATTTCTATATGGATGTGGGTGGGTGGGTGTGCAGGGCATATTATTATACCTGCAATTATTCCATATCACAATTTCAACTGTAGCATACAGTTTGGAAATTCACCATGTTCAAAACAATTCCCATATCCTTTGCAGTACTGCCTATTATTGTTGATACGATGGGGTTCCAGGCTGAGGTGGTCCGTATTAACACACAAACTATTGTGGCATAAATGCGATGCATCTAACTCTTTTGGAATGTTCAGACTTCTCATCTTTATCATTAATGCCAGTCTGTGGACATGTTTCTTTTTCCAAACATTAGTCTCAGGGTCCCTATATGACACTAGCCCATATAACCTATTTGATGTTACATTTCCTGTCCAGAGTATGCAAGTACTGTTAGGTGCTGGCACAGATTTGAACAAGATTTTCTCAGACAAAATTTCAAAAATATCTGCCATTGCAACTTGTATAAGGTGTAGGAATACATACATGCTGATAATAATGAGTATCAACCCCACAGGGTGCATTTTTAAAAAAAATTAAAAATTAAAATTTTTTTTTTAAATTAATTTAAATTTTTAGAAAATATTTAATTTTTTTAATTTTTAATTTCATAGTTCTATTTTTAAAGGTAGTATACACAAAATGTCCAAATTTCATGCATCTACCTTGAATAATAAACTCAGGATAACAATTTAAACTTTTATAACCTTTCTACAGCCAGGAATCAGACCACAATTAATTTTCCTATATAGTCTCTACATTTGTTTGTCAGTACTGAACTTTCCACTGTGTCCAAATCCTAATAAATCATATGTTGCTGTCAAGTATCTTCATGATGAACTCACGCTGAAGTTCTTGTCAAAGGTTAACTGGCATTCTTATGAATGGCTGGACTATAAACAAAGCAACGTGCATTGAGTAACAGATTTCACTTCCTGATCAGCACCAATGCCTCAGTACTCACTGTGCACTGTCGCCAAAATACACACAGACAACCACACTATAATGCTCATAATCTAAACAATAACCAATTTCCTTTAAATCAATACTAAGAATGACTAAATCTAATGCATACATCACCTCCAAAATGAGAGAGGAAGAAATGATCTAAAAATAGACTTGGACTACATTCGTAGGTACTGAACCGGAAGTAACAATTGTGTCCCTATTCTTATCAGGGTCAGAAATTTTCACCTGTATGGAAAAAAACTCAAATAAATGTGTCTGAAATACTGCTGCAAAGTTTCAATGAATTTGATGCATGCATATAAATTTTATCGGACACCATTGTATTACAAACAGTATGAATTTCAAAATGGCCGACTGTGAACAATGCACAAAACTTAAAGTTGAATGGTGAATTTATTAATTAAGATAATCATTTGAAATAAACTGTAGTTACTTTTTAGTCCTCATACAAATCTGGAAATTACTAGAAATTAAACCTGGCTGCTAAACTCTCAGTGGAGAGTCCATTTTAAAATAGGATACATATTTTTATTTTAAAATTGAATTTAAATTAAATTTTCATGAAAATTTAAAAACTCAAGTTGACAAATTTTGTTCTTTTGCAACATGTTTCCATTCCTTTATCACAAACATCAATGGTTTTCCTTATCAGGTGTGAAGTAATTAAACCAGGGCCTGTCAATAATAGGTAGCAAATGAAATCTGCTAGCATCTGAATACGCTAGTTAGGGGTAGTAACTAAGGTAGTGATGTAATTTTCACCCCTTAAGGGGAGGAGCTCTTAGATGCTAGGAATCCAATGGTATTGAAGAGTTCGTGAAGTTCTATGATACCAGGGCAGCACACCTTTTCCCAGTTATATAAGGGGATAGAGAGGATAATCCTTGTACTTTTACATGCAGTTATTTTAACTGAAACCATGAAAGGGTACACCAAGAAGAACAAAACTTTTTTTTATAACAGGAAATATTCCACATAACAAAGGGGTCAGATTTCTGACTGATGATACTCTACCAAGTTCCAGTGCTGCATCTGCTCAAGTGACCAGAAGAATGGATGCAGACAAGTTCTCTCTCATGGCAGTGACGAAGCTGACAGGTGGGGGTCTCCAGTCAGTTGTGGCACCAGACTGTAATGGCACACCTGGGTCTGCTAGAATTCTACGGCCATCATCCAAAGCAAGACTGACCCTGAAAGAGACAGAAGTGAATCAGCATGAGGGGACACGTATGATCTGTATGAATAAATATGCGGAAATGTGGAATGATATCATCCATCGTCATGGAAATCAAGACAACAGATGTGAGAGACCTGATTTCAAAATTGCTAATGAAACAAAATGGGAACTTGCTTGGAAGCATACTATGATGTGTAAAAACTGCAGTTTTAAGTCACCAGAGTATAAGCTGTATGACGAGATAAAAACAGCTAAACCTGGGCCAAATCCTGCTGCTGTAAATATGATGTTTCAAGCTGGACTACAGGATACACCAATGGGCAACACCAGGGCTAGATACCTACTTGCAGCCTCCGATATTCCACCACCTAGTAGAACATCTATGCAAAGGGCTTCCAACATTGTAGGTCAAGCTACTGTACAGCTAAATGAAATGGATATGGCAGACAAGCTGAAACTAGTCCGACAAGTTAATGTCATGCGTGGTGTGCAGGATCCTGAGCAAATAAATGTCGCGTTTGATGCAAGATACAATGCCATTAGCTTTGGACATGAGAAGAAACCTGGTCAAAGTTCATCCCAAGCTGTTGGAATTGTCTGTGAAACTGTTACAGAGAAACAATATATTGTAGGAGCTACAGTAGAAAATAAATTGTGCTGGACTGGAGCATGGTTCAAAGGCCAAGGTTTAGATGTGCAATGCCCAGGAGGCCATGTTGATTGCACAGCAAATCTGTCACCAGTTGCACCACATTCAGGGCATGCAATGGCAAGAGAAATAGGAAACAAGTTTTCGTTGCAAGACATTCTCATTAGACATGCAACAACAGATGGGGATGCTCAGGCTGTTGCTGGCTTTCAGGACGCTTACAGCATCCTATATCCAATGTGGAAAGTACAAAGATTGTCGGACCCCACTCATTTGGGTCGTTCCCAGTTCAAACGGTGCAATTCGGCAACTTTTAGTGAAAGCATGTTTCCGGGAATAAGAACAAGAGAAGGAAAAAAGCTGAAACAGAAAATTCTCAGCCAAGATGTTAAAGCCTACTGCAGTTTGGTCTTCAAACGAATGATGGAGGACACCGGTGGTGATGTTAGACTTATCCAATGTCAACTTCCCCAAGTACTGGATGCCACTCTGCAGTGTTATTCTGGGGACTGCAACAAATGTCGGCATTATTCAAAGGTTTGTGGGGGAGGAAGTACTAATAGTTGGTGGATACAATCTGCATTTCTGGGCCCTCATCAAGTGACTCATCTAAACATGACAGAGAGTGATAACAATATTCTCCTGGAAGTGTTGAAAATGAAACTTTCCTGTGATGTTGTGCAAAGACTGCGACTTAACACAAACACGCAGAAATGTGAAGCTGTGAACAGATCTATTAGTGTTTCCTTACCTAAAAATGTGAACTATTCCAGAAACTTCGAGGCAAGAGTGCATTCAACAATACACAGGCTCAATAACAGACTTGGATCATCATTGAAAACAAAAGTAAAACACTTGGGAGGTATACTTTCACCAAGGACTCTGAGATCACTGAATGAAATGGATCAAACCTGTACTTACCATCAGTTGTATCATAAGCATCCGGAAACCAGGAAATGAATACTGGCAAGATGGGGAAATATGATACAGGCTCATCTCAGGTATCGAACTCAGCCTGGAAACAGGAAGTCTGATTACTGCAAAGGCTTATTGGACAGTCATTCCAAGGGTGATCACTCCTATGCACAGGTTTAGCAGGAGCCAAGGACACTGCAGACACAAAAGATGATCTTAATCCATGTACAAAATGACAGTGCCCAAAGACACAATGAAAAACACATAATACAGAAAGGAAAACTGTCGTGGGGAAATCCGTAGGTAACACAACGCATGTTATGTGCAGTTGTTACCTACTACCACCTGATGAGACCTATGGAGAGGTCGAAACTGTTTTCTCGAAACATAAAGACATAAATATAGAAATAAAATTTTTAAAAAATCAATAAATAAATAATAACATATTCTAACATAACATGAACTGACTGACTGTGTGACTGACTGAATGAATGAATGAATGTATTGAATGAATAAATAAATGAGTGAATGTATTATGTAAGATAAAGCTGTCATGCCAGCATGGTCAAATAAAATAAAGACCTTCTTTATTATATCCTCCTTACTCAACACAAACAATCATCCATCCATCCATCCATCAATCAATCAATCAATCAATCCATCAACTAATCCCATTTTATCCATGCAACCAGCAAGCCAGCCATTTCATGCTAATATACATTTCTATATGGATGTGGGTGGGTGGGTGTGCAGGGCATATTATTATACCTGCAATTATTCCATATCACAATTTCAACTGTAGCATACAGTTTGGAAATTCACCATGTTCAAAACAATTCCCATATCCTTTGCAGTACTGCCTATTATTGTTGATACGATGGGGTTCCAGGCTGAGGTGGTCCGTATTAACACACAAACTATTGTGGCATAAATGCGATGCATCTAACTCTTTTGGAATGTTCAGACTTCTCATCTTTATCATTAATGCCAGTCTGTGGACATGTTTCTTTTTCCAAACATTAGTCTCAGGGTCCCTATATGACACTAGCCCATATAACCTATTTGATGTTACATTTCCTGTCCAGAGTATGCAAGTACTGTTAGGTGCTGGCACAGATTTGAACAAGATTTTCTCAGACAAAATTTCAAAAATATCCGCCATTGCAACTTGTATAAGGTGTAGGAATACATACATGCTGATAATAATGAGTATCAACCCCACAGGGTGCATTTTTAAAAAAAATTAAAAATTAAAATTTTATTTTTAAATTAATTTAAATTTTTAGAAAATATTTAGTTTTTTTATATTTTAATTTCATAGTTCTATTTTTAAAGGTAGTATACACAAAATGTCCAAATTTCATGCATCTACTTTGAATAATAAACTCAGGATAACAATTTAAACTTTTATAACCTTCCTACAGCCAGGAATCAGACCACAATTAATTTTCCTATATAGTCTCTACATTTGTCCATCAGTACTGAACTTTCCACTGTGTCCAAATCCTAATAAATCATATGTTGCTGTCAAGTATCTTCATGATGAACTCACGCTGAAGTTCTTGTCAAAGGTTAACTGGCATTCTTATGAATGGCTGGACTATAAACAAAGCAACGTTCATTGAGTAACAGATTTCACTTCCTGATCAGCACCAATGCCTCAGTACTCACTGTGCACTGTCGCCAAAATACGCACAGACAACCACACTATAATGCTCATAATCTAAACAATAACCAATTTCCTTTAAATCAATACTAAGAATGACTAAATCTAATGCATACATCACCTCCAAAATGAGAGAGGAAGAAATGATCTAAAAATAGACTTGGACTACATTCGTAGGTACTGAACCGGAAGTAACAATTGTGTCCCTATTCCTATCAGGGTCAGAAATTTTCACCTGAATGGAAAAAAACTCAAATAAATGTGTCTGAAATACTGCTGCAAAGTTTCAATGAATTTGATGCATGCATATAAATTTTATCGGACACCATTGTATTACAAACAGTATGAATTTCAAAATGGCCGACTGTGAACAATGCACAAAACTTAAAGTTGAATGGTGAATTTATTAATTAAGATAAACATTTGAAATAAACTGTAGTTACTTTTTAGTCCTCATACAAATCTGGAAATTACTAGAAATTAAACCTGGCTGTTAAAATCTCAGTGGAGAGTCCATTTTAAAATAGGATACATATTTTTATTTTAAAATTTGAATTTAAATTAAATTTTAATGAAAATTTAAAAACTCAAGTTGACAAATTTTGTTCTTTTGCAACATGTTTCCATTCCTTTATCACAAACATCAATGGTTTTCCTTATCAGGTGTGAAGTAATTAAACCAGGGCCCGTCAATAATAGGTAGCAAATGAAATCTGCTAGCATCTGAATACGCTATTATGGTTAGAATTTACCAACAAGTCTAGCCCAGAGGTATATTTTATTTAAATCATTATTAAGAATATTTGCTGCCAATTGACTGAAACTGCAGCTACATTATATAGGGATGTATCGACTGCAAACAGTTTGATACAGAACTAAATGTCATCGACAAATTATTATTAACATGTATGAGAAATAATAGTGGACATAATAATGACCCCTGTTGAACACCTGCTTTAATATGTTAGCTGTCATTGGGATGACCTTATGTTATGACTTTTTGATTGTGATTTTCCAAATAACTTTGAAACCATTTCATAAGTAATCCAGATATGCATTGCTTATCTAAGGTTATGAAGCAATCACTTTACGCCATACCCTGTCAGAAGATTTTTTTATGTTACAAAAAATCAGCTCCAACTTCCTTAACATCATCAGTTACTTTACAAGAAGTATTGTAAGTATCATTACTGAAACACTATTTAGTCTTCTGGTGAAAAATGACATTGTTGAGAATTTGAGATATTATTCATGGTCAAGAAATTGAAGATGTACTTAAAAACATACTTTTCAAATACTTTTCCAAGACAGCATAGTAAAGAAATATGTCTGTAATTTCGGAAGAATTTTGTTTAGTATTCCAAAAAGTGTCCATTATGAATATGTATCTGCTATATGAAGGTGTCGGTGAGTGGAGTTAAGGCAGGTTACACTGTATTTCCATATTTTCCTTAAATAACACTGCTTTTACAAGATGTGAACCTCATCATTATAAAAACAGGACTTTGATCACTGCAAAATGCATCTAATATATCTTTCCTTAAAATATTAAACTTTGTGCTTACTATAATTAGATCAGTTATCATAAAGGACAAAGTAGGTGGGATCTTTAGTCTTTATTTACCTCTGGCACAAGACCTCCAGAGTTCCATTAGTTCTTAGACTCCCATGATCTTTCTCCTTGTCAAGGAGAGACAGGCTTCTTCCTGATGTAGTAGAATGAGAGGATGACGCTGACAATGACTAAATTGTGAAACCTGCCATGATAAAATATATACTTGCTTAATAGTTGAATCCAGCTGCAAACAGCATAGACCCTGATCTGCCGTTGCATAATGTGCTGGCAGACCAGGGTCTTTGATATTTGCTCTACTGATTACTCCGAGCCAACTGCAGAGACCTAGATCTGATGGCACATTATGTGACAGCAGATCTGTGTCTGTACAGTTTGCAGTTGGACTCGACTTACAAGCAAGTATATACATGACTTTGAAAGGGTTTACTAAAGTCAGATTACAGGCTTGTTCATTATTTTTTTAATACGACTGCTATGAAGATGTCTGGGAAGCAAACAGGACAAGTGAAAATATTGCTTATTAAGTCCATTGAAAACTTACGTTGTTTAATTCTGTTAAAGTTACAGTGGTATTCTTCATAATCTTGTTGTTACTAGTCCCCGTAATGGACAGTCATATTGACAAAGGTTTTCACTAAAATACTTATCATGATGTCAAGTTGGTCCTTAAGCAGAATGGTGCTGAACTGACATGGCTGCAAGATGAGCCATTTTGAAAATCTTGTTGACATTACTTCTCTTGAATGACTGGTCATACTGACATGGGATTTTTACTAAAAGACTATTTTTATCTTTAGTTGGTCTTATATGAAATTGGTGCCCCTCTTATATCCAATTGTTATCGCTCCTGCTCCTGCCCACTGGCAGTCATATTAATGTGGGGTTTTCACCAGAAGACTTCGTATGACGTCTGGTTGTTCTTTAATGAAATTGGTACCACTCGCACTTCCAAAATATTATGGCCATCTTGAAAATCTTATTGGTACTCCTCCTCAATGGATTGTCATATCAACATGGGGGTTTTTACTAAAAGACTTCTTATGATGTCTTTTTGGTCCTAAATGAAAATCATGCTGGCCAGACATCCAGTATGGCCATCCCAATGGCCATCTTTAAAATCTTGTTATTGCTGCTACTCCTAAATGGATGGTCATATCAACATGGATTTTTTACTAAAATACTTCTTATGATGTCTTGTTGGTCCTACATGAAAATGCTACTGTCCAGACATCCAGTATGGCCACCACAACGGGCATCTTGAAAATCTTGTTACTGCTACTCCCCCTGAATGGATGGTCATATCAACATGGGGTTTTCACTGAAATACTTCTTATGATGTCTAGTTGCTCCTAAATAAAATTGGTGTCTAACTGACATCCAATATGGCCATCTTGAAAATCTTGTTGACTAGTAGAGCAATAGTGGCCACTGTTTGACAGGTTTGACTATGTATACATCACATGCTACTGATTGAATGAAGTTGCACTATACAGTTACATTATAATAAATGAGACACTGTATTGATTAAAAACTGTCTAAGAACACGAGTTCCTTCCAAGTTGAAATGAAGGCCTTGATCTTTAATGGCATAAACTGATAGGCTGATTATTCTTTAGGGGTACTCGATAAATGTGAAGAAATTGAACCTTTCATTTGAAACATATTAATATGTTTAGGCCCTTATTGATACTTTTGACCTTCTCACCAGTTATTTCTAATTCTGTTGGTCTAGGAATGATACAAGATATGGTAATTATTTTTGTAGCTGATTGAGATCTGATGAGCATAATAAGATTGTTGTAGGAACTGTTGATCTCTGAAATGGAGAGTCTATTTACATCATTTGTGCCAAAATGAATGATAGTATCTATGAGGCTAATGCAGTCCTGATTTGTTTGAATCATATTCTGTAATTAAGATATGACAGTTCCTGGGAATACTTAAACCTAAGTGTACCAAATTCCAGTCACATATTTGGTGATGGAATCACTGTAACAGAAAATGTCTTTGTTTCTGCGAAAAAAGAATTTAAAATTTGATTCAAGATTTATTTTTTTAACATCTTGTTATTGCTACTTCTCCTGAACAGAAGTCATATTAACATCGGCTTTTCACTGAAAGATTTCTTATGATGTCTAGTTGGTCCCAAAATAAAATAGGTATTGATATGTCCTAGAATATTGTGACTACCACATCAGCTATCTTGAAATTATTGTATTGCTACTCCTCATACATGGATGGTCATATCAATATGGGGTTTTAACCAAAAGACTTCTTCTGAGATCAAGTTTGACCTAAATAAAAATGGTCTCAATCTGTCATCCAATATGGTCACCATGGCTGCTATCTTGAAAATCTTGTCATTGCTATTTCTTCTCAACAGAAGCTCATATTGACATGGGGGTTTTCACCAAAAGATGTATGATGATGTCTAGTTGGTCCTAAATGAAAATGGTGCTGATCTTACATCAAATATGGCTGCCACAGCAGCTTATTTGAAACTCTTGCAATTGCTTAAAAATGTCAGAGATGGTTTCAACACTCGGCAGTTTAAAAACAAAAAGATCTTATCTTGAATTCCTGGAAAAATCTTTTCAGTCTGTAGAACACCAATCCCTTTGAGGGACTCCTGTTGTTTTTGCTTTTTTATCTCTTGTCACAAAGGTGAACATTTCATTGTCAAGCCACTTTTGTATGAATTTAATTTTTGCATAATAATTATTGATTACAATTTCTGCATAATAATTAATGATTACAATTTCTGCATAATAATTAATGTTAGGAGGCAAGTATGTAATTGTTGATCACGTTTATAGTTGAATTTTTAGACTTCGACTTTTTGGACAAAAACCTTGATTACTTGAGATAGACAAATGAAATATTTGATAGGCAAATTTATTCATCAGTGGATGACCTCATTACATTTTCAAGCCATTACAGGAATTGTTTCATTGTGTACACATGTTTTTTCTTTTTTGACATTTTTGTTTGCATGTTTAAGCAAAACTACTTAGGTAGACAAATGAAGCTTGACATGCATGTTTTGTATGCATATGTTGATGACCTGGTTATATTTGTATCCAAATTTAGCAATATTTCGAATTTTGTCAAAATTTTAAAATATTTTTAATGATTCCTAGGTCTGCATATCTGCATTGAGGGCACACAAAGATTACAAACAAATCTACTTCCTGTTTTTTTTTCCAGAAATTTCTTAACACATTCAGCTTTTATTGCTCCAGTTGGGCATACATGTTTTACAAGCAGAAATGATGTTTTTATTGAGCATGAATAAATTCCAACAGATTTACATTTACCCTATAAAAAACAGTATGCACATTAAAAGAAACCTGTCAATTAGACTAATTGAGTGACAAATTGTGACAAGATATGAAGAGAAAAGAAAAATGTAATTAATTTATGAGAACTAATGTTTATGGTTTTCAGTGCTGTTCAGGAGAAAAATTTTTTGACCTAGTAGGACCTAAATCAACAGCGCAACAGGCAACCTTTTCAGGTCACTCTACAGCTTTGTAACAATGCAGGTTACTGTACATCTGCTGATTTGAGAGAGCAACAATTTTTCTCCAGACCTTTTCCATTCACTGACCTGTGCTAACCCTAACACCAGTCCCCCATGAGACTCAAAGCTGCTTCACATACGTTAGAAGACCAGAGCAAGGTCCATCTCCAAGGGGATGAAACTCACTCCACTCCACTCCTAATATATTTTGATTGGGTAATGTATTTCAAGAAGAAAGCCTGCTTGCTTCTTGAAAGGTGGGAATGAGATGGGAATGCCTCCAGATCCCTCCCTACAGTTACATTCCTGAAAGAGTGTGCTCCAGTAGTAACTGATGCAAGGATTTGATGCTAATCCTGCAATCCAAGGGGAGACCACACCACTGACTTGTGTCTCAGCAAACAAATGACACTTGAGCATTTTTCTTGTTAAAACAACCCAGAAGATGTGGTTAATGTCTGTATTAGCTAGAAGGCCTGGATTTGTGATGTAGTGGGTGTTCTCCTAACATAGAATGATCAGGTAAATATTATCAAAGAAATATAAAAAAAATTTAAAAATTGGTTTCTTAAAAGCTCTATATGGTACAAGTAATCTTTTTTGAAGGTTTAATATGCATGAGATGATTTTTCACATTAAAATGTTTTTAAAAAATAGCATAAATCATCTGATTTTGTTCAAATACCAACTATTTTGACAAAGTGAGTGAAATTGCAGTGTTATGTTCACTCATCAACTACTTACTCGAGTAGGGTGACCATTTGTCTAGTTTTATACCATACAGTCTGATTTTCAGCTGGTATGTCCCCTTCTTAACATGATCATTTTTGCGTGTGTGCAAAGGACAGTTCTGTATTCTTGAGTTTCAATAGTGGCCACCCTATACTGGAGTTGCATGGTGGACCCATAGTTAAAGTGCCAGTTTGTCCCTTATCACATGTGTACAAATATGGATCTGTCACACAACAACAAACATTTTTAAGAAATTAATATTATTTAAAAAAAAAAAAATTCTAAACCTGCAAAGACTTACTGTAAACATGTTTCATCTAGGCTTTATTTATGCAGTGTTCCTGTGTCGACTTTACTACATGCAGAATTCCGATATTCAGCTACAATCTGACCTTGTACTATCAAGAATTCTTTAGCACAAAACTCTCGCTATGCTCAAATTGGATAAGTTTTTATATTCTGTAACTTTGATTATAATTAAGTTTGAATTGTAGAACCTACAGGATCTTAATTTTGATGCTACACTGTAATATGAGGATGCTAAATTTCAGTTATGTGCATAGTGTCCTATTGGATTTTGAAGTTGAGAGTTTGAGCTAGAGTTTTATGCTTAAAAAAGTTTGAATATGGGGCCTGCAGTGCTGCTGAAAGGTTAATTGCTCTTTATGTCTAAGTTTAAGATAGACTACTCATTTCAAGATTTTTGCATGATCAGCGTTGATAGCGTACTAGTGACACACTCAAAAAATCAGTATTACATTAGATCAGAGGCATGTAATTTCTTTTGCAGGATTTGTTTTGCTTCCTACCTCACTTGTATCTTCTCTTTAGTTTTTGCCTCTAAAAGAAGTTTTCTTGGATAGTACAAGTCACTGTTTTCACTGTTGTGGATATTTTGATCATCAGTAAACTGTAACAGCTCCATAAGGCCAGTTATGACATAAACTTTTAAAAAATTCCAATTCAGGGGGGAAAAAATGTATGGACAAAGAAATAAAATATCTTGCTTTGAGTGGGAAACAAATCAGGAGCAAAGAATCGGTCTTCAGCTTTATGTTTAGTTTGGGGTTTTTTTTATATAAGAAATCTCCATGCAATTCTTGTCACTTTTCAGGAGCAAATAAGTGAGAAGATAATGATCTGTGAATACTCATCATACAAGGTTTATGTGATAGGATTAGGCAGAATATTGGCAGTTAGCACAAATAATGAAATTGTAATTCTTTGTACATATTGCCCTGTATACATATATACAACTTCAGAAATTTTCTGGACTTGTGCCAGAGATTCGTTTTATAAGAGGCAGTTGTTGTCAATCCTATATACCCTCACCCCACCTCACACCCCCTTTTCATCTAACATCATAAAGTTTTTATATATCCACATTTTGACTTTTATTCAATTTTTTTAAGTCGGATCGCTCTGGAATAATTACCGTATATACTTGTGTATAAGCTGATACCAACTACAAACTGCATAGACCCAGATCTGCCATCGCATAATGCACCAGCAGATCTGGGTCTGTGCATTTTTGTAAGGACTAGTCAGTAGAACAAACAGCATTTACCCTGATCTGCCATCGCATTATGCGATGGCAGATCAGGGTCTATGTTGTTTGCATTTGGATCCAGATTACGCGAGTATATACGGTACCAATATACTTAAAACCTGACACCATCCTTTTAAGTTCTTGAAATGTGGCTAGAAATGCTGACATAAGCTGTATATGACTGAGATGTGCATGGGCCAGACGACATTGTAATGCTAGGATAGGCTACATGTTGTTTAGCTGGATAATGACTTAGAAATGGGTAAGAGCAGCTTGCCATTACAAACTTGCTTCTCCATTTTGACATCTTGTGTATAAGATAAGGTCAATATCCATGTATGAGTTTCAGTTAAAACAACACAAAAATCAAGTCCTAATACAAGTTTCTATTCAAAAACTCCCAATGTCCGATTTGTGCATTTTGTAATCATTCTTGTTATTGGTCATTTTCCAGTATATTTGACTCATTCCAGAGAATATATATATATATATATATGTGGATCGGTCACAACACGAGAAAACATCTCTTCAGATAATGTCATTGTAACTGACGTCATAAAGCGGAATTTCTAATGCAATAATATTTCATGATGCATTCAAACTATTGTATCTATTAACATTCATGATATTTGCATGAAATAAACTGCATTATATATTAAACCCTGATTTGAGCAAACCTCTTCTATGAGTGACCACCTGTCATTACGACCAAAATTGTCATGCACAGATCAATTTTACTATATAAATGCATTTGTGCGACCAAAATTGTCATGCACAGATCGATTTTACTATATAAATGCATTTGTATGGGCAACCACCTGTTAAAGGCAACTTGCAGCCACAATTTTAAGCCAAAATATTTGTTTCAACACTGCTGTGAATGACCATATCACAAAACCATACAAACACTATAGACCTTTATTTAATACTTTGTAACTATGATTGTTGAGTAGAGTCTGCAGGACGAGTTCAGATTGTTTCAGACTGAAGCACACAAAAATTAGGGAAAAAATAGTCTGGTTACCATTCCTAAAATGTATATGTTTCGTTAAATGTATATGGTTGATTTGCATGCTGACAAACTGTAAACCAGACTTAAGTGCATGTCACAAACCACCACTAATGACTGTATTGCCATTGTTATCTAAATCGCTATTATGATTAACCATGTAGTCTTTCAAGGAAGCCGTCATGGATGCACATAGTCAATTCAAAGGCTTGTATTGTTTACTTATTTGTTATGAAAACCTGCACAACAACAATGTCATAATGAGAATTCCTTACAAAGCTTTCATTGTAGTGTGTTAGTTACTGTCCTGACAGTAAATCATTTGTCTCTGGAGTTGTAATATGTGATGACCAGGGTGAAAGAGTTTTTTCTTTTCTTTGTCTTGTAATAAGTATTTGCATATTCTTGACAAGTTAGTTCAATAGTCATTGTTAAGGTTCATGTTCTTTGATTCTTTATCTATACCACTTATTAAAACCCACAGCACAATGATGAAAGTACCATGGTTGGAGATCTCATCATCAGTTCACCTTAGCATGTATGTTACATCCTTGTGTTGATCAAATTGATCCCTTTATTTTTTCTCTCATGGTTAACTTAAGTTTTGACTTTTGGCTATAAATACATTTATTGAGTAAGTGTTGTCATAGCTAACTTTTCAATTTATTGAAGGCTAAGTGTTACCTTAGTTAATATTGCAATTCATATGCTAACAGACTACATGTAAACTGCAAATAAAAATGTAAATGTTTATGGTTGATGTATTTTTATTGCTGTATAAAAAATTTTTTTAATGAATGCATATAATATTTAAACAAGAACCTTGAATAAAGAATAAAATGTGTGTAGTCATAACAGATTGCCATTTAAAAATACACAAACTCTAAAAATGTAATTTTTTGTTCAAAGGGATGTTTTCTCAGATCAGAGCATATATATATATATATATATATATATATATATATATATATATACACACATATATATATTATGATTGTATGTGTGCACATATAGATGTACCATATTTGTTCATGTATAATAAATGCCAAAATTGCAAACAGTGTAGACTCTAATCTGCCATCATATGATTGCTAAAAAAAAATATTATCGTCTACATGTTTGGTTTCTCTGTAGACCCTCATCTGCTGGCACATTATGTGATGACCGATGTAGGTCTATGCTGTACACATTTGGGTGCTTGTTATACTTGAATAAATACTGTGTGTATATTTCTAAAGTTCTTTTGATTAATGTTTCAAAGTTCCATCCATTCTTTAATTAAATATTTGTTAAAATAAATTCTTTCAATGTATTTATTAATATGTTATGAATTTGTGTGTGTGTGTGTGTGTGTGTATATATATATGACAGAAATGTAACAAGTCAGTTTTGTAGTTAGCCTCTTTGGTTATTTTTTTTTTTTTACAGAAAGTCATACTGTCCATCCACAAACATTTATTGTCAATTATTGTCCATTTAAAGTGCTAACAAATCAATTTGTGAACGTACAGTTATTGTATCGTTCTCTTTGGGGGGTGGGGGATTACAAGTAAAGGTACTTAACCTGTGCCATGCCGAATTTGCTTTGGGCATATCCTCTGATTAAATTATTTGCATAAATTATTGCCCACTCCTTTTCTTTGGGGGGGGGGGTGTGTGTGTGTGAGGTGGAGTGAATGGAAGACTGCCCTAAAAAATGTATCCTATTTTGACTTCTTTATGTGTTGTCAAGATCTGGAAGTGTAAAGATTGCTGTTATACAAAATTTGAAGTTGGCAATTTTATCCATATGTAACTCAACAATTCATACATAAGATTTTTTTAAAAAAACTTGTGAGAAACATTTAATATAAAGGTGTTTATATCTCTTCACACCTGGATACCCAAATTTAAGCTTTATTAGAGTTTTATCAGTTGTAACCACTGTATTTTGTATTCCTCTACCATATCTAAGGAGGGGGCATATAGTGTACCCGCATCAATCTGTCCCATCCTGTCATGTCCCATCTATCAATAATTTCATTTCTGTTCAGTAATTTTTTAATAATCTCATGTACTGAAACTAAATTTGGTATTAAGCTTTACATTAAGATGACCTCTGTCAAATTTGATTTTCACCATTTTCAAACAAAATATAGAGTTGTGGAGGCATCTGTGTCATATGGACACATTTCTAGTCTTCATTCAGAAGTAGAAGATGAAAAGACAGAAGAATGTAATATTAGACAAAACAAAAGTTGGAGAGATTGATGTTTCTGTAATTTTGTTGTCAACATGTACTATCAACATAATCCATTATTGTGCAATTGATGTGACTACTTGAACTAATGACTATTTTATATTACTCTAGCTGAGGTGCAAGTTTGAGCCAAGAACAAAGATCATATCAGTCAGGCAATTTAGCATTAAGAAGTTTTGGTTTAGTTCTTTGTCTTCCGACACAAACTACTTGTACTTGTTGCTTCATAAAAGATCTCAACATTAAATTTGAGCTCTCCAAGTCTTGCATTCACAGAGTGGATTTGTTATCATTTGTGAACTGATACTTTCCTGCCCGTATCAGACCACAGAATTGTAAAAAAACAAGAAGAAAATATTACACTTAACTCTAAATGGCAAATGGAGAAGGGTAAAACATAACACCATGATTATTTTGTTAAGAATCTTGTAGATTTGTGTACAATATTCATTTGGACCAATTTTAGATGAACAATCCTGGGTTGTATTTGACAAGAGATATTAAGGGTCAAGTTCAGATTGTGCATATGCTATGCATTCAGAGCACACAATCCAATACTGTGTGCTAACTATTTCTTGTGGAGACCAATTTTCATGGATTTCATGGTCGTTACAAATCACAAAATTAAAGACTCCAACAAACCATGATCCTTTTTGTGGAAATAACTGGACTGGGTCCCAAATCCATGAATTTAGGTACTGATGAAAATGCCATGTTTTGCACAACCCTGAGAATTGATATCCACTAAAAATAAATGAATTCAGTGTAAAATGCCAAGAACAGAACAGTGGGGTTATACAAATTTGCCAGCAATTCATGCTGCCCTTAAATGTCATCATTCAGTCAGTCAAATCATATATACCTCAGCTTTGCACATAAAAAGGAGGCATTGTTATGCTATTGAATACAAATACATATGAAAAGAAAAAAAGACAATTTTCATATTAGTCATACCAGTAAGTGGCTGTATTAATTTTCTCATTTCCAACATTTAGTTTCTTGGTTATTAATGCGAGAATGGACAGTGTATACCTGAACTACTTAACCAGTCTAGTATTGAGTTCTAGGCATTGTATTGGAAAAGCTACTTAACCAGTCTAGTATTGAGTTCTAGGCATCGTATTGGAAAAGCTACTTAACCAGTCTAGTATTGAGTTCTAGGCATTGTATTGGAAAAGCTACTTAACCAGTCTAGTATTGAGTTCTAGGGATTGTATTGGAAAAACTTAACTTAAGCATTTGGAAACTCTGTCAAATCAAACAAAGCCCTGTTTTGTTCATAAACTTCAGGTGAAGTGTGATGGTGAGGTATAAATGAAGAGTGAGGTGATTTGTTTGATTTGGTTGTAATTTATTTTTCAAATCATTTTCTGAATCGTACCTTTGGTTAAAATACTTGTCCTTGTTGTTCCTTATCTTTACTAAGGCTGATAGTAGTTTTATTTAATACAAACATACTACTCATTTATTCAGTTGTGTATTTGTGTTTTTCATATGCATATATATTGTTTCATATGTAAATATTTATTAATGGATTTCACAATATTGTGCTAAATTTTCCTTCTTTGTCACAAATATTGGGTGACATTGTCACCAGTAATAAATGTCTAGTTGTGATCAATGCTGAACAAAACTCATTCCATTGGAATTTTTTTTTTATACAAAGAGTTTGTCATTAAAATTATTTCAGTCTGCCATTTTGTATCACAAATTACTGCAGCTTTTATTTATTTTTTGTACACTTGTACTAATTGTACACACCAAAGGCCATCATATGGCAAAATAAAGATTTAATCAAAGAGACTTTTTTGTGTTCAACATCAGTAGTGTATGCATTCAGACTTCTGCCCAATATAGCTCTCCCTCATTATAACACGGTAGTTGGGGTCCATAACCACTGACCACATTTTGTACCGAGTTGCATTATACTGAGACCTCGATATGTACAGAACTGTGATATATTGAGAATAGCGTAATATACCGAACAGTGGTATAGCGGGCCCTATCAAAATTTGGTAAATTATGGTGTTTTGAATAGAAAATGAAGATATAAAACTTAGTTTAACTTTGTTTTTTATCAACCCATATTATTATACATTGGTGTGATTTTGGTCACAGGGTCCATACTAGTACCGTGTTATATCCAGAATTGTGTTATAACGAGGTGCATTATAATGGGGGAGATATGTACTACTAATACAGAATATGCCAACCCATCAGCATGCTTATCAGGAATCCTAGCATAAATTTTCCATAATCTAAATAGGTCTCGCAAAATGATCACCATTTCAATAAATGGAACAAACTTCCACAATGACTGTTCAATCTTGTAAGGAGCTACAGGTAAAAATTAGGTCCATTCCTTCAATCCCTAAAGTATAAATAGCTTCCACTTTAAAGGCCATAATAATAATAATAAACTTCAGTTTTCCTCAAGAATGATGCTGCTAGGAATTAGCTGGAGAGGGGGACCTCATCCCTTGGCATCTAAAAAGAAAGGGTGGAGTGGGGTCAGGAAACTTGCAGGGTGGTATAAATCTTACTCCTCACACATGAACACGAGTCGTTCCTTTTTCCCTTCCATGTATCTAGTGCTCTGCTGAAACTAAAATCTGTATATATATATATATATATATATATATCATTATTCTGTTGATGTTTTCAGAAGTTAATCTGTTTCTGATTGCAGTGTGAATGTTAGTCTGTACAGAGAAAACCTTCTCTCAATCTGCAGTATGGAGAGGCACGTGTATGGCTAGCTTTTCTAGCTTTAACACAAACACGATCTCAAATCTTGATTCAAATTTTTTTTGGGGATCATCACACAGTCTGAAGCTTTGCTGACTCTGATCCTGAGAAACTTCTACTGTTTCTGTTTGATCAGAGGTCCATGGAGATAAGTATTAACAGTCTCCAAGTTATCAATGACATGTTCAGTATCCTGATCGGAGTCAGAAGTCCCAGCAGAGGGAACTTTAAAATAATCCCTTATCAACTTATGACCAGCCACTCTCTTGAGCACACCTGAATGGATTTCTAGTCATGCACAGTCGGAGTGTGAATGACTGGAAAGGGGGGGGGGGGGCTGTTAGATACACGCAAAAAAAACCCCACCTTGGTGATCAAGACCAAAGCAGACAACCTTATAAAGAGCAAAATACAGCCAGATTTCATTTAGATTATTCACACTTCATAGATTTTTCTTTGTTGTTGTTGCAAGAGTTCAGGTTTCATTTCACCCATAGCTAATTTAAAATCATGTGATGGTCAATTTTGCATGACTATCACACTAGCACGGTCTGGCAGCCTCACTGTGCATTATTGTCTACTTTTACTGCTGCCATATTTTGACTTCAGACAGCATGCTTGTATGTTTCACTGCATAGTGCATTCTTCTTTTCATATTGATAAGTCTGTGTACCAGTGTATCACTTAGATACAAAAGTTTGAAGGAAAAGGGCAAAGGTATGTTGCTGCATTACTTTTTATACCTTTAAACCACTGACTGGTCCCCTGTCTCAAGTAAAACTAGAGACAGCTCAGGAACTTTTCCTGAAACAAATCTGATTGTTCTACAGTACATTTCTAAAAATAGACTGTTTTTAGGGGGTTTCCACAGAAATCTGATCACAGATAAAAAATGTTCATTAAATTTTTTTTGCTTGGAAATAATAATATACAAACTCCACATTCATCTAAATAATATAAAGTACACAAATTGAAGAAAACCATAGCATGCTACAGTGTTAGTCAAGACGGAATGTGTGAATGTCTATATGCCAAAGTGACATTACCATCCAATGACACAGCCCCTGATGTGTTTCAACTTTTGCAAACACCATGTTGGCACCACCATTTTGGCTAAGCTAAGGCTGGGACAGGGTTCCAGTCTACCTTATAAATGTATTCCCCAAATTATGATTTTGCAGAATTTTGTAAACTAAATTCAGAATGTGAACATTTCACTGAAAATTTGTTATTATTCTGCAAAATGAGGAATGGTTGGCATCTCCACTAATTACAGTTACCCTCTTGAGACCCAGACAACACAGTGGTACCATGCTCAATTTGCACCTCTTCAATTCTAGGTTCAGTTCCAATTCTGAAATGTGTATGGGTATGTGGCTTCTGATGTGGTTGGTGGTCTCCTCCAGGTTTTCTTATTTCTTTCACCATAAAGACCATAATTCACCCATATCTGAACTGCTGAAAGTGCATCACATAACTTGTTAGAACTTCTTGTGCAACTGGTGTAAAATTCCTGAGACCATATTTGCCAGAGTGACCAACGTGAAATATTTTTCGAAAATCGATCTGTCTCAGGGATACTGGCAAGTTCCTTACAGATACCAGTTACAGCAGGTAGTTACCATCAGCATCTCCAGACTTCTCAATTTCATATGAGTATTCAAATTATAAATAAACTCTGAAGTAAATACTACATGCATAAAAAGCCACATGTCCCAAAGAGTGAAAACACTCCTTATTGATGAAAATACGAGGAATTTACGCAAAAAATAACACATTATCATATTCTGCAACAAACTTTGTCTTAAAATTTTTTAAATTGCATGATCTGTTTTGTATCATGAACAGAATGTTACCATGGGTAAATAATGTCATTACCAGGATCTGAAAAAGTAACCAAGTTATAGTATTATAATTACCTTAAATAACCAACATCTAAATGCAAACAATGCATACCCTGATCTACCCTCACATAATGCACTGGCAGATCAAACCCTATATTTTCAAAACTTGCTGGGCACACAACTTGAGCACACATTCAAAGTACAGAATGTTAACAGTCTGTAACTATCATTGAAATTAAGTTCAACTTGTGTCACTGTCAGGATTTTCTCAAGTCACTCTCCTTAAGTGTGTTTGTAAATTTTCAAGTAGGTCATACCTTTCCAGGTTTCTCAAAAAAATTTTTTAAAATCAAATTAAAAATGATAACCAGTCTAAGTTATTTTGAGCCGGTAAACGAATTTCAAATTCATTTAGCAGTATGATTTGTAGCAGATGCAAAAATTCCAATACAAATTTGCCATTTGTCAACTCAGTGTGTGTAATTTTCTGCAAGGCATTGTTGATAAAACTAGTACAATGTTTAACTTCACTAATTCACCCCTTTTATCAATGGAATTTTTTTCAGATTATAACCTAATACCAATTATACCCATAATACCTTGCAGAATATTACCCACAATGATTTGTAAAGATGGTGCTGATTTGTACTGGATTTCCATTATATGGGCCATTGTCTGCTAAAAGTCATACTTCTAACTGAAATTGAAATTCATTTACCTGCTCAGAATAACTGAGCTCTTGTGTTGTCAAGGTTTGCAGTTAATGTTTTAATTTGGTGAAATGCTTTTTCAGAAAACTGGTGGATATACATGCTCAGCTGTGTAGAGATAGACTTTAGACTCCTAAATCTCTCTGACTGAGATGTACTCAAAATATCATATCTGATTCTGGGGTTTTGAGTTTAAGCTTGTTGAGTCGCTTGCTCATAACAATTTTTATAATACCAGACCCAGGTCTAAGCAAATTATTTTGGATTCAGAAGTAGAATGAACAACCTAGACCATAATATGCCAGTGGGTTATGTGATGGCAGATCTGGTTCCATGCTGTTTACAGTTATGTGTGCTGTAAGCAGGAGCAAATAAATAAATATATTTTGCTACTGAAGTTGTGGACCATAATTTACGATGACAGGTTACCATTGCAAATATTGCCAAGTGAATGCACCTCAGAGAGAGCACAGGAAAACTCCACATCAATACAAAACACAAATGTGTTTTTTTGTCAAGAGGTGAGATTATATATTTAAATACCCATTTGTAGTTACTCAAGAGGTTGATAAAGATCAGTTTTATCACATTTTAAATCATACTTCAATAAAACAGGTTGTAATGTAAGGTGGTCAATCTGTGGAAGAATAGTCCTTCGTAGGGACTGGTGCTTTACTGTCTGAAAAGAATTTCCAGGAATTCAAGATGAGACCATTTCTTCTTTTTAACTGCCAAGTGTTGAAACCATCTCTGATATTCTTGAGCAATAAGATCTTCAAATTAGCCACTGTGGTGGCAATACTGGATGCAAGATTGGCACCATATTCATTTAGAACAAACAAGACATCATTCGAAAACTATTGGTGAAAACCCAATGTCAATATGATCATGCATTCTGGAGTAGTGATTTAAAAAATTTCAAAATGGCCTTCACTGCAGCCATATTTGATAAAAGATTGGCACCATCTGCATTTAGGACCAAGTAGATATCATAAGAAGCCTAGTGGTGAAAACCCTATGTCAATATGACCATCAATTCTGGAGGTGTACTGATAACAAGATTTCAAGATGGCCACCGGGGTGGTCATACTGGATGTCAGATCTGCACCATTTTCATTTTGGACCAACTAGATATGATAATTAGTCTTTTGGTGAAATCCCCATGTCAAAATAACTTTCCATTTAGGAGGAGTAGCAATAACAACTTTTCCAAGATGGCTGCCATGGTGGCTACACTGGGTGTCAGATAACCAACTTGACATCATAAGAAGTCTTCTAGTGTAAACCCAATGTTGACATGACTTTCCATCTAAAGTAGTAGTGATAAGATTTTCAAGATGGCTACTGTGGTCACCATATTGGATGTCAGATCAGCAACATTTTCATGTAGGACCAACTAGAAATCATAAGAAGGCTTTTAGTGAAAACCCCATGTTTATATGACTTTCCATTCAGCAAGAGGAGCAGTGATAACAAGATTTTCAAGTTGGCTGCTGTAGTGGCCATATTGGACATGATTGGCACCATTTTCATTTAGGATCAACTAGACATTATAAGGAGGCTTTTAGTCAAAAATCCAACGATGATATGACACTCCATTCAGGAGAAGTAGAGATAAGATTTTCAAGATGGCCACTGTGATGGCAAATTGGATGTTCAAGCAGCACCATTTTCATATAGGACCACTAGACCTTGTGGTAAATATGTGTGTAAAGTTTCATGGCAATCCTCCAAGCAGTTTTGGAGAAGTTGCGATAACAAACTTGTTCTAACAGATGGACAAAGGACAACATATATATGACAAACAACAGGCTATTCCTTAAGTTCTTCTGGTCTATGGCCAGTAGAGCTAAGAAGTTTATAATTGGCAGAAAAAATCACTAACCCTTCATGTGCTACCACTGAATCTTGTACATATTGGCCCCAGGGACCCAACCTGGGATTGTAGAGGTACCAAGGGAGTATAATAACTATTGCACCATATCGTACTGACCAATCCTCTAAGGCTCTCCTTTGAAGAATATAGAATCTTGGCAATAATGAAGCCACACATCAGCTTTACAAATAAATATGATTACACCTATGCAACAAATCACCGTATTTGTCCTGATTCGACAACTGCAAAATTATTTATACTCTTTCTCTTCTGCTCATAAGACTGACACATATTCTGTATTACCAGTATGCCATCAAACAGATAACACGGAGTCTGTATTACCAGTATGCCATCAAACAGATAACACTGAGTGTACAGCATACTGTGAAAAGCATGTGTGTATTACCAGTATGCCATCAAACAGATAACACTGAGTGTACAGCATACTGTGAAAAGCATGTGTGAGATATTTAAAATGTTAAATTCAAGCAATCTAGAACATTATTTCTGCTTTGAAAGATTCAGATGAAATACTCTTAGCACCAGTTATTCAGTTCATGTTGGAATGTATTATGGATGAACGAGAAATGAAATAACAGCTCTTCACTGCATAACTGGCTGAATCTGAATTTCATCTTCAATCAATTTAATTTCAGAATACATCCAAACTTTACCAATGTATATGAAAGCCAAATGCTTTAATATTGCTCAACATTCTATATATATGACTCTCACTTTATTTTTTTTCATGAGTTACCAATTTTCATGGATTCTGGGTTATTCCAAGCCACCAAATTCAAGACCCAACCAGCAACAATTGTGTAAAAAAAAAACACAATAGGATCCCTTTCCTCCCTTCTTCAAGGCTAAGTATCAACAAAATTGTAATTTCTCAAAAACCACAAAAATTGATACCCACAAAAAAGAGAATTTACAGTATTGTTGGAAGATTTCTCAAGAATTCTGGTTGTTGCCTTGTCTGTTTTAGCAAGATAGATTGTTCCCTTATTCTTCGCATTATTGTGCTTAATGTATCACACCAGATTCCAAAATGAAATATCATGAGTATAAAGCTAACTCAGATCCATAATCCCAAACTGAAAACCAAACCGGATGTCTGTTAATAACTTTGAAATTTGATACAGAAAAGGAAATATTCAGTATATATATAGATCCTGTAACTTTCATCCATCTAATAAAATGGAAAAACAAATTTACTAACAATTTGTCTAAGGCAAGATGCTATGTCACTTTATGCTGCAAGAAGAATGTTAAAAAGTCGCATTTAACGTTAAAATGACCCTTTCTGTCTCTGATCAAAACTGTCATGTCAAATTTCCAACAAAGATTGATTTCATTCAATCTCCTGACAGAACCACAAACTGCAAGAAATGAACAAAGCAAATGGATTTTATTGGTTGGATAATCTTTGAAAATGAATTAGCACTTGGGTCATTCAGATATGACCTGTAATATCTCCTTATAGCATAGATATAACCTAGGGATCTGATTAGAATCACATTATAAAGTTTCATGACCATGCCAGGTTAAGTTTTATATCGACTTTCCAGAGCTGTCAAATGCTTTGCTTGTGCAGGAAAGACAATGCATATTTGTCAGACCTGTTATTTACAGGATTTCTGCAACCTTTTCTAACTACCTGCTCCCAGGCAAAACAGGTCCTTGAAATTTCCATTACCAATAGCAAGTTTATTTTCACTTGGATAGGGTCTATTCCATTTAAATCTACCACATGGAAGGGAACACACTTTTAGTTCTGTAACGGTTGGGGTCTGAACCTATTTTTTCTATTTAGGGTTGGACTCTGAACCTTATTTTTATTTTTCCTGTATAGTTTTAATTCTTTCTAACAATTATTAAACAGTACCCCTAAAAGAAAGTGCCATTACCACCAGGTTTTACACAAATATCTAGATGTAGACAGCCCAAAGGGAAAAATGAAAATTCTAGTTCTTATGCCTTGACAAGATTATTCTCGGCTTAACTCTGAAGATAAGAGGATGTTTACTGAATTTTTCAAATTACCTAGTTTTATTATTTTTCTTACATGCTTATGGTGGGAAAAGTGAAAGTCTAAACAGGCACAAAAAATCTGAAATTCACTCACTTGTAGGTAGGCAAACTTAAAACAAATTTTGAAGGCTTGGAGAACCATGCATGGAAAACAGCAACTTTTCAATACTTCCATAAGCAAAGCTTCCAAATTAGCTGTATATTTGCCAGATGTGTCCAGTTAACAAGCTGAAATTATCAGGCCCCAATTTCACTTAAAATAGTTACGGAGGAGTAGCAATAACAAATTTTTTCGAATGGATGGACAGACAACTGGCCATCACATAAGCTCTTCTAGTCTTTGACCAATAGAGTTAAAATAAAACTAAATACATAATGAAAAGGATAATACTAAAACTGAAGCAACAGAAAATCTGGAATGGAAAATTACATGACTGTATCTTTTCTGGTACATGTAATATCAGAATATATCAATGTTTTTTCAACTGTTACAACTAATAGCATCTGATTTTAATGTCTTTATAATAAATTTCATCACTGTCCCATGATCATATTAATTTTAAGGAAAAATGTCCATTAAAAGCAAGGGGAATTTTGGAAACTATGTCCACAAGTGTATAATGATTATGCTGCTCATACTGCTTCATAAATTAAAATGTCATCAGACTTCCAAAAAATACTTAAAAATTAATATTAGGTATATTTGATTAAACTTTTATATATATGAAGTAGCTGGAATATAAGTAATTTGTCATTAGTATCAAAAATCTTTTTACCAAATAACAATGAATTAGCAAGAGGGATTGCAATGATTAAACATTTGGTAATTAATACAAGTCTTTGTAAAATGACTGCATAAAAGATTTTTCAATAAAATCAATTTATTTACAAAATAAAACAAAAAATTAATAATTTTTCAGAAAAAAATAATATATTAAAGAACATATTTAGATAACTGATTGCAAAATAATCATGGAATGTAATTTAACTGGCAAGAGGAATGGCTGTAACTAGGTAAATGCCTGTTGGATTCACTTCCACAGTGAGAACGTCTAATGGCATGTATTTTCCAATAACCTTTCCTTCAAACACTTCTGTTACACCATAGCCAGTTGTATTATGAGCACCAAGTTCCTGTAGGGATTTCTGAATCTTTAAAGGTCCACCATAATTGTTGCTATTCAGGAAGGCAAAGGCAAAACTTCCTTTCCTGAAATATATTCCCATTAAGGGTTTCACCCAGACTTCAAGATTGTTTGCCCGATCCTGAAAAAAATTTGGAGAAAAATCAGGAGACTCCAGTGATTAGTGAGCAGGAGTACGCAAAATACCCCTCCTTCTGTAGCAGGAGTCGGTATCTGTAAAAGTAATTAAACCCTAGAATGTATGTCACAGCAACCAGTTTTAGGTTTGCAACATGGCTTAATTCCCTGATGAACATTCCTTGCAAATTTGGTTGGCAACAGGTTAAATGGTGTTGAAACTATCTTTCAGCAATGTTCAAATTTTTTTTAAAGAGGTCACTGTGATCCTATTTTGATGTGTGAAATGTTTTCATTCTAAGAGACATTCTCATTGTAAATTTGGAAGCAAAGTTTGATAGTAAGAGGTGAAAAGGTATTGGAATTGGAGCTCAGGAATAATTTGGCCAATTTTTATAAAATCCTGGAAAGTAGGTCACAGTGATGCTCTTCCCAAGATGCATACAAATTATAAATTTGATGTTAATATGTGTAGTAGTATAAAAGTTGCAGCTTGGACAGGGAGAATAGGCAGTGTTTAAGCAATTTTTACTAAACCCAAGAAAGTAGGTCACACTGACCCAAGTTTGATATGATACATGTCCATCCTAGGATTAGATTACAGTGTAAACTTGGTAGCAATAGCTGAATAGGTATTGGCATTATAGCACTGACCTGATTTTAAACCAATATTTAATAAATTTGTCAATCCTACATTGGCCTGCTTTCTGAAGCAGGGGTATAACAAATGATAACTGACAAGAAAGGTTATACAATGGCAGATCAGGGTCTATGTTGTTTGCAGTTGGACTCAACTTATAAGTAAGTGTACACGGTACCTCTTTTTCTCCATGCATAGTAAAGGAAGACAAATCAAGTTCATGTTAGAAAGTCTCATATTGATGTGTAGTACTGTGTTTTCCAGTGTGGAACAAACATGTGTATTTCTATATCCTATCTTATGTGAATGTTATCTTACATAACACAACATCAAAAAAGTGTTTTGATTATTGGATTGCTGCTCTACCATGTTTTTATGCTGCCACTACATATATGACACCATGGTCATCAGCTATTTTTCCATCGGGTTAATTTCAAGATTTACCAAAAAATATTTCTGCATTTTAACCATGTTTCTGAGTTTATGCTGACTTTTTCAATGTAAACAAAATCATATATTTGTCTTTCTATACATCCATTTTGTTCATTTAACACTTATTGAACCAAAGGAGTGCCATTTTGTTTATAACCCAATTTTTCCATTCAAAAATGTACTCTCGTATCTTAATTCATAAGCAGTACCTTGACTTACCCATTCAGTGGGATTTCCCTCTCCCACAACATGACACTAGTATCGTATGTACTCTCTTATAAGTCGAGTCCAATTGTAAATGGCACAGACCCAGATCTGCCCTCGCATAATGCAGTTTGTTATGATTAATCAGTAGAGCAAACAACATAAACCCTGATCTGCTATTGCATTATGTTATGGCAGCTCAGGGTCTATGTTGTTTGCAGTTGGACTCAACTTGTGAGTATATACAGTACTTATTCTGTTAATTCCTCTCATGCAAGGCCATCTTGCCTTTAAAGCCAATTCTAAATTACGGCTGTGTTTGGGTAGGTAAATTCAAAATCATAGCCTGTTTGGGTAGGTAAATCATACTAATGAGTTGAAAAATCTCCAAAAAAAATCCACTTGCCCAATCAGGCAAGTACAAATCTTTGTACTGGCCCAGAATAAACTCTTTCTCAACCAGGTATTAAAAAATTATCAAAGTTGACAATGTCAACCCCCTTAAATTTGATCACGTAAAAGGTTGTTTTCCAGAATTTATTCCATGAGACTTCTAATGCCAGTTGTATTTAATTACAAACTGAGACCAGTCTGCTCTCCCACTGGTAAGCCTTTATTAATATTGAAGAGTGTGAGCAAAGTAAACAAGCTTCCAGTAGGAAGTATGAACTTTAACTGAACAAAGTCAGCAATATTCTCAACAGAACATCTTTTTCATTAAAGAGAAACACTGATCAGCACTGAATCAGCACTAGCCTAAATTGGTGAGTGATTGGAAAATATATTTGACTGCCAGAAATTTTCACTTGCCATTTCAAGTGGGGCAAATCAATATTTGACCCCTGATAATCTAAGGTAAAACATTTTCTGAATACATGAGCAAATGTATTAAGTAAAAGAAACATAACATACTAAATAATATACATCAAAGTAAAAATATGTCTTTCTAAGACAAAGTTAAACATGGTAAAATTATTAGAATGTCAAAATCTTCTTTTGCCAACCTTCCAAACTCGTCTCCCCATTTTTCCCAGATAATCTTGGCTTATGGCTAACAATCCCTTGTGAAGTAGGAGAGCTTTGGACTGTGGATTTATGTTGCGTAGGTCTACAGACATGAAGAGTGGAGATGCCATCATTGTCCACATACCCATCTGAACCCTCTGCTGGTCATAACTCAAACCAAAGTCTCCAATTATAAGCTTAAAACAGTAAAGATATCATCATGGTATAATGATGTTAATCCAATCTATATCTAACCCTCCAAGTGTTTATATACCTCTGGAAGCAAACACTATAATTAGCTTTTTGGATATGAACAAATGTTCTTCAACTAATTAAGTAATTATCCACCCATCCATCCATCTATTTCAAAAATGTACTTTGTTAGGTTAAAACAAATGTTGAAACAACAGAGAAGTTTTGGACCTAGTGAATAACAATTGTTGTATGTTGAAATATTATCATATTTATTTTTCTGTAATCAATCACTAAATCAACAAATTATTCAAAAACGTTTTAAAATAACATTACTTCTTTCACTGGAAAATCCTGAAAGAAATTACTGCCCTTTTACTCTGTGCTGGGTCTTTCAATATCATACAGCATATTGCTCTCACAAGACTAAACTCAAAATTAGCATGGGCAAAGAAAACCCCAAATTACTGCCCTTTTACTCTGAACTGGGTCATACATAATCATACAGCATATGGCCCTCACAAGACTAAGCTCAAAATAAGCACGGGCAAAGAAAACCCCAAATTAATGCCCTTTTACTCTGAACTGGGTCATACATAATCATACTGTCAGAATATTGTATTCACAAGACAAACTTCAAAATGAGCAGCATGGACAAAGAATAGCCAAAATTAATGCCCTTTTACTCGGAACTGGTTTATACATACTAATACAGCATACTGCCCTCGCAAGACTAAGCTCAAAATGAGCATGGGTAAAGAAAACACCAATACATCTAAAATTACATGTGATGAGTGAAAGTGTCTGAAAGCAAAACAATTTCCTTCAAACCAGCTAGGCCTCAGTTTAACAAGCATGTCTTCAATTGAAGTCTAAACTTAAGAAATGTGATTAGCTGATTTAAAATTAGATTTAAATTTCATCGTATCAGATTGCTGGATGTTAAAATTAAGTTTAAGTTTAAACTTCAGTCCTGTATGTGAAATCAAGTCCAGAATATGATCATGTAAGCATGAACAATCCTTTGAGCAGCATCTCATTACAGCAAAAGCAGCACCTACCTCAACATGAGTTTATGAAATTAGAAATGTTTTCCCACCCTACTACATTAATTTTTATCGTATGTAAGATCAGCACCATTTTAATTTTGGACAAACTGTACACTATTAGAAGACTTTTGGTGAAAACCCCATGTTGATATGACCATTAATTCAGGAGAATTAGTGATAAGATTTTCAAATATGTTCATTGTGGCATCCATATTTGAGGTCAGATTGGCACCATTTTCATTCAGGAAAAACTAGATATCATAATTAGTCGTCTGGTGAAAACCCTATATTGATATGACTTTCAATTTAGAATGAGTAGCAATAGCAAGATTTTCAAGATGGTTGTCATGGTGGCCATACTGGATGTCAGATTGCCACAATTTTCATTTAGTACTAATTAGACATCTTAAGAAGTCTTCTAGTGAAAACCCAATCTTGATATGACCTTCAATCTAGGAGTAGTAGCAACAAGATTTTAAAGATGGCCACAGGTGGCTATATTGGACATTAGATTGGCACAATTTTTATTTAAAACCAACTAGACACCATAAGAAGTTTTCCAGTGAAAACACCATAGTGATATAACTTCAATTCAGGAGGAGGAGCAATAACAAGATTTTCAGGATGACTGCTGTGGTGGCCATAATGGATGTCAGATTGACACCATTTCATTTATTACCAATGAAACATTATAAGAAGTCTTTTAGTGAAAACCTCATGCTAATATGACTATCCATTCAAGTGGAGTTGTAATATCAAAATTTTCAAGATGGCCACTGTGTTGGCCATATTGGATGTCCAGGTGGCACCATTTTCATTTAGGACAACTAGACATCATAAGAAGTCTCTGGTGACCCCCCACCCCCCATGCCAATATGACTTTCTGTTCAAAAGTAGCAGCAATACCAAGATTTTCAAGATGGCTGCCATGACAGCCATACTGGATGTCAGATAGGCACCAGTTTCATTTAGGAAAAACTAGACATCATAAAAAGTCTTAATGAAAACCCCATGTTGATATGACCATCTATTCCGGAAAAGTGATAAAAAGCTTTACAAGATGGCTTCTGTGGCATCCATTCAGGAGAAAAAATAACTAGATTATCATGATGACTGCGGTGGCATCCATATTAGATGTCCAAGTGGAACCATTTTCATTTAGGACTAACAAAACATCTTAAGAAGACTTCTGGTGAAAACCTGATGTTGATATGACTTTCTGTTCAGGAGGAGTAGCAATAACATGATTTTCAAGATGGCTGCCATATTAAACATCAGACATCATAAGAAATCTTTTTGTGAAAACCCCATGTTGATACAACCATCCATTCAGTAGGAGTAGTGATAATATTTTCAAGATGGCTGCTGTAGTGGCCATACTGGATGTCTGAGCAGCACGATTTTCATTTGGAACCAAGCAGATCTTGAGTGGGGGAGGCCCGGGTGGCTGAGTGATCAAAGGCGCTTGCCTTTACAGATCACTCACACATCTCACCTCTGTCCGAATGAGTTCGACCAATGAGGGTATGTGAGAAAGCTTGCCAGTAACTTCCTCTGGGTCAGTGGTTCTTTCTGGGTTCTTCCTCCACCTAATATACTGGCTGCCATGTATAGACTATCATGTGCTGAAAAATGGCGTTGAACTCCACAAAAATAAAACAAACAAAAATCTTGGGATGAATGTGTGTAAAGTTACATGGGAATCCTCCAGTTAGTTCATGAGAAGCAGCAGTAACAAACTTGTGCTAATGGATGGACGGACAATGGACAACATGCCATCCCATAAGCTCTCCTGGTCTACAAGGCATTAAGAAATGTCCTGTATGAGTAGATGTCCAATAAGGGAGGTTTCACAGTACTCTGAATATAAAAAAAAAATGTCAACCTGATTTTCATGCTGACAAATGTTTAGGCAAAGCTGACTTGACATCTACACAAACTTTTTATTACCTCTCACAATTAATGATTTTAAGGTCACTTAATGCAGGAGTCAAAGTCCAAGACAGCAACATGACATTAAACTGGAGTTGGACCAATGCATCAATAAATTGCCTTAAGTCCAAGACAGATAAAGCGGAATTGGAGTTGGATCAATGCAAGAGAAATTGCCTTAAGTCCAAGATAGCTACAACAACATGACATGGAACTGGAGTTGGATCAATGCAAGAGTAAATATCCTTAAGTCCAAGTTAGCTACAACAACATGACATGGAGTTGGACCAATGCATTTGTAAACTGCCTACAGCAATATGACATGGAACTGCAGTTGAACCAATGCATCAGTAAATTGCTTTAAGTGTAAGAAAGCTACAACAACATGACATGGAACTGGAGTTGGACTAATGCATGAGTAAACTGCCTCAAGTCCAAGACAGGTACAGCAACATCACATGGAACTGGAGTTGGACCAATGCATCAGTCAACTACCTAAGACAGATACAGCAGCATGACATGGAACTGGAGGTGGACCAATGCATCAGTAAACTGCATCAAGTCCAAGATGGCTACAGCAGCATAACATATAACTGGAGTTGGACCAATGCATGAGTAAACTTCCTCAAGTCCAAGACAACTACAGCAGCATGACATAGAACTGGAGTTGGACAAATGCATGAGTAACTGCCTCAAGTCCAAGACAGCTACAGCAGCATGACATATAACTGAAGTTGGACCAATGCATGAGTAAACTGTTTCAAGTCCAAGACAGCTACAGCAGCATGACATGGAACTTGAATTGGACCAATGCATCAGTAAATTTAAAAAATTAAAGACAGCTACAGCAGCTTGACCTGGACCTGGAGTTGGACCAATGCAAGAGTAAACTGCCTCAAGTCCAAGACAGGTACTGCAGCATGACATGGAACTAGAGTTGGAACAATGCATCAGTATGTTACCTAAAGTCCAAGACAGCTACATCAGCATGACATATAACTGGATTTGAACCAATGCATGTGTAAATAGCGTGAAGTCCCTTGACAGCTACAGTAGCATGACATATAACTGGATTTGGACCAAGGCATGAGTAAATTGCCTCAAGTCCCTTGACAGCTACAACAGCATGACATATAATTGGAATTGTACCAGTGCATGAGTAAATTGCCTCAAGTCCCTTGACAGCTACAACAGCATGACATATAATTGGAATTGTACCAGTGCATGAGTAAATTGCCTAAAGTCCCTTGACAGCTACAGCAGCATGACATGGAAGTGGATTTGGATCAATGCATGTGTACATTGTCTAAAATCCCAGAAAGCTACAGCAGCATGACATGGAAGTGGAGTTGGACCAAAATCATAGAAATTACAATCAATCAATCTGACTTTTCACTGAAAATCAATGGTCCATCAAACTGAGTAACCAGGACAGCTTATTTTTGATGGAATAACCCCATCCTTAAATCATTCAAGGAAGGTATGGACAAGAAAGCCATGAGCAATTGATATGAAAAAAACGTTTTTATAGTGATGTTTGCCTATACCAAAGATAGTAGAAAGCTCCCCCCCCTTTGTTATTTTCAACAGGAAGATGCTTCCAAAGGGTGCAGTGTGGCCAAAGGGGATCCTCGTCAGATGCCAGATGAAGGGATGGATGGATGACACACTGAAGAAGGACTGGATAAAGAATGCATGGGAAAAACAGCAAGGCGGTTACACAAGAAAAAGCCTATTAGTTCTAGATGCCTTCCGATGTCAGAATTCAGACCATTTCAAGAACCTACTAAAGACTGACTACCGGTCCACTCTGAGCACAATTCCTGGGGGTATGACACTGATGCACCAGCCCCTAGATGTCAGCATCAACAAGCCCATGAAAACTGTGCACAGAAGAAAATGGACTGAGTGGTATGCTGACGACCAACACATGGCATCTGGAAGAATGAGAAAACTGGAGATGACTGACATCTGCCGGTGAATAGTGGATGAATGAGCCAAGCTAGATCCAAGCATTATCATCCATGCCTTCAAAAAGTACTGTGTCTAAAATAAAATGGATGGCACAGACGATGGGAGTCTTGTCAGAGGATGATGCTAAACATGAACACTACCCAGCGAGCGAGTATGAAGACAAATATGAGAGCTATTATGCAGCAATGCCAGAAATGATGGGTCAAAAATCAGGGTGTGCATTATACATGCCAAAATACAGTAGTGCTCATCAAGCTGCATCCCCTCACCAAGTTTCATGTTTCTAGATAGGACAGTATGTACATAGCATGCAAAAAACCTATGTGGTTATGAGCTAAATGCAAAACCTTAACCCAAGATAGTAAAATGTTTGAAGTGGGACCTTCTTTCATTGTATGGATGTGGTATTAATAGAGATGCATACAATCACCTAGTTTAAGAAGAGGCCCAAGTGAGTCTGATATAGCATACCTGGATAAACTTGTGCAGATTCATATATGTACTGAATCTGTAGAGAGGAGAGAAAAGTTTGGAGTACTGCATTGCCACAATGTCTACTAGGACTAAAAAAATATAATATCCGTGTTTCTGGTTTCATGCAAAATAAATTTGGTTGGTTGGTTACAGTAAGACTTTATTTATTAATTTGTTCTCGTCCATTTACTGAAAGTGAACCATGGTTGCATTACCTAATTTTTATTCCCTTGAGAAGAGACCATATCAGTATTACTCAACAACACAAAGTTATACAATGGTTACATAAGCCCTCTGTATAAAATTACCTAAATAATTTGTGTTTGATATAATCTGCTGTAAATCTGATCTGACCACAATTAGCGCAAAGTATGAAAAGGTAGCCATTATTGAATCATGTTTTCTATTCTATGTCCAGTAGGTGCTACAAAATATTGAGAGAAATTGTAAGCATCCAAATGAGCATGATGTCTAATACTGTTACCGATGAATGAAATGAAATGCAACCAGGTCACAACATTAAAAAAATCTGGAATTTGTTTGTTGCTGTTTTTTTTAAATCTTTTATATGTATGGATGGAAACTCTAGAGTCTGCATCCAAAAAACTGGAAGGTCCAGATATTTGGATTTTTGATGGCAATTAAATCTGGAAGTGTGTCAGCAAAAAAGCATATTGGGTTATTGTTTTTATTTTATTAGAAGCTGAAAATACAAAATATATATTTAACTTAATTTGTAATTAATGGCATACCTATGACATGCCATAAAATAATAACATAAAAACAACAAATATTTCAGACATTTTAATATGGCAATACCTTTTGGGGGTTTTCAGTCGCGTTGGTTAGTTTCTGTTGGGAAAAGAAAAAAAAATATAGCAAATTTATTCCCAAGATTGCATATACTCCATTCTTTTCCAAGCTAATCTTATGCATAATTTATTTTAACTACTTAGGGTGTCATGTGTTATATTTATGCTTTATATTTTTGTTCACCTTAAGTTACAGATTATTCAATTTAATCCCAAGATTTTGCTAATTTAAATAACTTGTTTTATTGAAATTTATGAATCCTGTATTCTAGAACTATTTTAAAAATCCATTTTAAATTTGTTCCACAAGACAAAGAACTCAGCATAACCCAAAACCAACTGGATCATTGCTCGTCCATTTCCGTCAAGTCAAGAAACAACCTTGGATGTAGTTGTAGGAATGCACATACATTTTATTTGGTTTTAGTGATTTGCCTCCAGTGAAGTGCACCACATATATTGTGACAGAAAAGGACATCAATATTCCAATTGTGATTTTGTCTCCTACCACTGCCATGCTGTGCAGTGCGAATTACATCTGAGGTATCCTTCTCGACTTGATGGAAAGCAGAGGATGTTCTGATTCAGCCCCAAACCTGTTATTCCCAATAGTCATCATCATAGGTTACTTCTCTTGCTTTAATAGGCAGACTGGCAAGAACAGCATTTTTTCTTTTTAGTAATGGTTTTTGTGAAGAAATCATTTCAAGGTTTCCTATTTTTAGCAACACTGACCATATCTGATGGCAGTTTGGCATTATTTGTACAAGTTTTAAAAATCTTCATGCCATGATGCTTTCTGTCAAGTTTGTATCGACAGTTTTGGAGAAGTCATGTAAAAAAAAAATTATTTTTAACAATGGTGGCCATATTTGATGGTGGAGCAGCAGCATTTACTCTGCCAGGATGCTTTCTGTTAAGTTTGGTCAAATTCTAGCCAGCAGTTTTGAGAAGTCATTTAAAGATTTTTTTTCTTCTATTTTTTTGCAACAGCAGCTTTTATATTTTTAGTAACAGTAGCCATATTTGAAAGTGGATCAGTATCATTGGTACAAACTTGAAGGGTCTTCAGGCCAGTATGCATTCTGTCAAATTTGATCAAATTCTTTTCAGTGTTTTTTTAGAAGAAATTGTTTAATGGCTTTTACTACTTTTAGTAATGGTGGCCATATTTTATGGCAGAAGACAGATGATGCACGATGGACACAGGGCCATGCCATTAGTTCATGTCACGGTAATAATTCTAGAATGAAGAGTGCTTGAGAAACAATTCACAGAATCTATCTAAAGTCAGTTAAGCTTGAAATATGGGTCTGTGAGCTACTTTTGTAATGAGGGTAAAGTACTCATCAAAATACATACCCTCACCAAGTTTCATGATCCTAGGTATAACAGAATGTAGTATGTATAGAGGGTGCAAAAAACGTATGTGGTCATGAGCTAAATGCAAACATTTAACTAGCCAGTAAAATGTGAAATATAGGTAAGAGTTAGCTTCTTTTGTTGTAAGGGTGTGGTCCTTAAAGGGATGCATACAGGCATTAGTTTGATGATTCTAGCATGAACAGTGCTTAAGAAATAGACTTAAAACAAAAAATGTATCAAAAGTCAGTGAAGCATGAAATGTAGATCTCAGTGACCTTTTTTGTGATGAGGGTATAGTACTCATCAAGCTGCATCATCTCACACAGTTTCAAGATTTCAAGTATAACAGTATCTATACAGAATGCAAAAAAATATGTTGTCATGAGCACACACAAAAAACTTAACCAAAAATGTATAAATAATGTACATGTACAAAGTTATCCCCCTCCGCAGAGGGTTGGTGCTATGAAACCCACTCCAAACTATTGCCAAGGAGTTAGGAAGAAAGAGATGCAGTGCCAATGAGTTAGGAAGAAAGATGCAGTGAGGCTGTATATATGTATATACATTTATATGTGCTGATGATGATGCAAACACCAGGGTTGGTGCAATAGCTATCCTCTAATTTGTAGACATAAGCTAAAAAGAAAACTAAAACCTTGCCTTGATCATGGCTGATAGAAAATAGTTCAAGTTTCCTTTTTCAAAGTATTGTTTAATACTTTACATAAACCTTTGCGCAAATTAAAATAAAAATTATAGCTGTCTGTGCTGACAATTTTTTTGGGACCTCATATGGATGGCTAAATCATATGTAATTTAGATTTCCATCTGATATATCTATTTACCTGATCTGGATCATTCCAGTTTCCTGGACCAGCTACATTGCTGAAGCCAACAGAGTCGTTTCCATAGTAATCAATGACATCATAGACTGTACCCCAATCATCTCTTAAATCCTTGTAGTTCCTCCAAGTATTGCAGTACTTTGCAACACTGTCATAATCTGTCTGTAAAGAGTTAGGCACGCAGATGTGGCATTTTTATCGCGTGAATAAGCTTTGTACCATAATATGAGAATTTAGAAAAGTCAGAGTGCAGTGGCACCAAATTTTCATTAGAGTTTTAGTTTAATGTAGATGTTTAGATGATATATTACACCAGAACTAAGTGAGTCATTCAAGTAATCATGAGTATTAAAACGATTTATGTTTGTGTTATTGAGGTTTTACTGTATGCAGTATTTTGGTCAAATATAGTACCACCTCACTATAACGCTGTCTATGCAAGCCAGAGTATGCCACCTTATAGTGAGACTGCCTTATAATGAAAAACATTGTACAGTAAAACATCAGATAATTGGATTCCGAATAATCATGTTTTACAGTACATATAACTTTACTACCACTTAATGAAAAGGAATTCATGACCATACTTGCGTTGTAACAAAAACCACGTTATAATAAAGGACTTTATAGTGAAGTGAATGCTGTAGTGACTAGATGCCAAAAATACAACATTAACAAAATATACAGAATAAATTTAGTCTGCACTTTCTAAAAGTAAGCATACTACTTGGATAGCAAGAAGACAAATTTATTATTGTTATGGTGGATAAATGTTTCATTGTAATGCTACTTCAAAATGTTTCACTGTCATCAAAGAGATCAAGCAATTACTGTTGACACACATTTAGTGCATACTGATACATGAGAAGAAATTGATTTGCCTAAAGTCATGATTCTGCAAAAGGAAACAATGATTTAGTTTCATCCTTTAAAATGTGACTATGCAGCCACATTTACATGAACAATGCTTACATAACTTAATAAACTATTACATTATATCATGTGCAGGCTGGCCAGCTACAAGAAAACATGATGGGTCGGTTGGTTCTGTTCAAGAACAGACTCATTGCTTCATAACCTGTAAACGAAAAGACAAAGTAAAGTCTTCAAACAAAATATTGCTTATGTACATCTATTACCAGTATATGAATCAGGCCAAATTCCTAAAAATTTCAACCATTTTTCTAATGATTTTTGTTCAAGGACTTAATGAAAATAATTTGCAAGTGAATTATCATACATGCATGTTCTGTCGTGCAATACTTGAAATGTGGAATGGGTTTATATATGCACACTGTATTCATCAGTGGCAAAAATTTATCATAGGACATAATAAAAATTGCTGCCATTGAAATGACATCTATTATGATATCAAAGTTTATCATAGGACATAATACAAAATGCTTCCCATGAAATTACATCTATTATGATATCAAAGTTTATCATAGGACATAATACAAATTGCTGTCACTCAAATTACATCTATTATGATATCAAAGTTTATCATAGGACATAATACAAATTGCTGTCACTCAAATTACATCTATTATGATATCAAAGTTTATCATAGGACATAATACAAAATGCTGTCACTCAAATTACATCTATTATGATATCAAAGTTTATCATATGACATAATACAAATTGCTGCCTTTGAAATTACATCTATTATAATATCAAAGTTTATCATAGGACATAATACAAATTACTGTCACTCAAATTACATCTATTATGATATCAAAGTTTATCATATGACATAATACAAACTGCTGCCTTTGAAATAACATCAATATATATCAAAGTTTATCATATGACATAAAAAAAAATTGCTGCCTTTGAAATTATATCCCTTATTATATCAAAGTTTATCTTATCACATAGTGAAAATTGCTGCCTTTGAAATTACATCCATTATATCAAAGTTTATCTTATCACATAATGAAAAATGCTGCCTTTGAAATTACATCCATTATATCAAAGTTTATTTTATCACATAATGAAAAATGCTGCCTTTGAAATTACATCCATTATATCAAAGTTTATCTTATCACATAGTGAAAAATGCTGCCTTTGAAATTACATCCATTATATCAAAGTTTATCTTATCACATAGTGAAAATTGCTGCCTTTGAAATTACATCCATTATATCAAAGTTTATCTTATCACATAATGAAAATTGCTGCCTTTGAAATTACATCCATTATGATATCAAAGTTTTATTCATGTTTTACTAGTTATGGTTTTACAGTATATTCAGCATGGAACAATCTCCACAACAATTTTCTTTTCTTTCCTTTAGACATGGTTTATATAGACATTTCATTAAAAAATTCAAGCACTTTTCAAGAACAATTTAATTATCAAGCACTATAATTAACTGCGCCTAATGTTAGGAAGAACGCTGATTATGGTGTGTAGAGTCCACAAAATATTAGATTTAAGTATTAAAAAATATTTTCTGGTGGAAGACAATGTAGCTGAAAGGGCTTGAGGTGAGGGGGGAGTAGGGGTGTAGTCATCTATCTACATCAGTTTAAATAATCTCATCTACATCAGTTTGGGAGTTAGCTTTCTTATTTGCCTGAGTTTCTGACTATCTCTTGAGTTTTTCATGTTAAAGCAAAAAGTATTCTAAATTCAATCCCATTGTCGATATTTCATTGTTTTTGTGCTTTTCCGTCTTGCCAGGGTCCATGGCATGGGACTTTAGTGCACTTTCACACATTGATCCAACATCAATTACCATTTGACAAACACTACACATAGCTCTTCATTTATTGATTGGACCCCTTAGCAATATATCACACTTATGGAAATCACTTTTGAAAATACACTTCCCATGTAGAGTACTTTACTGACCTTTTTATCAGCCTTAATGGCCCAGTCAACACAAAATTTTCATTTACGACCAACTAAACCTAAGGCTGATACTGTATGAAAATTTTCATACCTTTCCTCCAAGTAGTTCAGGAGTAGTAGTGATAATAACTGCTAACAGATAAACAGATGCAAACCCAATGCAAAGCTCTTCTTGTCTTCGACCAGTTGAGCTAAATACTATCTTCTTTCTTTATAATGCAGTTACATACATTATTGACAAGGCTGCAATGTTTATACATATATATGACTCAGTTTACTGGCTGTGACAATTTACAAAATTGGTGACTGTAAATAACAAGAGTCCTTCAAAGGAACTGATGCTCTACTTGGCAAAAAGAATTTCCAGAAATTCAAGATCAGATCATTTATTCCTTTTAACTGCTGAGTGTTGAAACCATCTCTAATATTCTTCAGTGATAAAAAGTTTTTCAAATTAGTTGCTGCGGTGGACACATTGGATGTCAGATGGAACCATTTTCATTTAGAACCAAGTAGACACCACAGAAATCTTTTGGTGAAAACCCCATGTCAATATGAGCATCCATTCAGGGGAGTAGTGACAGCAAGATTTTAAAGACAACCATCATGGCAGCCATATCTGATGTATGATTTGCACCATTTTCATTTAGGACCAAGTAGTTATCATAAGAAATCTATTGCTGGAAATCCGATGTTGATATAGCCATCCATTTGGGTGGAGTAGAGATAACAATATTTTCAAGATGGCCATATTCTGGGTCAGTTTGTATCATTTTCATTTCAGAACTAGATACCACAAAAATTCTTCTAATGAAAACCCCCATGTCAAAAGTCAAAATGACTTTCCATTTTAGAGGAGTAACGATAGCAAGATTTTCAAGATGGCCACCATGGTGGCAATATTGGAGTCAGATCAGTACCATTTTCATTCAAGACCAACAAGACATTATAAGAAGCCTGTTGGTAAAAACCCCATGTTGATATGACTTTCTGTTTGAAGAAGCAACAATAACAAGATTTTCAAAATGGCTGTCATGGTGGCCAAAATGGATATCAGATTCACATCATTTCCATTTAGGACCAACTAGACATCATAAGAAGTTTCCTGGTGAAAGCACAATGTCAATATGACCAGCCATCTAGGAGAAGTAGCAACAAGTTTTTCAAGCAGGATATTGTGGTGGCCATATTGGAGGTCAGATTGGCACCATTTTAATTTACAATCAACTGGAAATCATAAGAATTTTCAGTGAAAACCCCATGCTGATATGACCATTCAATCAGGAGAAGTAGTGATAACAAAATCTTCAGATGGCCACTATGGTTGCCATATTTGATGTCCAAACAGCACTATTTTCATTTAGGACCAACTAGACCATTAGATGAATGTGTGTGTAAAGTTTCATGGCAATCCTCCAAGTAGTTTAGGAGGAATATCGATAACAAACTTATGCTGATGAATGGACTGATGGACAGACAACGGACGACAGATGACAGAACATTCTATGAGCTCTACAGCAATGTTTTGGTAATTGTATACCATGTACAATGTAAACATTTAGAGATTTTTGTAAACACCGCTGCCATAGTTACTGATCAGTATTCATACATCATGGTAAGAAGTTTATAATCTGCTAAGTACATACATTCTACACAGTCACTGATCTACAACAACTAACCTTTTTGGATTTCAGCACCATAGCAACAATCAAGTTTCAGCATGTCAACTCCCCAGCTGGCAAAAGTGTCAGCATCCAGCTCAAGGTAAAACATGCTACCTGGATATTGCTTACAGGTGTATGTGCCCATATCAGCATAGATACCCAGCTTCAGACCTTTGGAATGAATCTTAAAAAAAAAATAATAAACTCGTGAAAAACATCCAAATTTTTTTTTAGCTGATATGATAAAATTACCCTAATGAGGTGAAAATCCTTTACATTTTAGCCTCAAACTAAGTAGTAAAATTATATGCATGTTAATGTTTGGTTTCTTCTGACCCCTACCATATCCATAGAGGGGGGCATATAGTTTTATCCATGTCCGACCCCTACGATATCCACAGAGGGGGCATATAGTGTTATCCATGTCCAACCCGTACCAAATACATATGGGGACATATAGTGTAATCGATATCCAACCCCTACCATATCCAGGAGGGTGCATACGGTGTTATCCATGTCTGACCCCTAACATATCTATATAAAGGGGGCATATAGTGTTATCCATGTCCGACCCCTACCATATCCACAGAGGGGACAAATAGTGCAATTAACATCCAACCCCTACCATATCCATAGAGGGGCCATATTACGTTATCCATGTCTGATCCTACCATATCCATAGAGGGGACATTTAGTGTAATCCATATCCAACCCCTACCATATATATATAAAGGGGGCATACATAGTGTTATCCATGTCCAACCCCTACCATATCCACAGAGGGGGCATATAGTGTTATCAATGTCAACCTGTACCATATACATATGGGGACATATAGCGTAATCAATATCCAATACCTACCATATCCATAGAGGGGGCATATAGTGTTATCCATGTCCAACCCCTACCATATCCACAGAGGGGACATATAGTGTTATCCATGTCAACCCTTACCATATACATATGGGGACATATAGCGTAATCAATATCCAACCCCTACCATATCCATAGAGAGGGCATATAGTGTTATCCATGTCCAACCAATACCATATCCATAAAAAGGGTGCATACAGTGTTATCCATGGCTGACACCTACCATATCCATAGAGGTGACATATAGTGTAATCCACATCCAACCCCTACCATATCCATAAAGTGGGCACATAGTGTTATCCATGCCTAACCCCTACTATATCCATAGAGGCATATAGTGTTATCCATGTTTGACCTTACCATATCCACAGAGGGGACATATGGTGTTATCCACATCAGACCCCTACCATATCCATAGAGCAGGCATATAGTGTAATCCATGTCCGACCAATACCATATCCATAAAAAGGGTGCATACAGTGTTATCCATGGCTGACACCTACCATATCCACAGCGGGGACATATGGTGTTATCCACATCAGACCCCTACCATATCCATAGAGCAGGCATATAGTGTAATCCATGTCCGACCCCTACAATATCCATTGAGGGAGCATATTGTGTTATCCATGTCCAATCCCTACCATATCCATAGAGTGGGCATATAGTGTTATCTATGTCCAACTCCTACATATCCATAGAGGGGGCATATAGTGTTATCCATGCCCAACTTTCCTTTAAAATCCATCACAAATTTAATTTCTACTCAATAAGTTTTGAAGGACATCATGGATTGAAATCAAATTTAATCTAAGACTTTATATTAAGAAGACCTAGACGAAGTTTGATTTTCACCGTTTTCAGGCAAAATATTTTTGAGTTATGTATGGCCTCTGTTTGAATTAAAAACATTGCCTTTCAATTTCCACTCAAAATCTTTTAAAGCTTTTCATGATTCAAGCCAAATTTGGAATTAAGCTGTACATTAAGAAGACTCAGGTCCAAATAAATTTTGATCATTTTCTGACAAAGTTTTATGGTGCTATGGTCCCTGTTTGACATAGAACTTAACCCTTGCAGCACAACAGGCTAGCTTTCCAGGTCATTCAGCAGCTTCATAACAACATGGCTTACTCTTGAAGGAGTAAAAATTGTTTTCTCTAAACCAAATCCATGTATAAACCTTGTGCTAACTCTAGTCTGTACCTCATACAAAACTTCAAGCTGCTTCACATACATTAGAAGACTTAAGACAAGGCCATAGTAAACAGATATAACTCCCTTTTCCTCTTACCTATTCGCTTATCATATCATTATCAGGTATTACATCTTAAGAAGAAACCTATTTTTAGAGTAAAATATATTTCTTCAATAATACCCAATCATAATACAGGTACAACCTCCCAAACCCTCCCCATAGTCACATCCGTGGAAAAGCATGCACATCTGCTCCAGTAGTAACTGACAATTGATGGATTTGGCATCAATCCCTCTATCCAAAGGCTGACAACTGTAGTCTGGCCTTGACAAGCAGACCTTTTAGCACTTATGTTGCTACAACATGCCAAAAGACAACGTAAACATCTTTTTTGGCTTGGAAGAGCTGGATTTGCAAGGTGGGGAGTGTACTCCTTTAGTATTAGCCTACCCTCCCAGCAGCGTGTACCCCCTTACCGATTTTAACAACGAAAGGCATCAAAGAATATAAAAAATGCACAGAACATAGTCATTTCAATTCCTCAATTTATAATTTCTAACCTGATTATCGCCAGGGGGTCTCTAACACTGTCATCTTGCTTGCGTTTCAATCCAAACCGAGTTTTCAGTGTAAAAAACAAAACAAAAAAAAACAGCCTGCTGATTGTCCTTTTCAGGTTCCTGGACAAGTCCATTTTCAGTGAAGAGGAGAGGTCCCTTGGACTACACATACACAGAAGGTAAAAAAAAACTGTTGTCTGCATCCAATATTTGCAATGTATAGTTTTAACATTTCTCAAATAAATTGAACAAAACAAAAATGGCAAGTGTTAAAAGGGATGTAACTCCATACTTCATAGAATTATTCAGAGCATATCGAAGATGATGAACTACATCACTCCTGCTGTCTGAAAAATACAGACTTGCCCACACAAATATGGTGGCAGTCTTAGTGATGAATCTCCCATATGGATTGGAATGCGAAGGAGATGAGAGTGTTAGAGGCCCCCTGGCAACAAACAGGTTAGAAATTATAAATAGATGAATGAAATGAGTATGTTTTGTTCATTTTTTATATCCTTGATGCTTTCCATTTTTAAAATCAGTAGGGGGTACAAGCTGCCAGGAGGGTGGGCGAATACTATAATATATTATGCTCTACTTACCAAGAAATGTGGATCCTCTGCATATTACATCTAACAAAAATCAATATGAAGTTCTGAAATTTAATTATTTTATGTAAGACCAAGAATAAGATACAAATTCTTAAACTCTTTTAAGTAAATTTAAACTGATTGGATCAGTCATGTAAAATTTTCTCTGTCAGCAGTCCAAGTACCTTTCAAACTTTAGGGTAAGCTACTTGGAAAATTTTAGTGGCCATTTCAAACTTATGGTTGCCAAACCCTAGTAATGAGGATGCCATAGAAATTGAAAACAAAAAAATGTGTGGGTAATTAATGGTAGAAGATGACAAAAAAGTGAAGTTTATAGTTACGGCAGATTAAAGAGTAATTATAACTATATGTGTGTTTATAAAATACTGCAGACCGAAAATGTCAAAGTCCCATAAAATATATAAAAGTTTGAAAAACGGCTTTAATGACATGAAAATCTAATTAGGTCATCTAATTATGTATACAATCATGTCTACCTCTTATGATTTTTTTCCTCAACTGTGCCCACAGCTTTTGTTTAAAATAAAAGTCCAAAAAGCTTTTACAAATGTATTTGGAAAAAATTTTAAATTATTGTAATGGCCTGTTTAATCAGGTAATCTATTTATGAATACAAATATGCCAATCATATTTTATTTGTCTACCTCAAGTGGTCCTTGCTTAATTTTGGTAAAAAGTTTTTTTGTCAAAAAGATCCAAAAATGTGTAGAAAATTGAAAAATTGCTGTAATGGCCCGAAATCTACTCAGGTCATATACTCAGCACCATGATAAAAGTGTGTAAAATTTAATTGCTCAAAGTTCAAGATCTTTCGTGCTAAAATGGATTTGGGATGGACATAGGGACTTACAGATTTAGAGATGGAGAGCATTAAAGCAATATACTCCCTTTTGTTATTGCAGCTGGGTCATAAAAAAGAAAAAGTTTATCTTTAACAGTACACAAATCTCTCTACATATTGCCTCGCCTCAGAGTCACTGATAAAAGGCTTTACCTTCATTTTTTCTGATGATAGTTGATATAAATAAAGCCTTAGCCAAATCTGCACTTATGGTGGTTTAAATGACAGTACAATAATTTTACTGTCAACTGTAATTTTTTCAGTATGTTTCCACATCCATATTTTTTACCAAATCTGTACAACTGAGCTTAATTACACAGCTCATATATTAGACTGGTCACTGGCCTATACATGTCAACTACACTGTTTTTATAGACTGTTAGCCAGACTTGTCACACATGAAGATGGCTTCTTGATGTAGGAACCAGCAGTTTTACTAACAAAAAGGGATTATGATGTGAAATTAAACTGCATGAGCCAAATGTTTTCTGCAAAACAATGTGTTGTATACTTACTTGTTAATTAAAAAGTGTTGATACCATTTTCTAGCTCTTTCATTATGATTCACAAGGTCCCCAGATGGCAATCAGTTTACATTTTTTACTCATAAATGCCAATTTTCAGTTGCAAATGTAACTATTTTAGTCACAATGTGGGCACTGTACATTTGCCATATATGGATGTTCTAGTTTATAAAGCAAGATATGAAAATGGTCCACCTTCAATGAATATAACAAAAGCATAAAACGTACATAGTCAGCTAAAGCCTTGATACCACTGGGGAATCTGTCTGGATCAGCCATCAAACTGCCACTGGGTGCTCGCTGTTTGGTCATCCAACAGTCATCAATTGCTATGTACTCGTATCCAACATCCATGTATCCATCGGTAACTATACGATCTGCCATCTGCATGAATAATTTCTCACTGAAACACAATCAACCAGAAAGTTTCACAGACAGACTATTTAAGAACAGACACAACGTAATGACAGACAGTACATTTTAAAGAGTTTTCTGCCGATCATGCGTTAATTAAAATAGTCATTTTAAAAACTCAGATGTCTTGACAAACTCATCATTTCAATTTATTCAACTACTGAAGAGCTGCAAATTTCCTGTTTTGTGAAAACTGCAGTATCAAAATCAGGGAAACATTGTAGAGACTGTGTAATAGAGCAGACACAGATGATAGTAAATGGCAGGAGTTGCCTCCCCCTCACTATTTGTATACATACTACAGACCTTGAAATGGGTAATTTTATCAGTGAAACAAAATTGGAATGCATGTGCAATGCTGAATGAACACAAACAAAATGAAGAATTAACACAAATGAAACGATGAATGCAGTATACAGAAAATGGAGAATACAAATGCTAAAATGCAGAATGATGAACAAGAAATGAAAATGAAAACGAAATAAAAAACAAAAATGTATTTCATGAACTGATTTAAAAATCAATCCACCAGTATTTGTGGCTGTTGCTAAATTTCCACTGTCTAAAGCCCTTTTTGCATCATAATCTGAAATCAGATTCTTTGTTTTTTAGACTGACAGTTTTTCACTACTTACAAACCAAGAAATTGTTCTAACAAATGCCACTCATGTCATCACCATGACACTTGTATCTGAACAATTTTTATTTGAACGAAACGAATAAAATTTTGCTGACAAATATTCTACAAGTATATTTATATTTTATACAATTATTGTACTTGCAGTTATATTTATATTTATCATAAATTCAATGCTCTGTTTTCATTTCACTGCATTTTCGATTTTATTAAAGCACACTTTTAATAAGTGAAAATATGAAAGCAACAGTTCTCTCCATTTAATACTATCAAAAGTGGAAATCTAGACTTTAAAAAATGCATATGTACATATGTATACGAGTTGGATGTGAGATTACAATACTGGCTACAGTTCAGTTTTAAAAAATGCAAATATGAAGAACTGCAAAAACACATAAGGAAGATAAAGCCTTGCAAATAAAGGTAAAAATGAAGAACAAAAAAACACATAAGGAAGATAAAGCCTTGCAAATAAAGGTAAAAATGAAGAACTGCAAAAAACACATCAGGAAGATAAAGCCTTGCAAATAAAGGTAAAACTGAAGAACTGCAAAAAACACATAAGGAAGATAAAGCCTTGCAAATAAAGGTAAAAATGAAGACCTGCAAAAAACACATAAGGAAGATTAAAGCCTCGCAAATAAAGGTAAAAATGAAGTACTACACAAAAAACACATAAGGAAGATAAAGCCTTGCAAATAAAGGTAAAATGAAGAACTGCAAAAACACATAAGGAAGATTAAGCCTTGCAAATAAAGGTAAAAATGAAGTACTACAAAAACACATAAGGAAGATAAAGCCTTGCAAATAAAGGTAAAAATGAAGAACTACAAAAACACATAAGGAAGATAATGCCTTGCAAATAAAGGTAAAAATGACAGTACTACAAGATAAAACATATCAGGTAAAGATGTTACAATTCTGTAAAAGGTATATAAATAAAAAACAACAGTAAAAAAATCAAATATCCTAAAATATAAGGTCAAAATACAAAAATAATATAAACTGACATTTCCTCAGAAAATCCAACATTTTCTCTGGAGGTAACACATTATAAAATTTCTTAATTCAGTTTCACATCAAAGAAACTTCCTGTTTCACTGGATGGAAGTCAATACACTGTACAAGAAATTAACAATGGACACTGGCAGAGTATGCACTCTGTTGAGGTTCACTTGGTGTGCCCTACATTTGACTCGCACAATACCACCTCATCTGTTTATTTGTTCTAAGTAAGGGATGGCCACTCTCCAAGGTTGGGAGTTCGATGTTCTGACACTTGTTTGTGGAGTTTTTCGTTCCATATATTTTGCAAAGTATGGTGGTAATTTCTGCTGTAAAATGGAAGCTTTCTCCTGTAAGCAGCTACAGATGCTGCCAAGGCAGCCTCCAATCTTGTCTCCATCTTTTGAACCATCTGTAATACAGGTATGTAAACCCACAAAAGGCAGATCTTATTTTATAGGATAAAACCTCAAACCTGTCACCTTTACTCAGCAGGTCACCTGTTTCCTATAAAATGTCCTGTACGTACCGGTTACCTGCCTTCCAAGGTCAGAGGCCAGGCGTTTGCTAACCAAACAATGGTTTCTCCCTGCCTTAAGTGGTCACTGGCACATATCTAGCAGTGACCGCTCAGTCTCTTGCTTCATGAGGAAGGCATTGTTTAGATAAAGAAATATCACGTGAATCGATGTGCCAACATTTCTTATCTTGCTTTACTCACCGTACTCCAGACACGTTGATTGTGTAACTCGAAGTTGTCACTATTGTCAAATTTGAAAGCAAGGCAGTTTTATCATTAGGTAGAGGGTTGACAGCAATTTGTTTGCTGGATGCATGAGGAAATGTAGTTGTGTTATCGCAGCAGAAAATGGAAGTCACCGTTTGTGTACAGTGTGACTGGTACAGTTAGACATCTTCATCTATTTGCCTGTGAATTAAAGCCATCTCAGAAGAAAAAAGTTCATCTTTGAGAAGAGATACAAGTTACATCCCTTTCATTAGGGTCAGGGGTCATTTCAATATTCAAAACTCATCTGT